>VXAK01021087.1:39329-65318 GCA_013399435.1 Arenaria interpres
GTGTGGCAGGGCCACCGGCGGGGGGGGGGGGGGGGCAAGGAGAGAGAGAGACACGGAATTAAGAAAATTATAAACTGACTGGGGTTTTTTAGATTCCTTTCCAAGTTCTCTGTGCATAAATCAAAGGAAAGGAAGGAGAACAAAAAAACATTGTAAGCAATCTAAGCGTGGAAAGACTAGAACTGTAACACCTCCAAAGCTGCTTCTCTAAATGAAATGGTTGTGTGAAGAAGAAAAAAAACCCAAATAAAAAAAACCCCACACAACAAAACAAAACCCTCCCCCCAAAACCAAACACCAAAACAATTATTCATAAAAAGATGTGATTCTATGAAATCTAAGGAGATGAAATTTATCTCCAAATGTTCAGGGTTTGACTTTTCCATATATATAATAATAGCTGAAGTGCAGCCTCCTCTTTGTGCTTTATCCAGGACCAGGTATCAAGCCTGTGCTGCAGAAACTGCCTTCCTGGTCAGTTTAGATAAGGATTTTAATCATTCTTGCTCTGCAGGTAATAACAATAGTCTGCCTTGCAAAGGATAGTCACTGAAAACTGAAGGACCTAAACTTGCAATTTTGGTTTAAATACAAATTTAATCCTTTTAATTTTGATGAATTTTGCTAAAAACATTTTTGCAAATCAAGAATACACCACAAGACTCTAATCTCTTTATGTTTATGCTGCCCCTTCAGTCCATTCATGATAACTTGCATATAGATTTCTCCAGCTTCACAGATGCCAATGACAGCAAGACACTGTATTTTGCTTTTGTATCAGATAATTCTGACTTTGTAAAACATCTTAGAAATAACAATGTATTTAGATACAAAATTCCATAAAAGACAATGAACAAAAATAAAACTGAGCAGAAAATCGTAATGTGAAAATGATCAATCAAAAAAAAAAAAAAAGACCAAAAAAAAAAGACCAAAAAAAACCCCAAAAGCACTTTGATATGTAAGCTTCAGGTCTGTTACACTCTGTTAAACAACTCTTCATTGCTGTTGGCTTTGGGAAACTCTCCTCCATGAATTTTCAGTATCATTTTCTATTTTACTTGCAGGGTTGGTAAAAGGACAGAGAGGTTCCAGGGAAACAAAGCAGCTCAAATTAAGGCGCACACTTGCTTTTTTGCTGCAAAAGATATAGAAGGAAACACTAGTCCAGAAAAATCTGAAGATTACTTTCCTCTTACAACTTTTTGGCTCACACAGAAACACTGAAGTTAATTTTATTTTTAAAAGAGTATCTAAAATCTCATTAATGCAATAGGACTTGCATCAAAAGCATTATTTTTGTTATATTTCAGTAAAGCTGAATTATTTAATACATTTGAAGATATTACTCTTACGTATGCTTAAGTCTTCCACTGAAACTTGTGCTCCTGAAATTAGTTGGGCATTTCTATAAATTGTACTCTAACAGGGTGATTCCAGGAAGAATAAATGCATTATAAGAAAAACAAATAATCTAAAAAGGGATTCTCTATTAATTCAAAATTTTTTCCTTTACAGTGATATAACATGCAAGAATGACAGAAACTTACAGACTCTCTGCATGAATTGCTAAGGTTCATGCCAAGTGAAGGATTTTAAGAGAGAGTGTGTACACTGTGATTTGCAGAAGTTTATTGCAATTAACTAGAAAGAGACATCACAAAACTCTAACTGTAGCCCCACTTGAGCCATTTTTTATTAATAGCATTGATTTTTTTGGTTTGGTTTTTAAATACTCTTATTAACAGCACAAAATACCACATAAATATTCTGGTAACATTTTTATAGCCAAAAGAACAATTTTTGAAGATCTTAGAGTACTAGGATAACCCAGGAACCCCTGCAATTTATGGCTGCAAATCATCTTTCCCTCCAGTTGTAATTAAACAGAATAGTCTGCAAAATAAATACTAATTAGAATTATTGCTTTGTTTTGTTTATCATTTGATGAATTCTTATTTATTCAACAGCACCCCAAACTGAGTTTAACATGTCCCCCTCACCAAAGCAGAATACAAATCAGGAACTATGCCAGAATTAATTTTACACATGACAGAATGAACAGAAGTGAAAAAGGAAGCCTTGGTTCTGGGAAGCAGCCCCAACGCTTCACTCCAGAGGTAGCTTCATGCTATTGTTTTGGGAGGAGAAATGCATTTTACAGCATCAAAATAGTATGTCTCTCACAGGTACAGTTGAAAATAAAATAGGGAATTATAAAAGTGATAGAGAAAAACATTTTCCTAAGGAACTCACATCTACTGATTTTTCAAGAGTGATTTCTCTGAACTCACCTTTTGCCTTTGCTTCAGGCTGTCCAAATCTCATTATTTACTGCCCAAATCAAACCCCTTCCTCCTAAATCTACCATTTTAGTCATTTTTTCTACCTACAGCATAAAATTAGAATCCTGCTCTTTCTAAACAGCTTCATTAGATCCTCTCTTCTTCTTCCCTAAGATGGACAGTTCATACAATGCTGCCCTCTGTATTACAGGCAATATCCTGTTCTAATTACTCTCCCCACCAAATCCTTATTTAAAATCTATATGATAGAATCGAGCAAGAGTGGAAAAGCAAGAGTAACACAAGTCGGGAAACCAGAAGATCTTGAATACCAGCAACACAAAGCAAATGTGCACCTGCCTGCTGAGGGCTTATTCGTCCTCAGAGTAGGGTGTCACTATCAGGATTTGTCAGATGCTGAGCCAAGGTACCAGGATTAGCCAGGATCACCCGTGCCTGACTAACTTGTGCTTTCCGTATGCCTTCCACCAGTTTCAACCCCTTCATTGTGCCTGGTTTGGTTTGTCCTGTCTTTCAAAGAAAGTCAAATACTCAGGTCAGGAATAACACCCTCACCTATTTCACTGAAGCACTATTTAAATGTTTTGTGTCATACAAATGGTCTCTCTTACAGGAAACCTGTTTTGTCACTATATAATGACAGCCAATTCATCTTACTTGTCAAGTTAAAAGATTTAAGAAAAATTTTTTCTCTGTTTTTGTTGGCTATGAGCTTTTTGCCTAGAAAAAGAAAGGAATCTCCCCAACAAGGTAGATATTTAATGAGAGACAACACTCATTGCTGCAATCTCTCTACCACATTATGTAGGCTACATCAGAGTAGCAGAATCCCCCAACGCCTTCACTCTTTAAAATGCAAGCAGAATCACTGTTTGGTCATGTTTACTCCTCTTTATGAGCAAGAAGGGAACTAATTAATAGATGCACTGTAAAACATGATTCAAATGGCTTTTTCTGTAAATGACAATGCAACCCTGAAACAAACAAAAAGCTGAATGAAAAGGGAAGAGAAAGAAAGCAAGTGGCAGGTTTGTGGGTCAGCTGGAAAGGGAGGGAAGGATTTGATGACTTCCTTTAACAACTATGTAAGTTTGCATGAAGAGTGTCTGAGAACTGGGACTCCATCTCTATTAATAGCAGAACAAGTTTCCAGTGGGTTCCTCGGTCTCTGCCCAGATAGGCTCTCCTGTTGCAATCATATTTTTTTCATCTGAATATTCTTCTGTATTAATTGCCAAGCTGATAATATAAGCAAATAAAGGCTAAAGTTTTAGCTATTTATTGTGGGGACACCATTTATGGTGTATATATTTCCATTAAAATTTCTTCCATTTTTCATTTCTAGTTCATTTCACAATATCTTCTCTTTAATTAAGAAATTATCACGTACCATTTGCTTTTAAAATAGATGTATTTCCAGACCAGGCTGAAAGCTAACTGGGCAACATGTATGGAGTAATTGTGATTAACGCGAAGGGTTTTTTTCAACTCAAACTACACCAAAGGATTAATCTAGAGCTGAAACTGACTTAAAAAGAAAACATTCCAGACAGGAAAAAGTACCTTACTTTTTTTTCTAAAAGCATTTTATCGTGACCTGTCTTCCACCTAAGTTAGCACTTACAAAAATAACATTTCCATGGTAACTGTCCTGTTGCTTCATTTTTAGAGGTGCTGAGGAACCTCAGCTGCCACTGATATCAAACAAATCTGTGTATACTTCATATCCCTGAAATTCATGTTGCATATATTTTCCAGTACAGACACTCATTTTTTGTTTGTTCTTTTTCTTTAAATTCAATGCATATCTATCACTGAAAAGTATTTGGGCTACATAATTAAAAAAACTACATATAAATGCCTGACAGTTTACAGAGATGGTAAGTAGAATAAAAACATGCTCAACTCTCAATGAGAAGTTGAAGGTAGTTAGAAGCATGCAAGCGTTGGAGAACACTGCTAGAGATGTTTTACATCTTTTAAGACTAAGTATCTGCAGAAATAGGTCCCCAAATTTTAGAACAGCGATAGATCCTAAACTAAAAGATTAGCACAGCTTTGTGTTAACTCACCGTCATAAACACACTTCTTAATATTGCGTCCCAGTGTTTAACTCTACAAAGCATACATTACCACACAAACTGAGACTGAATACAGAAACCATGAGCTACAACAGACAGGAATTGCATTACAGCGTTTCACTCACAATACAACTCAGAACATCCCAAGAGGCTATTATCCTTGTTTATACTTATTCAAGATATTATAGTCTTGAAAAGTGGCTATGGACTATAGCAATAATATTAATTTAGTTCTCATGACACAATAGAATGCATTTCATAAATGACAGACAAAATAGGTATTCAAATGTGGAGTAAACCGTTGATGATTTGCATGGCAGTTCCCATAGATGTAAGAAAAGAAAACCCAAATGCGTATAGCCTCAGGGAATTAGCTTATCTGTTAGGTAGTTGGCAGAGTGTAGATTAGTTTCATTTCTTTGAAAAGTAATAGAAAAATGGGGAATGAAAACTTGATATTATAATGTATTCAAATTCCTATGGAAGTTTTGGAGAAGCCTTCTGTTATTTCCAGTTATCAAAAACTGAAAGTACTTTTCCAAAAAAGAAATGTAATTTACTAAATAGTTTGTAATATTCATTACAAAATCACCCTTCTTCTCCCATCTTTGAGGAAAAAAAAAAACAAAGAGAGGATTGATTATCAGTAAAAGACCACAGCTGGTGCCATTTATCAAATCACCTTCCAGACCATATTCCACACAAATTCCATAAATATCACAGAAGGACTGAGTCCACATGAAAATTAAGACTTTTTTTCAGAAATACTGCAGGGTAAGACTGTCATCACTGTGCAGGTTTTCTTGAAGATTTTATTTATGAATTTAGAGTGAAGAGTTTTGCGTTTGTTTGGGGCTTTGTTGTGTTTTGTTTTGATTTTTTTAATGAATGCACAGATATTGTCAGTATCTAGAAAACACTGTATGTCGTTTCTGTAGACTAGCACAGCTCTTTCCCTGAATAAAACAAATCAAAAATTAGATACATTTTGCATTGTCTTTACCTAGTGTAATTCAGCCTATCATCATGCCTTGTGTTTAACGATATGTGTAGATATTTTACAACAATCTATTAGGAAAAATAAAAACAAACAAAACACAACACAATGGCAAAAGTGATTGTATCAAAAGTGATATTTTTCAGTCCCTGAAAATCTACAGGCATGTTTTTTTAGATAAATTAAGATATTACTTGACTGCTTTGCCAACAGTGTAACTTTTAATATAAATTCAAAAATAAATTTTGCACTGAAATGCCAGGGCACTTCCATCTACAGGAATATTACCGCATTGTAGACTACAATTCTTCAGTAATAAACTACATTCTTAAATCATCTTAATAGATAAAAAAGGTATGTGACCTTCTTGCAGCAATTCTGTAACTTTCTTCCTACATCACTGGGGCTCATGTACAGTTGTTTAGAAGAAATGATATTTATATATGCACATTATATGTATTATTACAGATTATTATACACATTACATATACATCTCTTCATTGATATAGAGAGATACTTTTAACGTGGTTATTTCCCTCTTCTATTCTTTTATGAATACCCTTGGCTAGAAAAACACGTTGCCAAACATCTTCAAGAAACTGAATAATCTAAATGAATTAGTGCATATTGAAAAAATTGCTAATGGATATCTATTGTAATTTCTAAACATCTTTTCATAGACTACATTTTCTTTTTCTTTCTGCTTTGTTTTCATTATTTTTCTAATGAACTCCAATGGTAATTGAATTTTCGATTCCTAAACAAGAGTTCTGTTAATAACTCTTATGATACAATACTCATCATCCACCTGGGAAAATCCAACAATAGTAAATAGGTCTAATTAAACTGCCTGTATACTATCATGCTGGGCACAGAGTTTTATTGCTCATTTACACTTACGTTAGCTTTAGAATGTGTTCCTTTTCTGGTATTTGCAAAAAAAAACACAAAAAAAACATATCTGATTTTAATTTCCTTAGGTAGTTTTCCCAATAAGTTCAGAGACTACTAGTCTAAGGTAAGTTAACATGGAAGTAGATGCATGAAATCACATTACTCTTAGATCACTGTGGACTTCCTCCCACCCACCCCACCTTCCCTTCCCCACTCCTACAGAAATTCCAAAAGAAGCGTTGACTTGCATGGCCACATAATGACATTTCTGGTATTTTCCATGGTGTGGAATGACTGATTCATTACAGGTTAAAGACTTAGGGCAGTTTCTCTCCCTGCTGTTTCATCCTCCTTTTTTGTCCTCCCTCACTGTATCCTCACTTGAACCACTGTGATTCATTCTCTCCCTCAGACCTTTCTCCCCTCCCGCTCACTCCCCCACCCCTTTTGCCTTTCATCCCCATCCCAATCATCATCTACTTGGGTATCTATACAGAAAGCAGAGCTACGGCTGCCACAAGAGCAGACAGAGGTGGGCTGGAATCATAACAGACAGTAGAGGGTATCTAAATGATAACAGACAACAGATAGGATGCAGTCAAATCATTGATTTAATGTGTGGCTAAGCTTGTTACAAATTTCTTCATCCTGCTAGCCTTCGCATCTCCTCAAGGCTGCTACCCACTCACCACTGCTCATCTGATTTCTTCCTAACATAGTTTTATAATGTAATACAGATTATGTTTAACAAATAAGAAAAAGAAAGAAGTTAGCATTTAAGAATTTTTCACCTCCTAATTTTACAGAACCGGGATGCACAGCAACCAGCAAAATAAGCTAAAAAAACCCTAGAAGGTAGGGGATAGAGGCAGCAGACTGACACCATAGCTTGTAGAAGGCTAAAGGTAGAGATTTCTTTATCTGGAAAGTCATCAACCAGCTGGAGAGGATATTTTATTGGATTGGACCATTAGTGAGCAGCATTTTATATTGGTGGGTATGACTATAGGCATTCTTTGTTAAAAAGAAGTTTGCGCAGCAGTCATAATTCAGAGTGCCAGATAGCAGAAATCAGAGCAGTGACGCTGAACAATACAATAGAGAATAGAAGCATGTATGCCCTTCAAAGTGCCCCTGGAAATCCTCTTTTTATTCTCCAGCTACTTTAAAGTTACCTTTAGAAAATGGACTGTAAATGTTTGAGAAAGGCTATTCTACTCCATGTATAGGAACTCAGTTTTGTCACTTCCCTTTCCCCCGAAAGACCTGCTCTAAAATAATGCGTCTCTCTTTCCTCATCCGATAAGGAACAATCACAAAATTCTGAGATAACAAAAAATACAATGAACAACCCATGCTAAAAGGGAACTCATATAGCAAAACAATGCCATTGTCAGGTTTATCGAAACAAGAATATACGCGTTCTGCTAGATGCTTTAAAAATCTCTTTCTGAACACACCATTCCCTAGGGGTGAAAATTACATTTCCCAAGTTTATCCTAGAAAATGTTAGATATAAATTACATTCCTCTGTATTTATTGTATTATTTGACTACAATGTTGAACAGCCTGGCTCTGCAACTTCCACCACTTATCACACTCACACCAAAGCACAGAACTGCAGCAATTTGACGAATACAATGTAGTTTTCCTTGCTAAAGGAACAAAAGCTTCTTGCCTACCTTTGTAAACATGTATTGTAAACATTTGCAATAGCTGATATGTGACAGTGTGTATCTTGATTTCATTAACAGAAGCAGCTTGTCTCACCACTCTTTAGGTAGGAAAATACTTAATAATTATAATAAAACCCTCAATTTTCATCCATTTAATTATTATTAAAATAATAACATAAAATAGCAGATCAAAGTAAGGCTTCCTAAGTAGAAAATACATTTCTGTAGATCAAATAATGCTATGCTACTTCTTTATACAGTTGTCCATACAAGCACAGTAAACCCTATAATGGAATGGACAAATTTAATTGTAATTTAAAATAAGCATAACACACCTGTTTTTATAGAATTTTTCCTGAACTTTCAGATGATCCTTATAACAATAATATCACGAAATACAGCTTCACAACCGCAAATCACAAAAGACGTTCACTTCACAATAATTCTTGTTAAAACTTTTCTCATCCTCTATGTTATTGTCTCTATTATACCGGTAACATCCATAAAACATTCATGCAAAAATAGCATACTTGTCACACAGCACCGCGATACTAAATACAAGAAAGCAGTGTACTCAGGGTGTGTTTGTCTTCAGTCCTGCCCTACGTAGAGAATATATGGGCCTTCATGAAAACTGTTCTAACATTGAAATGCAAAGTTTTAAATGGCTACTTTTAAGCCTGTGTTGAAGGGGACAACAAAACCTGTTTTCTGTAATAATATAAAATAGCTGTGTGCTGATGTTGAGAACAACTGGCTGAAATACCACTGACCTACATAGAATTAGTCATATTGTGCTAACAGAGACTCAAAGATTCGGGGGGATGATGGGAGCAGGGCACAACACACATACGATCAGCTAAGACAGTGACATTTTTGTACTGGAGTAATGCAGGTAAATTTGCTGACAGAATTAGTTTAGTACTCTTATAGCAGAAAAGAAAAAGTAGATTATTTTTTTAAGTGAAAAACAGGAATCTCTACATTTCTGATGTGTCTTCCAGCAAGTCTACTAATTATTACAAGGTTTTTTAATACTATGCTCTTGTGCTGTAACTGAGACCTGCAAACTGACTCAAATAGGCCATGAGAAATCAGAAGATTATGAGTTTCTCTCTTAACTCTCGGGTGGTAACAACCTAAGAAAAGTGCTCGCGTAGCTCCCTTTACCAAATTATCCCCCCCACCTTCCAGCCTTTAATGAATGTAACCTCCAAATGCCTTTACAATACCAGGAAGAGCCTATTATTCTCATCCTGCTATGCCCACAGAGGTGCCTACAGAGGCAGTCAGGCACCGAGCTCTGGAGGGCTTACTGATATCACAGAACTTCCACTGTTCTAGCATTATCTGGGCTGGGGGACTTTCTCACAGAGAACCAGAATGTTGTAGCAGTGAAAGTCTTTTTGATGGTCTATGTACTTCAGCTCTCTCTTTCCATAGCAGAGTTACACTAATACAGGAATATCAGTGGAAATCCTGTGGATGTTTCATATCCACACAACTGTAACTACAAGGGAGATGGCAACCCTCTCCATTCCTCATTCTTCTTAGTCGCATCGTTTAACCTCCTTTCTTCCATCTACTCTTTTTCATCACTCTAATGTAACTGCTCAGCTCGGGAGAACTTAGATCACAGAGCTAGATGCTGTACAAAATTCTAATTATGCAAATCTCACTCATGTTGACACTGTGTTGAATTTTTCATTGCTCCATTGTTCTCCCTTTTGGAAGTCATTTATTCTGGACCAAATCAGTATAGTAATGCTTTAGCTCCACTTTAAAATATGAAAAACAAGTAAGAATTGGGCCAATTGACTTAAGCATTGTAGAGTTCTGTGACATTTAAATCCGCGGGTTTATTCACAATATAGAACTTGGGCTTGCCTTTTATTTTTGTATTCACACCTACATATGTATAGTACAGCAGATCATATGTGCACTATACTCTAAGACCGTCTGCGTTTTTTCTGTATTTCCTTTCTACTTCAGTCTGAATTCTGTTGCCATCTGTTCCTGTGGCTGTCAGCCTGCAGACATTCTAATTTTGTGATCACCTGTTCTCATGTAATCCTCATTTCTTTTTGCATTTCTTCTTCCTTTCTCAGAAAAATCTATGTGCTTCTGACATCTGCTCCCCGCCATTATCTTTTATGAACTCCCAGGCAAAAACCCCATTCAGAGATGTTGTCAAGGTCAACCTACTCTGTCAAAATACTACACTCGGCATGTCTGACAGACACCAAGGTGTTGACCTTCGTGATGTCAATGACCTTGAACAATATCTTTTTATTTCCCGGATCTTGTATATACTGACTTTAGCTTTTCTTAACAAAATCACTAAGACAATCCAATTACTATTACTGAACTGATCACCCCGCACAGGAGACAGGAACTAATGCAGTCCTTATTTAGTCAGTGAGAAATTCAGATGAAACACAATAATGGCTCGACTCAGGTAAGCAATGAAACAAAAATACACCTGCCTTTTCACCCCAAAGAGACTGAAATGTCTTTTTCCCAGATCACAGAGTGTGATCATGTGTGACTGAATTCAGAAGGGACATGTGGACACTTCAGATCCCAATACAATTCCCTAGACACTGGACCCATTTTTCAAGACTTGTTCTTTTGCTCTGATATGATACAAAATGTAAGTTTTGACCCCTGAAAGGAAGAAAGCTACTTCATTTATCATGAAAATAACTTGGAAGTGAGAGCGTGCACAATCTTCCAGGAATATATTCACCTTGTACAAAGGAAATAAAAAAGTCAATTAAACGTCCAGAAAGCAGACGCCCTCTTTCATTGCAGAAAAAAAAAAGATTTGGCAATCTATATTATTACTGTAAGAATATTCCTAAGATCCTATTTCTCAAGCTCCACACATACAGAGGCACAAAGGCCTTCACATTCTCCTACATCCTCATAGCCCTGGGATTAAACAGTGCATAAACTGTAAGCACCTCATTTGCAACTGTCAGGCTAATGAACAGTGAAGTGCAGAATATTTATCTAACTGGTCTGACTCACAGTAAGTGATATTAAATGATACCATGGCACTTGAGCACTGTTGGGACATACAGATTTTAACACTAATTTTACCTGTATTCCCTGTAGCAGCTGGCCATATTGGTGCCATCTTAAAAAGATGTCTTACTTATTTTAAGAAAAAACACTGTTCAATGACTATCAGGACAAAGTAAATATCAGTTTTTATAATCTCTATCATATATGCAAAGATTTGTCAAAGAATGCTTCTTTTACCTTACATTTCAATACAACCAAAAGCGATTGTGCTACTCAGGGAAAACTGGTAGATTGCCCTGTGATATTGGAAAGAAATTTCCATTTTTGGAGTGCACAACTTGATGCACTATCCTCTTCTGAAGGCTTCTGCGAATCAAGCCTTCTTGTATGCTTTCAATGTCACTTCCTTTCAGAAATTTGAACTACTATTTCTGTTAAAATGATTATGTTAGTATCATTTTAACACATTATCAGTTGAGGACAAATTCTACACTTTTATTATTACTATAGATATTGTATATAGATATTACTGTGACTTGAGATTACTTTGCTGAAAACATAATCACATTTTTAAAGAACGATACTGAGGTTTCTTTCTCTGACATGTGCAGGCTTCAGTTGCCTCATAGTAGGTATCATAACTGCCTTTGTGTCTTTATCAAACCCAGGTGCAGAGTCTGTGGTACATTGCTAATAAGCAGGGAAACTAAAAATCAGGACCCTAGCGCTTTGCCATGGTTCTCAGTAAATTCACGAAAGAAAGGTAAATGGGTGAAATCTAGGATTGCTCACTTGCTCTTTCTGTATATACATATTGGTGTGTGTACATGTGTGTGAGAAAAATCAAAAGTGGTCATCAAATAAAACAACTTTTTGCCACTGTGCTTTCAGTGGTAATTACTGAAAACTTCTAGGAGATGGTGAACTACTAGGAGATGGTTCAGCTTCCTGTTGGTGTATGCAGGCTCCTATGGACTTGGATCACCTTCCTCCTGAATTTGCTGGCATATAACTCTACAGAGATAACACTTCCATTATTCCTTAAGATATTCTCCATGGGGTTGGTTTTGCTTCTTATACTGATACATTCCAAAAGCAGAACTTGGTAATGTGTCCTTGTGGGGATGTAGAAAATCATCACAGAAAGAGTATAGATCCTATATTGAAGGTAGATCATGTTATCACGGTCATTACACCCTTTACACTTAAATGCAAGGTACATATGGGTCCCACCTCCTCTAATACGGAAGGTTCAGCACAGTTTCCCAGCTCTTATAACTTTCATCTTAAAAAAGAACAGAAAGATCAAAAGGAAACAAAGGAAACACAAAACAAAAAAAAAAAAGATAAAAAGGGGGAAAGGGGACAAAAAAGAAAAAAGCTTTTTTTTAAAAAAAAGAAAAAAAGAACAATTATTCTTTTCTTGTAGGAAACAATTTCTGATAATGAGCTCTCAGCAGGAACCCTGTTTTATTCCTAATTGCTATAGAGTATTGAAAATACCAGATTTACTACAATTGTCAATTGTTTGCTTGAACAGAGCAAAAATTCTCTCTACCTTTTAAGATGAACTTAAAATCAGGAAATAAATTTCAGCTGTGGTGCATCAGTGACTGATTTGTGGTTTAACCATCACATTAAATATTTTAATTAAAACTTGAAAAACAAAGTGCAGTAGTGCAGTAATCATCTTCAGGTCGTCTGCTTTTTTAACTCCAGCCTTCTTCACTCAGGGGAAATATAGTTATCGTATATTCATGATGGTTTTACTAAAATCATTTCCTGAGCCTACAGGAAAGTCTTAATTACCTAACCTTAATTTTAACTATTACTAAAAGATAATCAATTTCATCGTACGAACAAAATAGGTAAATTTAACTCATTGAGTATGTCTGAATATTAATGGTGTCTTATTTACATATTCTTCCTGATTAGCAGGCATGCAATAAGGGAAAAAATGAAAACAGTACTTGAAGGAATGGAAAAAAAAAAAAAAACGAACCAAAAACAAATGAAGGAAACTTAAAAACTTGAAAAGAATTGCTAAGAATACACGGGAAGATGAAAGTGCAGTGCTCCCTGGGTAAAGGTCTCAAGCGCAGCTGCATGCATTTGCTCTGTGTTTACAAATAAATTTATCAAAATACCATCCTGCTCTTATGTAAAAAGATAACCTTTGCTGTCAGTGGCAGCAATGATATCTCATCAGTCAAAACCCTGGCATTCCAGTCTTAAGCTATCATCAAAAAGACACATGGGGTACTGTTTGTCTACATGGAATATACCATAAATATAAGCAATGCATGATATTATTATTTTGTAACCAACTCACTATCCCAAGAGCTCTAGTTTATGTGTAGACATACTTCGTTACTCTATGGAAACATTAATGTAGGTATCTAATCCAATGGTTCAGACTTTCACGCTTGCTTATCCTCTGTACAGTCTTACAGAAATCAGCATCACAGCATAGCCCTGACATTAATAGTCATAATATATGCCTGTTCAGAAATTATAAAACTGTGCAATCTCACTTCAAATTTAAGGATGGAGCAATCTTGCCAGTGTCAATAGGCTGAGTATGTCCCTGCTATTACACGTGTTTCATTCAAACCTTTACTTAAAGATAGGTTTTTCAGCTTTTCTGAAATCAGCAGTTTTGTAGGCAAACAAGTCTTGCATTATACAACACAAAAATTACACATTATTAATACCGGTATGTATATTTGCATATATAGTTACCTATACACACCCAAATAACACCCTATAACGAAAGCTCTGAGCTGTTCTGTTAAATATATTAAGACCAAATACTGAGATACTTCTCTTACTCAAAATCTTTGTCTGCATTGTATTATATATTTGGCTCTTGAAAGCCTAGCAAAATGAATGCTTTCTCATGTCAGAGAATATCTGTAAAATTTAAATGTTCCATAGGCATGTCCTTGCTAACTATTTTGCTTAATAAATCAATAAATAGAGTAGGACAGCTCAACTGGGTACGACTTCAGTATTTCTCTTGCCTTAGAATTACATTTCACCCAGATGTAATGTTTTTCCCCCTCCCTCACTTTCCTCCCGTTGCAACTTGAAAATTGAGTTCTACAATGATTTCATCACAGAAAACAATAGTCTTGACAATAAGGTTTTATTAACCTTTATTGTTCTAAAGCCTACATTTGAGATGAAATTCCATGGTGTTAACTGTCAAAGGTTAAAAAAGTGATTGCTGATTCTAATGAGTGTCTGAAAGATACTGAGTTATATTTTCCCTTAACTCACTTCATACTGAAGGAAAGTACAGGCTTACAATAACTGGAAGTAGAAGATTTTTAAAAAAATCCATGGTGCAGTCATTTTTTCATTCTCTCAGAAACTGCACCTTAATCTAAAGGGGAAACTTTCATACTTAACTAGTTTTGTCTTGCCTTCCTTACCTACTCTATTTAGGTACTTTTTCCTACTAGTTTACATATCTAAAACTAAATAGGAGACTTGTACTTTGTTATGGAGGAGAGGTATGATAGTTCAGCAGGGCTTTCTTCCTGCATTACCACTGAACCATACTGAACTTCCACAGAAAGCATAGCTACTTGTTTTAAAAAGCAACAATTGAATGGGTCAGTGCCTCGGAGAGGTGGTGATCTGTATCTCATAAAACAGCTTGACCTGTTTCTTACTTGTTTTGCTGAAAATTCTCCAGTGAACACATTGATAAGACCTAGTTGCGAGGAGGTGTTTCTTTCAACACAGAATCGCAGCCCAGAATCTTCTTCTGAAAGTAAATTTCTGCCTCTGTTTTTATAAAAACACAGACAGAAGACAAGGACCAAGGATGCAATATTAAGGAGGCCAGGAGGATTAATGAAGCCAGGATAGTGGTCGGGGAGTTCTTTCTAGAAGGGAAATCTTGAGTCATAACCTCTGTTTATTTCTACTGACGAGTTTTCTGAAAAGTGACCATTAAAAAAGGGGCCTAATTACAGCCTGTGATGGAGCTCAAACCTACTGGTCTATGTTTTGCTACACATCACATAACTTAAGCTAATTCACACAACAGCTCAAAAATTTCACTGGCTTCAGGTTGGGTAGGCTAATCTTCCTATCACTGATAAGATAACAGTGCAACATTTGTGCATTTTAATCTGCAAATTGTTGCTGCCCTGGAGCAGAATAGAGGCAATCTTTGCAGCCAGAGAAAATATGCTGCTGTCTGCACACGGGATGTGATCTGCCTGCCACACATCACAGGATGCAAGGGGGGAAGGAGAATCTTGTTTCCAATCAAGCCATCATTAGAGTTCCCACTGATGGCAGCGGTACCAATCTTCAGCTCAGCTAAAAATAACAAAAAAATTCTTACTCAGTGATTCAAGTAAGACTTCATTATACAAGTGCTGAAGTTCACATTGATGATACTTTGATCTGAGATACTCAGCTATCTTCCTCACAGGCTACAACCTGTAACTTTTATGCTTTGGTTTTCTTCCATTAAAAGACTCAAAAAAGCTATACAAAAGCAAACATACTTCCTTGTGTACTTCCTTGTGCTGAGAATCCAGAATAAATAAAGAAAGGTTGTTATACTCAATTTTTTTTTCTTTTTTAGATATCAGCTTCTACTTCATAGGTTCAGTATATAAATGAAGAATGAAATGAGAAATCCTTGCCTTCCCAGTAGGGCACTGACCATGCTTACTCACAGAGTGCCGGGTTAAGATACCTGCAGCCAGAAATAGCCAAACAGGCTACCTAGTGCTGGGATAAACAGTAAGCAGAAAAACAAGGCGCAGAGGAGACAACGAAGGACACTTCTGTCCCCCATTTGCTGTTTGTACCAGAGCCAATTATAAGAGCAGAGCCTGCAGGCAAGAACTGCTCTTTCTAAGCGTTCTGAAAGAAAAAAAGGGCAACATAAAGACATTGGTCTGTAAGCCCTTTGCCACAGTGAACAGATATTGTCACTATTCTAATGTGATGTTGACATTTCATCTCTTCTGTGCTAGGAGTTCTGGGAGAAGCTATGCTTTATCCTGCTCCTTTAGTGATAAGAACGAGGAAATAGGTATGCTTAGCACAGGAGAGAGAAGTGTTTAGCAAAGAGACTATACAGTAACCTGTGATTTCTGAGGGTAGCAATTGTAGAGAATTTACAGACTAGAACATCAGAGTGTGAAGCACTGCGAAAGGAGGAATGATATACTTGAGATGCCTAGATCCTACATAAATTTAATAGTAAGGAAAGAGTTTTAAAGGAGGAAAATATCTTTTAATATCCAAGGAGAAGATAACAACTTTTCCTTTAAAACTCCTTAAAACTTGAAAGGGCTTATACTATGCCTCCATAAACTAGCTCTGACTACGAGTGAAGCTACTTATAGAAATCATTCAGTCTGCCCATGTTTTTCTTAATACATATAAACTAAATATTTTTATAATCTAAACAAAATCACATTAAAACACAAAAATATTAAAAGCATAATAATAAAAAAGCAGAAAGTATAAGAATTTCTGGGAAGTGGGGAAAGAGCTCTTTAGGTTTTTTTACCAAGCAAAAATTTTGAAGAACCGTGAACATGAGTCACAACTGAAATAATCATTTGTCCCAGGTGTCACACATCTATTTATACAATTAGTTTTCTCTTAGTTTTCTTGCAAAGGCTGTGCTGTTCCACACTCGTTCATTTCCCTAGCTCAAGAGCATGGTCAATCCTTTTATTAACCAGGCATCTCTAGGAAGCTGTGAATTGGTTTTCCTGGTAAAAGATTAGAATCTGCTCTAACTCCCTTTGGAACGCATACTTCAAGGATCTGAATTGCTTTAGTAGTGCAAACACTCAGTATTTTTAACAAATGCGCACCATAGTGAGGAGAAATACTAATTTAGTTTACTGCTATATATTGTTTCATGGAACTAATTGCCCTACGCTACACTGCAACAACAAAAGCTTAATCCTCATAATCCATTCCCTAGACACCCCTATATACTTACATATGTTGTGTCCATGTGTATGTGTATATTTACATGTGTCTGTAAATCAAAGACAACTTTTTATTATAAATAAAAAGAAACTCATTCACAGATATTGCTGGTACCTCTGGATGGCTATAGCTCTTCTCAAATCAGGTAGAAGTTGTTTGGGTTAAATACCGTTCATGAAACACACAGACATGAACTCAACTGCCCATCACAACAGGGAGTAAGTGGATGGGAGATGGTAGTGTGTCTGAATAGAGAGGTCCCTATACACCCTGACAGGTTTCTTGGAACAGCAAGAGAATGAGAGTGTTGTTAGTCCCAGGGAGGGACAACTTACAGCCAGTCAGGTCTGTAATGATTCCTTCTACTTACAAGGTTTCAAACTAGGAGTTATACAAGTAGCTCGACTGGGTAATTACATGATCTCTCCGGCATTACAAACTATAAATAGATGAATTGCTCAGCATTCTATTCAAGTTGCCTGCTTTTTCTCTTAATTCCTTTTGGTCTTTTTCTTTAATCTGCTATAACCAGTTGTCCAAGGATCACTCATATATGTGTCTCTACACTGTTCAGTTTATACCTTATGCATATCTTTCCATCCAACGTCAATCTGATGCTAAATTTTTTCTTCAGGTTTGGTTTGTCAGCTAGCACTCCTTTTTAGGTATTTTTATAACGTAAGCACATGAACAAAGACTTCACTCTGAATTTAACTTTCATTTAAGCCATTTAAGCCACGTATAGACTATAAGCTTTCACAAAACAAACAAACTTGAAGGTTAGTTACTTTGAATGAAATGTTCCGTTACTAAAAGGCCTAACTGGATTGTGTCTTTCTAAATGTAGTGCAAAGCTGATCTTTGGTAATTTGTACCGCTGCAATAATTATTTCATTTTTTCTACCATTAGGGTTCAAAATCTCCCTTGCTATTCCAATGTGTGATTAAAAGTAAAGCAATATTTCAATTTCTTATACCACAATTGTAGCACTTTCACAAATAAAATATTTCCTGGAAGGGAGAGGAAGTTTTTTTAAACTTCTAAACTCAACAAATACACACAACTCAAGAATGACCTAGATTTAAAAAAATAAATAAATTAATTAAAAAATGAACAAACAACAAAAAAACCACAAACAGAAAAGCTTTCCCATGCTTGTGGGAAGACTCTCTGCATATCTATATAGACCACATGTGGAAGAAGTTATGTTACCAACTAAAAAATGGTCAGAGGTGGTAAATTTCCATTAAGCAGCATTGAAGCACACTCCAGTTTTTGCTCTCTCTAGCTTCAAGGTAAAATAAGCAGTAGCTTAGGGCAAGGCTGACAAGACAATCTGGTACTATTGCTTCTTGCTCCTGGAAGCCCCACATTTGCTGCTGCTGCTTCTGCCAACACTGAAGAGGGTATTAATTATGTGAGACAACTGCTACTAGTCATATTACTGTGTGTAATATGTGTGTGTGTTTGTCAAGAAACACTAAAGCATTCCAATGACTTTGTGAAAATGCCAGCTTTTCTGTTTTTCTGAATCAACATGTCTTTAAAAAGAAGCCTCTTCAGACTCTTACACTGATTTTTTCATATCTCCACCCACCTCATAAAATTAGTAAAATGATGTCTACACAACCACAGGTCAGTCTGTAACTGTATTCAAGCAGTGAAAAGCTAGAAAAATTACCCCAAAGAAGCAACAAAATAAAGCATTTCTAGAGAGAGACAGGTTGAGGGACAGTCAACCTCATCTTGATCATAGAAACCAGTTCAACAAGGTTGTACTGAAATGCAAATATATCAGTTCCACAAGTGTTTCTGCGACTACACGTTGAAGAAATTGTCTTCAAAAGCCATCAAAGAATACATTGGTTTTGCACCAAACCATACATAGAAACACAACGGGCTCTGTTAAATAAAGATAAGAGAGAGGAATAACCTTGTTAAAGGCATGAGCATATGAAACGAGGTTGTGCATTTACCACTACTTGACTGTAATCATGATTTGTAGAAAAACAACATGTTCCTTGTGAATTAATATGGCGAGTGCTGAATTCTTTTATACTTACAGCACTTCTGATTTTAGTTTTAACGCTTTTTATTTCTATTTGAATCACAGAATCATAGAACGGTCCAGGCCAGAAGGGACCTCCAAAGGTCATCTAGTCCGGGCTCCCCACAGTCAGCAGGGACAGAGAGTCTTGTTTAATGTAGAGCAATCTTTTATTCTATGATTCTGTCTTTCCTGTTATTGGGAAAAGAGTAACTTTCAGCACCCTGCCCAATAAATATGTAATTTCCTCAGATACTCTCATGGTATGAGGAGTCTTAATGCTTACATTGAAGTGTAAGGGTGGCTACAAACAACATGGAGACTCCCTTTTTACAAGGAGCCACATGGAAAAGACAAAATGTAATGAGTACAAGTTAATTCTGGAGAGATTCCAATCGGACACAAGAAGAAAATTTTTCACAATGAGAACAATCATAGTTGCGATGATTCACTGCTTTGTCTTGAATACATTGCTCTCATCTGACACTGTCTTTGGACTGGCCTTGAATTTCAGTGGCTACTGAATAAAAATGACCTGTACATGTTCTGTTTACAATTTAGCAAACTGCCATGGCTATAGTAAGATCTGGCAGTACAGAAAAAGTGTGGAGGAAAAAAAAAAAAAAACAGAGAAAATTAACACATGGTCATGGAAAAAAATAAGTATGCTGGTTTCTCGGTAAAAGAATGTGAGGTTTACAAACATGAAGAAATTAGTTGTTTCATTTCAGTAGTAACAGGGGCTGAAAGTGACATATTTACAGATCTCTGTATACAAATTAAGCACTATTTCAAACAGTATAATCAAGAACCACTCTACATAATACAGAACTGGAGAGGAGCATAATTAGAAATGTACAGAGGGCAAAATGCCTGTTTCACCAAGGAAGTGAGATTTGATAATACATATTCATTCATGCTCTAACTGATGAAGATGTAAATGAATGATAAAACTGTCCGTCACCAAACCTGGGGACATAATTTTTAGACCATCTTCTGAGCTATTTGAATTTTGCTAGAAATAATGACCCAACAACCTGCCAGTCAGAAAACACCTGAAGGTCCAGTGTTCTGGTCATCTTCCTCTCCTCTGTCAACACCCTCTTTTCCTACCAGTTCCTCACCACACACTATTGATTACTTCTCTCGTCAGTTACCTTTCTATTCCCTTGTCACTGCAAAGCTGGCACAAAAAGATCCAAGTGAAACCACATACCTTTTCCACACTGCTTTTGAAATCTCAGCAACTATACAATCCACATTTCAGCATTCCGTATTGCCCTAGTAACTTCAGTTTTAGTAGAGAAAGTCTCAAGATATTTAATATAGGAAATGCTGATTTCTTAGCGTTATCTACTGTATACAATGCAAAGCACCATAAGTTTAGTTTTCAAATAGCAAATTCTTTTTATTCTTGTTATGGGAAAGAAAGAGGAGAAAGTGGAACAGATTTCAAGTCTTGAATAGAGAAAGCATGTTATCATCACATCTTTCTGTGTTAACATGAGCCTTGACTGCATTAGAACACATTAGGAATTCATCAACAATGTGGATTGCTGAAGTAATAAAACGAAAAAACACCAACAAAAACCCCCAAAACACATGCATGGAAAAATATAATTAAGAGTGCATAAAAATTATCACCGAGTATATCATCCTTGATATGCTTATTAAGTGTTATTTGTTTCTTAAAGAGCTATTTAAATGCCTACTGCATCCACAAATTAAACTGTAAGTTTGGATGTGCTAAGACTGTCAAATCAAAAAACACACACAAAGCAATGTTGCTTCTTTAGACGAATGATAAATCAAAGGCAAAGATATCCCATTTAAAAGAACATTATTGTTATGAAGTAAAAGCAAAAAGTTAGGGAATGTCAACTTTAAGGTAAGTGCAACACCAAGATACTTTCTCTATGCTGTTGGCTATTTTCTCCACATCTCCCCTCACGTGGAGTTCTTTCTGTTCATGCCACCTGCCTATCCTTCGCTGTCATCTCAGTTCTTGTTGCCTTTCTGAAAGTCAGCCCGATCCTAGCCATTCATTGGATTGGCAAGATCATAGACTTGATCTATCCTGTGGCATAAACCTGTAGATGTTTTACTAATGAATTGGTAGATCCGGAAAGCACTTAGTAAGACTCCTGATGCAAAGTGTAACCTTGTTTTCATTATGGAACTGGTATAATACCAAACATCGTGGGAATTCTGCCCATGAACTTGAGACATACAAAAGGCAATATTGGATAGCAAATGCACTACTGAAAACTATGTAACATCCCTTTGGCCCACTCAGTGCTTGAATAATGCTTTCATCAGTTATCTATGTCCTGTTTGAATTGTTGTTTACAGTATTTACTCAGTAATTTGTGAGGAGATATTTTTGATTCATTTTAGAACTCGGAAACTTTTGTGTCTTTAATAATTAGCTGTCATTGATCGCATTTTTTTTAAAGGAAGAAAATTTGCCAAAGATATCTTTGCCAGTGTTTGTTCCTGTGATTATGGATAAGTTCTTCCTACATCAACAGTGGCTGCAATATGAGAGTTGCAATAGTGTTTCAAAGCTATGTCTTTTGCATTATCATTTTCAGATGTATTGTCTACATTGCCTTTGTGTATATAACTCTGTGAACTCTAGCGGACTTACTTGTTAAAGATAAGTTATTTTACAGAGAGAAAGACTTTATAATGAGCCCAGTGTTGGGCAGTGATGCATAGAGACCCCTTATGCTGACTTTTCTGGAAGATGATGATGAGGGCCTTTGATCCAGTCAGATTTGCCCTATACAACAGTCTAAAGAAAAGTAATAAAGATCATTCTTTTCCTCATGGACTTTTTTGCACTTTACACTAAAATAATATCAGAACCCAAATCCAGCAACCCTCTTGTACATGCGTAAGAATTTACGCTAGAAAAAGGCAAAGGAAATACTGTAAAATCCATTTGACATGCTGAGAAGGAGGTATAAAGCTATCAGTCGCTTTAACAAAGTCGAACAAGAAACACACAGCAATATTAGTGACTGAAAAATACCTCAGAAGACTCCAGAAGCCAGAAAATTATCAATCCTGCTAGAAAGTATGGATCTTCTTTGGTACCATAATCAAGTCTCTATCAGTGATGTACACAGTGTCACAAAATGTCAACCACAAAGGAAAAGGAAAAAGTACTTACTTTGTTGTAGCAAGGTTCATTATTCTGACTTCTGGAGAGCAATTTTCTATAGTCCCAGGGTACTTCAACTACTTTTGCAACACAAATGTATTCCTCTTATTTTCTGCTTCTTTGGCTATAGGGAGAAGAAAAGATCATTGTTCTGGATTGTAAAGACCATAACTTTGTTTTGCTCTCCACATGAATTTGGAGCCTATGTCTTTGCAGGCACAATTTTTCAGTCTTTGGCTGAAACACTGCAAATGACTCTCATGAAGCCCATGAGAGGGGCTGTAATATTTTCTAGCTATAACCTTGTCATGAGTGTTGAATGTACTCAGCCTTGTGCTAAACGTGAGAAGTTTGTTCACTTCTACAGACTACTGAAACTGCAAATAATACCAAAATTCCATCTAGGTAATGCACTAAAGGCCTGGAGATAAAATAAATAAAATACAGAAATGGAGTCTCTATTCACCTTTATATATCCTTTAATGCACCCACTGCAGGTGAGCTAGGGAGAAAGCAAGGCTCTCGTGAGTTCTACTTGCTCTGTCCTGTTCACCGTTTAACTTTTACAAATAAACAAACTTCTAAAACAGAAGTTAACTTAACCAAGCATTTAAATATTCCTTGTTAAGCAGAAAGTGATTTAATAGTGATCCTACTAAAAGGTGAAAAAAGATTTTGATATCACCCTAACATACGTGTTTGAACACACAGGTAGGATTCAATTTCAAAACTTTTACAAAATATCACTGCAAAGCAAACACAGTAAAGATATAATAGACAGCAAATGAACAAATGCCCTTTCCAGTGGAAAATACAATGTTAATTAATTCATATAAGCCAAAGAATGCAGCATAATTCATCTTATCAACAGCTTATTATGTAAACATAATGCAGGACTTGAAGTTCCCTAATGCACTGCAAAATATACATGAAAATAAAGACCAAACTGGGAAGTATGTTACATACGAGTTACTATAATTGGTTAGTATAGGAGCCATATGTACATTCCTATTATCAAGGACACACAAACCCACTTACATATATCCTTGATTTTTCAATATGGTTCTGCTGTTAAGGGCAGAAAGAAGAACTGTGCCAACAGACAGACAAGCACGGGCAAGTCCATGACAAAGCTGTGCCAGGGTGAAAATTTCCAAAGCGTTCACTTCACCTTTTCAGATCTGAACCAACACTTTCAACACCAATGTTTCTATCTGCCCAAAGCAGAAAACTAACCAAAAGCTTTCAAAACACTTGCTATAAATATTTCTTTTCAACTACATAATGTGAAAGTGCTCCCATGGTCCACTTTTGACAAATGGCCTGGATAACAATACTTGTAAAGACAGGCATGCAAGCATATGAGTGCATCAAATTACACAAAACTGTCTGGGATGAGGTTTTCCCCAAATAGTTCATGTTAAAGCAAAAGAGAACCATCAGCTGGAATAAATAACAACTGTGAAATTATAAAGACTTCTGAAACAAAGAAGTCAGCCTGAAAAGAATTATAGAAGCATGAACATTTCTAAGAGAGAGGAGGCCTTGAGGTTGACACAGAGGTAGTCAAAACCTGGTTTGATGCTGCCACAAGCTGTCCCACAGCCAGGAGAGTGAGCCCTCAGGATGTACCAAGTAGGGACGCACACCTGGAGCAGGTATACATGTCTCGGGGAGGGTGAGGAGGCTGGGCAGGGGTCTGAGCCCATCATTGGGGGGTATTAAAAGCTTTGGGATTAGTTACATAGGGGCATTTAGAAATTTGGGGGCATGATAATATTTTGTAAGTGTCTGGTTTTGTGGCTTGTCTGCTATTGATCATGAATGTATAGTTCACTGATTGTCTGCTAACTACATGTTGTTAATTATTCCATAAAGTGTTTTGATCCCGACTTGGTTTAAACTACGTGATCTGAGCAGTGGCTCTCTGTGCAGCACAATTTCACATATCTCAACATTTTACTTTTTTTCCTCTCTAACATTTGAGCTGCGTAAAGTTTATATACATGAACTCCTACTGGTCAAAAAAAAAAACACTTCACCTTAGAAATTTTCACCCGGTGGCATTTTTTTTTATGTGCACACTTCACAGGAATACTTTGAAACCTGAGAACCAGGTTTATAACTAACTTCATAGTTTTTACAATGCCATAGAAATTGTTTAGCTATTGCTCAAAACACTTCCAGGGAGAAGTTACATATCATTAGTAACTCTATTTCAGTGGGTAATTCAGAGAAGTTCGGTGAAGAATAGTCCAGGATCATGATATCTATCTTTATTTAACTTTAGGGACTTCTGTGAACTGGCTTAACTTTCTTGATTTCAGTTTCCCCATAGTGAGAAAGACATAGTAATACTCGATTACCTACAGCACAAAATCAGTGCTCTTTAGTCGCCTGCTTTAATCCAAAACTGCCAATCAGTGTGCTGGTTCCTGCATTTAGTGACTGGGTTGATTAATTAGTACAAAGAACGTGTTAAAACTAGTCAAGAGAGAAGAGTGATGGGAATTATTTGCTAAATCCTAGTTTTTGAAAATATTCAAGGCTCTGATTCATGACTAGGGACGGCTTGCATTAATGTGGCAATCACACAATCCCGCTCCAGCTGACCATAGGGAAAGCACAGCTACTTGTGTGGCAGCTACTGAATAACCTTATGTATTACAGAAAATCAAAGGGCAGTTTTGGTTTCCCTCAATACACTGTGCTCTGAAATGGTGATATTTCAGCTTTTGCTTCTGTTGATTTAACCAAACAGCTCAACACGCTCTAATCCTGGGACAGAGGGTTAGCTGTGGGGTAGGAGCCCCGTCTTCTATCCATCTTCTATTACGCAACTAGCTCTTGTGATAGCAATTTAAACACCAGAATATTCCAAGTACTTCTACAGTTGATTCATTTTAAATAGCAACATTTAAATGAAACATTACATGAAGAAAATAATTATAGTAAAAAGATGAATGAAAATAAAAGTCACCTATAGTTTGGAATTAGTCAGTGTTAAGTGCTACCAAAACAAGATATTTCTCTCTGCAACACCAGTTCTCCACAACATTCTGTAACCTGTTATTTCATTACTATAATGTATATAAGAAAAAGCAAAAAAAATATATAATTTATTTCTATTTTTCTTCAGATTATTTATTCACTACTCCCTCAAATTTGTCTTATGCAGACCTTTGGCTTTATACACTATGTATCTAACATTTCCTGAGATAGACAATTATTTTGTTGCAGTTATATACTACATTTAAAAGAAGCTAATAAAACAATATCTTTTCAAAGGTGAAAATTATTTCATATACACCCAGTTGTCAGTTACAAGCGCTTCTCATACTGCATATCTTCTCACACCATTCTCATAAAATTAAAATGGGATTTACTATTAGAATTCTGCACATTCTAAAGGCTACTTCTGAATACTACAATTATGATAGAAAACACCACATTTGATTACTGAACTCTAGAAGACAGAACAGGCTTAGTGATAACAGATTTGGTAAGCCTGGCATGTTCTTAAAAAATTACATCTCATACTGCTGAAATTTTCACACAAAACAGATCACACGGTTATTGTTCATGCCTACTTCTTTTGAACAAAGCAGAGGGAGAGGCCTGGAAACTAAATACAGTATGTGCTAATTACTTAGCATCACAGCTATTAGTAGGGTCTGGTTTATTCTGACACCATTCTAACAGAAGAACTTTCAGAAGACAATGTTTCCAAGATGAGTATAATATTAATAGAACAGGTATTATGAAGCTAAGGTAATTTAGAAGTGTATGGCACACACACACACAAA
>VXAK01021087.1:65395-94167 GCA_013399435.1 Arenaria interpres
TAGCACCTGCAAATCACCATCCACAAGTATTTATTCTCATATCTCTGCAGTGCAGTGCTTCTCAAAAGAAAACTTTGTGATTACCTCATTTTGAGAGATATATTGACGATATATCAATAGACTTAAATAATGTTCAATATTCGTAGTCAAACTCAACCAAGCCAGTTTTGAAAACAAAGCCAGAATTTCCTTTTCTCTGGCTCTAGCACATCCTAGTGTGATCTTCAACAGAACAATTTTCAGTTCTAACTTCTGTGAGCCAATAGTTCTGGGTTTGACCAAGACTGCAGCACAGAGAGAGAGTGAGCAATGCTGTTAGCAACTGAATTTTGCAGTATTCACTGCTGGAAACAAAACAGGAAGTTCTAAATTATTGACCATTTTGCAGATCCGACTAGACTGACTGCTTAGAAAATTACGTTCTGCCTGAATACTGTCTAAAATATCTAATATCTAAAAGCAGCCACAGTGAGTTTGAAACCTCACTGGTCCTAATCCTAATCTATTCTGTGTATTGCAGTTTGCATCATAACTCAGAAGTATCAGCTACGGGTGCTGCTTTGCCATTCAAACCAACAAGTGAGATGTGTGCATATTATGCATCTGAAAACTCAATCTTTTCCAAAATCTAGTATCTTTGCAGAAGAAAATTAAGAATCAGATGAAAAAATGTGCTATATTAAAATATTATAAAGTAACGTATAAATACGTTTGAATGAAAAGAACTCTTTCATTGGACTGATTATGATTGGCTTTGCAAAGCAGAGTAATCTGTGGTGGAAAATTGGAAGGAAGAAAATTAATATCTCATCACACTGGTTTCCTAAAGCTACTCATTAAATGCAGATTTTGAAACAGTATGTGAATAACAGAGAAAGAGGTAAGTCTACTTGCAATTCACCATCCAGTACTTTGGCAAAATATGTTTCAGAGAAAAAACAAGATTCTACTCTGGTCACTCCATATTATTGACTCATTCACTGTCCCCACTATAAAGACAATAACTGATTTAAACCTAATCTGTTAAGATCTGTAATTGATTTCCTTATTTGCAAAGAAAAGAAAAATGAAACCTACCTTCCTTCCAGTTAAATACATGATAATTATGGCAATGAAAGACATGACATCAAGCAGCACCCTAAGCAGTACACAGATTGCTGCCTAATAATGGCATCCTAGTTACTACACCATATATATTTTTAGACATATATTAACTTAAATGTCCTAGTGTTCCTTTCTGTAAATTCCAGTTAACTAGGATTTTTACAAGGTTACTGAAGGTAGTGGAATGTTTCCACAGATCACAAAGGACAGCTATAAGCACATGAGAGATACTGCTAAAGACTCAAGGTAGTATTCATCCCATGGCATTGCATTTGGCAGATGATCTATGACTACAGGGATCCTTTGCCCCTACTTATAGCTCATTCCAACTTTCCTCCTTTCTTCCTACTCTGCAAATGAAGCACTGTGGAGCGCTGCTTCATCATCCTGACAGTTTCCACCAGCTCACTGCATTGTCAGCTGTAGCCACCCAAATTTGAAATATGTTTCTGCTGCCTTGGAGCTCTATCAATACACACCAAGGTAAAAGGAAAGGGAGGAATAAGGTTTTGACGCACATCAGTAATATATTGATTCTTTGAACATAAATTCCATTTGTAAAAGAACACATATTCACTTTCACACTTTTCCCAAAGGATTACCAAAAGGACTATCAAATGCCATAGACTCTTTCAAATCCCCCTCTCTTCCTGACCTGAAGATCATTACAATTTACAAACAAAAAACCACAGTATCCTGAGACTCATCAGTGTCATTGCAGCTACAAATATTCAATCAGAAATTATTATAATGGCTTTCCTCTTCCACATAAACATTTTCTTCTCACAACAAGTTTCTAATATAAATTTAATCTGATTTAAGAAATAATCTGGTTTAGTCCGGGACGATAAACAATGAATTACTTTAATCATAGTGGGATTTTAAGAAGTGTGAAGCTCTTGGTTTTTTCTGCATATCATTTGTAGTTAATCTGAAAAAAAAGACTTTTATTACCAATACCTTTACCACTGAAAACCACGTATCACATTATAGATGTGGGAATCAAGGCCTAAATTGATGTAAGGAAGACATTACTTCCTTATTTAACATCACATGAATACGTAAAGCTAATTCCTTATCTCTCCCTACCCCTCCAGTGCTGTACACAAAATTATTAATAGCAACAAAGATGATGAAAGGACTAGAGGGCATGATTTATAAGGAGCAACTGAGGATACTAGGTTTATCCACCTCAGCAGAGACTGAGGGGTGACTTCATTGCTCTCTACAACTTTCTCATGAGAGGGAGCAGAGAGTGAGGTAATGATCTCTCCTCCCTGCTGTCCAGTGACAGGTGGTTTTGTCCTGTTTAGCCTTCCTTACCTTTCTCTAGCCTTCTGGTGCTGGCATTATTTTTGACATTGCTAGAATTCTTTTTCCACTGTGACCCAAGTAATGTGCATTATTTCACAACTTAAATGAATTCACTAAAAGATATAAGGGGAGTTTCTGTTAGTGTTCATTAAACTTCTAATATCTTGTGGGAACAACAAATTACTTATCACTGACTGGGATCTTGGCTTTCTCTGCTCACTCTCTACAGGAACTGAAGTAAGACTGAGCCGGTTTGTATTTTTCTTTCTAACTGGATTGCAACTTATATTTTATTATTTGATTTTTTTGGTCAAAGTTATGAAAAAGAAAAACAAAACAATGCTATGGTTAGTAATATTAATCTCATGGTAATAAAACATGTTTCCTGATGGCAATAGAGGTATTTTTCAGTCTCACGGCAATATCCTTCACCAGTATTCAGTCTGTTGGGTTGCCTTCACGCTACTGTATACAGCTTACACTAAAAGTGGCTTACTCTTATTTTTAGGAGAATCTTTAGGTCTCAAGCTGACAATAGTCAGTGTATTCACTGTAATAGTGGCTGAGAAACAAAGACCAGGTTTTAAATAATAGTTCATCTCTAAAGCACTTCATTTAAACACACTCCAAAGGATCCAGATTCCCAAATCAATGAATACCTTTAATAATCACTATGAATATTCTAAGAAATGCCATAAGCTCTTCACTCAAGTTTTAGGATCTTTTGGAAATTTTCCTTTGATGAAGGAAATCAGTATGTTCCATACAGCTTTTTGCTCTTTGAAATTGCCTCTTGATGATGGTGCTGAATATCCCAGTTGTCACCAGCACACTGGGGCCTGAGGCAGACACCAGAAAGTGAAACAGCTACACAGCAGAACCAATCATCTTTACAAACCAACTCGGAAAACATGGCATTTGGTATGTCCATTCTGCCTTCTTGTCTTCTCATCTACCATTCCATTTCTTTTCATAACCTGCAGTTGAGACCTTTCATTTCAGGTCTGGAGGAACTCTGAGTAATGTGTAACGTGACTGAATTGCACATACACACCAGGCAGGGAAAAGAACAAATGTAATTCTAGGCCAGCATTTCTGGGGAGATTCCAGCAAAGACAGCAATCATTTTTATGATATAAGTCTTCCCTAAGAGCTCACTTGAATTAACACTCCAACGGGTGATTATGGTTTTTTGTTAATTCCTTCTACAAAATACATCTACTACTCAGCAGAGTATTACAAAAATTAAGAACATCACAGCTTGTTCTCCCAAAACTCAAAATTTTCCCAAACACAAATAGATAAATGAAAGGCTATACATAGCAGCAGAATCTAATGGTCCCTCTCATCATAGCACTGTGGAACAGAGTTACAAAAAGATTGTATAGATGTATGAAAACTCTAAATGCATGTCATACCATGGCTTAAAAACCAGGCAAGCTATGGCACTGCAGCAGTAAAGAACATTAGGTGTTTTTTTAATAGAACTTTAAAATAAAACTTTATCCTGGATCAGGCAAGAAAGAGAATAAAATTAGATATCCATTGTTATTCTAATTAAGCATTCTTTGTTAATTAGCATTGAAACTAAATTGCATCTTCAAATGATGGAACAATTAAGCAGTACATTTCATGAGCACTGTCAAAAATATTCCCTTTGATGGGAAAGCCAGCAGAAAGAAAATTCTATTTTCATTGGGTAGTTTTTACCATTTACTGCTAAAAATAAAAGATGAGTTTGGCTAGGAAAACCTTTAAGAGTTGTTTTTACTCTGCATAAATCACAAAGTTGTAAAATTTCTAAAAAAAAAAATTTCTAAAAAAATAAATTCACAAAACTGTTAGATTTCTATAAGGAAAAATTGCATTAAATTTGATAGTTACACACAGCTCTTAATAGGTAGTCTTAAAACATTCAGTCCTACTTTTAAAATCAATATCTATGTAGAAGAGGACGTGGTTTAGGATAGCAGAAAAATTAAACTCTTTTATTACTTACAAGTATCACTGATCTGACGAGAATATCAGGAAAAAAAAGGAAGTTGGTATTGGTGTTTGTTGAACAATAGCAAAGTCCTTTCATGAATGAGTGAAAAATTATGTCAACATGTTCAACCCTTTGTCACCCTTGTGAACTCGATGTCTTTTTGACCCTGGCTGGGAAATGACTAACAATGTGGTAAAATCTTTTTGGCCTCAGTGGGCCTCAAGAATACATTTGAAGTCAAACGTGGGTTTGACTGAGATGGAGATTTGTTCATTGTTTAAATCTTGCAACACATGAATTTACAAACAGATATCACTCTAGAACTTGCTCACAATCTCTTCATTATACATGTTCCTTTGGTGATTTGGCTGCTGTATATTTTACTAATGTATTCAGTGACATAATTCATCTGCAAATGAGATGCCCTTTTCAATTACATTTCCGGAAAAAAAATGTTTTCTAGCAAACTTTTTGACGGTACTTTGGGAAAAGTGGAAATGGAAAGAATAAATTCTTGAAAAAGTGACAGGTTTTGTGGGGAGAGGTTTTGGTTTCTTTTTCTCCCTGCTGGCGCATTTAATTTTGTGTTGCTAGCTTAATACTCTTCCTCTGTACTATACTCGTTCAGTAACAATTATTTGAGGGTTTTTGTGATTAATTGCCACACTGCTTATAGCTGTATAATCAAAACTTTACTGTGATTAAAACCAAATTAATTATTTGCACACAAATACTAGCATAGTGGAATTTGTTTGGGGGGCGAATCTTTTGCATTCCCCTCAGCTGTCTATGAATAGAAAATTCATAACCCCTCCCAGAGAAAGGGTTTTTAAAAGGCAGGCTGAAATGCAATGAATTAAACTAACAGGTTTATTTATGGCTTAATTAGAATATTGGATGATATGGTTATATAACAGGACAATTTTGGTTAATTTGGGAGCTACAGAGTGTGAATAGAGGGAGATTTCAAAGTAACCCTCTGCAACATCTCATCCACAAGTGCACAGAGGACATGATGGACACACCTCTCAAATTGTTTAATGGTCAGATGGCAGGAAAAAAAAACACAAGTCCACATTTTTGGCCAGAGAGAAGCACTAGGACCCCCAATTCCTTCTCTCCTGGGACAGGGATCACACCACCTCGCGCCCAGGATGGTGCCTCAACACCCTTCTGCTTCGGTAATGTGGTAGAGGAGTTAGAGAGCAGCCATAGGCTGCTTTTGCATTTATACCCCATCTTGCACAGGTTTTTCTGTCTTCTAAGGAAAGAGTTCATCTGGATTACTGGCTACCACAGTTTCGTAGTAGAAGCTGTAACTGCCAGAAGATGCCATCAGCAAAACAGAGTCCTTTCCTGAAACCCGAACCAGAAGGCAGGTTATGGAGTACAGCCTGGGTTCAGGCTGGAAGACAACCGCCTTGGTGGACGTGAAAGTTTTCAGAAGCAAAACTTTGTAATGTCTTTGTTCTGCAAAAGGGCTGACTCAAAGATATTCCCTCCTAATTCGTGCTTGGTAAGAAGCATTTTTGTCACCATCTTTCCAAGTGTCTGCATAGGTAAGCAGATGGGAATTAAATTTGCAACAAGGGTTATTACAATGGAGTCTGAGTCTGACATTCTTAAGGCAAGTGTCAGAGGACTTGCCGATAGAAGTGGATCAGCTGCACTTTCTAAATAAACGAATACAGCAAAAATAATTCTTGTTTGTCACAGATACTGCACAGTATTACACACAAGACTTCTTCTTGTTTTGTTTAGTTTTTTGCATTTAGATTCAATGGATGTTTTATGTTTACAGTGGCACTTTTCTCCAGGGAAGTGACAATTATGACAACTGATGACCATATCTAGAAGGTGCTTTATCATTATTGTGCTACAATGGTAAAACAAAATCAAACCAAACAATAAAATAATGAAGCCAATAATATCTAAACAAGCATTATGCCACAGATTAATTGGTGCTATATTATCTGCTGTTTGTCAATCCAAACATAGTTTTCCTTGTGTATCCAAGCTTTCTTTTTGGGATCTACAGTCAAGACTCCAGTATTCCAGTATCAAAATAAGACAAGTAACAGTGGTACTGTTTATACCACTGATAGGAATAATCATGTTAGCTAACAGCTGCTACCCTTAATCTGTTATTGTCGCATTTTGTAAAAGGGCTTATTTGAAATTCAGTTTGGCTGATTTGAAAACAGGATTCTGAGAGGAAACATTTTCAATGGCCTGCCAGAGCAATTGGCAAAATATGAATAAACATAAACCAGAGTTACAAACTTCTTTCCTTTCCGTGAAGCTTTATTAATGTAGATGTAACTGCAGGGAATATAGGAAGGTATTTCCCTGAAAGTATAATTTAGATCCATGCTTGCCACTCATCCCTTGTTTAAGGAATTATGCGGATCGTTATGCAAGAAGTGTTCTTCTACTAGCTAGGAGCATTTTTGTGCTAGGTTCAAACATAATGAAGCAAAGCAAAAAACAAAACCAAGACAAAAAAAATCACTTTATGCAGATTAGGGAGCCATATTCTGAAAACAGAAGAGTTGCAGCTCAACAAAATCAATCTTAAAGCTGTAACAAGTCAGGTTTGCTCTATATTACATACGTGGTGAAGGACTTGATCTATGGCATTTTCTCAATGACATCTGAAAAAGACATCAGGAATGTAATGCACGGGGAAGCAATTAAAAGGTTACATACTAGTTGCACATATAAATATAATTTGTTACCATTTAGCAGGTTGATAAGGAGACATGTTCTAGTCAGTATTTCAGGAAGGGGCACAGTGAGTAATTAGGAAACCCTTTGCTCTCTTGGGCCTTGAGTTAAAATGTCTGACTCAGTGATATCATCAAATAAAACAAATTCAGTGTATTTTTTGTAATGACACAAGTGAATGTAAATTGTCCCATGATAAGAAGAGACAATGAGAAAAAACCAAAAATGGTACCAGTAATAATATTACTGTGAAACATTAAAAATGTTAATTCTGTACTACTTTTGGAAGATTATAATGCTTTCCTACACTCATATCCTATTCATTGTCATTTTTCCTATGACAATTCACCTGCTACTCATGCTCTCTGAAAGTGGGAAGCCATCCAATACGTCATAAAATTCCCTCATGTCTTCTCCATAGTTGTCTGTATCTTTCCTTCTACTCTGAGCTAAGGAAACAGATGCGTATAGTGTTGATAATATGGATGAACCATGGCTGTAAAAGCAGGTATAATTAAGTTTTGTTTCTTTCACTGGGTTTCCTGAAAAATTCTAAAATTAATTTTAGCCTATTTGACTCCTGAGCATTGAGTCAGGGCTTCGTAAATCTGCTAAACTCACAGTAGTAACATTAGTATTGACTCAAAGACCAACAAATTCTTAGTTAATCCACTTACACGTCTGTCAACCAGCTTTGAAAAGACAGATCCAGTCAGCAAACAATCAAGCATTTCCCTGACTGCGTAGTAAGATTTTTATCTTAAGTAGGGTAATCATATGATCATTATAAATTACATCTTGCTTTTCTTGATCACACATAAGTAAGTTAAAAGAGACTTGATTCTAACTAAGGATTTGAAGGACTTCTCCCTCTTTCATGCCTCCGTGTTTAAACTTGAAAAATTAATACAAAAATAAATAGTAATACTTTTGTATTGGTCTGCATTTCCCACTGCTGAAGGATAAGTGAGATAGCACAACACAGCAAGAGGTCTTATCTGATTCCTCCAATGGTGAAAATAATGATTTCAGGACAGGAAAGGTATTTCCAAGTAAACTGTGGCACAGAAAAATGCAGACTATCCACTGGTCTCCCAGCATGTGACGTAATCATTGATTTCTCCTTTCCAAGTAAAAATATTTGAAATTGTTTGAGTTCAGGATTTTAGTTGGTTAAATAAAATTAGCTTTTAGTAATGATAATTTGTTTTTAATTATAATTTATTAATGAAAGATTGAAGTACGAGATGAAAGTGCTGAAGCCGAGGGAAGAATGGGAATTCCTTTTTCTCTCTAGCTTTGCAGATCTCAAGTCAACCCTTTGAACATTTCACAGACAATTCATTTCTGAAATGCTCAGTGCTTTAAATCACATGGAAGCTATGCTTGTTACCATTTTTACTTTAGTTTTTGTCACAGTGTATGATTCTTATGTCACGCTCCTCTATATGCTGCTATTGCTACTAGAAAAAGTGCCTAAATACATGTCAGATACAAACACAAAACCACTGTATAAGTGGTGAGTTAAAGTTACACACTGCACTAGTCCTTATTTGGTATGGGGCTGTTAGCAGGTGTGTAAGCAATGCTGAAGCTGAAATCAGGCTTGGGGTATTTATTCATCTCATATGAAACATTTTCATTTTTACTGTCATGGTTACTTATTTTATACGTATGAGCCTTTAGTCCTAATGCTATGGTACTTGCCTTTTAAGATGGAGAAAAACTTGCCAGCTGAAAGGGAGATTAGAAAATTTCCTTTAGAATGTTTTGGGACATTACAGAATTTCATTTAGAACATTGTCAATAGTTTCATTGTTAGCGTGGTCCCGATATTTCAGAGGATTCTCAGAAGAGGATTTAATTTATTATGAGCAAACACTGAATATATATATGTATGTGTGTATATTTACACTATAAACATAAATTAGCAACACAAGATCTCCACATTTATTGAGGACAATAGAAACCATTTTGATCACATCAGGGAAAGAGGTTTCTATTCACTCATAATAGTCTGACAGAAGGTAGAAAGCCACTTATCAGCCTTATAAATTGAGCTGGTTATTAGTCAAGCAGTTTCAGAGCAATTCAAAGGCACTAATTTCATTTTCCCTACCCCTACACCCCAATGCTCTCATTCCAGCACTCTACGATCACAGCCACTCATACCCACCTCTCAACTCATCTACTTCACACTCGCCTCCTCCACATCAAATCAAGTAACAGCATGCTCCACTGCCCTAGTAACCCAGGTCTACCATAGCAAGCACTTTACTCCAATAAAATCACACAGGCAGAAGCTCCACAAAGTGCTGTGAAGACAAGCAGTCTGTAAATCCCTAAGATAGTATCTGTTAATAAGTGAGATGCTTAATATTCAGCGGGAAGTAAAAATAGAAAAAAAACCTAGTCACAGAACTGGCTATTCAGGGGAAAGTATATAGAAGATGCAATAAATTAATTGAACTACCAAGTAAGGATATCTTGGCAAGTAATCTGAAATTAACCCTTCATTGTTTGTCAGAAGTCAATCCACAGCAGCAAAAATGACTAGGGTTTTTTTTCCCTCTTAATTTAATTCACAAAGGGATATTCTTAGGAGGCTGGGAGGTGATAAAAATTGAGCTTAAAATCTGAATACCCTGGAAAACTAAGGCTGAACAAATCAGAACAACATATTAATAATTTTTAAAATCTTCCATATAAAGAAAACAAAATCCTCAATCGAGGAAAAAATCTGAATCTCTGAAGGTTTCCCATATCCCTGCCCAGTGAAATGAGTGCATCTCCAAAGAGAGACAGACAGGAACAAACAAAACAAAAACAAAACCAGAAGAATCTGGGCCCTAGAGATCTGTTTTATGTCAGTCCTGGAGAGAGGTGGAAGGGAGGTGTTCGTATCTACTTCCTTTCTCAAAACCTGCACTGACAGGTTAAAGGAAATGTTTTTCCACTGTTCTTTCCCGACAAAAGAAGTGCTCATATAAAGACCTAGACATTAAAAAGGCAAGTAATAAAATCTGGACAAATTCTGTAAGTTTCTGACATTTCTTGTCTTACAAACATCCACAGCCATGCTACAGAGCACGAGAATTTTTTCAAACTTTAATGAGAAGTTTTAAAGATTCTCCCAAAGTCTAGGTTTTTTGCTCGCTTTCTCACACGCACAAGCTTAACACCTCTTTCTCACCTTCCTCAACAAAATGGTTTCTTTGCAAGTAAGATTACTTTCATAGCTTTCTGGATCTATGCCAGAGCAGACATACTGAACTGCTGTTGCATTTCCAAGAAATCCTAAGTGTGGACTCAGCATTTTGAGAGGAAACTGAGAAATAAACAGTGACAGTAACGGTCTGTCTCCTTGCTCTGGAAGGAATATACTGTACAGACCTAATGCAACATGACTTTCTATAGTGCCCACTTTGCTCTGCATGTCAGAGAGAAGGCCCTGTTTTAGTCCGTTCCTTGCTTGCCATCCTGCATGACAGTGTGTCATACTTCTTACACAGATCCTGCAATGTTAGGTTTGTTTTCCTTGAAAGTACCTGGTCTTTGAAGCATGTCATTCTGAGATAATGTCAATTAAAAAGAAATATATTTAGGTTTCAAGGTGATAGAGCAATCTTTAAAATACTAAGGGCTTAAAAAAAAATATGAAAGAAATAAAAAGAATTCTGTAGTTTTTGAACAAACAGTAAATATTTCAAATGTTTGGTCCTACTACGATATATCTAAAGGAATAGCAGCAGCTCTGCAGATATACCATAAATATTGCTAGCTGTCACAGGGAAATAAGGAGGTAAGTTATTTCTCCTCAATGCCTTAACAAAGGCCTGTTATATAGAATCATAGAGGCTACATACTATGGCTCCAGGGAAGTTAATACAGCACTTTGTATTCTTGAAACTGAAAATATAATACTGAGTGAGGTTCTTTCAGGTTTTTTTCTTTTCCTATTGTGAAATGTTTGCTTTCACTAATGTTACAGGGTAGTAATCAGTGTTCATGCATTAGGAGCAAACAATCAAATCATTTCACAGCTATCCAGTATAAGTAAATATTTTCTTCTAATTATACCACATGAATTAAATGCAGGTGTTCACGATCTTCTAGAAGTACGTAGCACTATCATGCAAATATAATGTCTTTGTCTTCCTCAAAGATTAAGAAAATCCCTAGATGACACTTTTAATGCTGTATAGGTGGATATTTATAATTTGTGACAGGTTGTCATCTAAGTGCAGTGGAACTACAGATGGTATTTACCTGAATACCTGAAGAGTTTGCTGTTATTGAAATGAATACAATGATTTAATGAAAAACAGTAGCCTGATCTTCTAGTACTTAAGTATCTCAAGGTGATTTGCACCAGTAAAGGGGAAACAGACAGCATCTAGAAACATGAAAATACATCATTAAGTCTTGAAATTTTACCAGTTTTTGTGATGTTCCTCTGTTCCTTCACCTATTTTTTTTGTTTTGGTTTGTGTTTTTTTCCAGTCTTATTCTCACTTCTGGACTTTTCTGTATCCTTGACTAAATGTAAAAAGTACTGATTACAAAGAGAGATCTTTTAGGCTGCCCTCATATAGTGAAGTAGCTTGAGCATTTCTGAACACTAAATAATGGTTAAGTCCCAAATCTTCATACCATTTCACCCAATGGTTCTATTTGCAAACATTACTACTATTTAGTCTGAGTAGGATGGGAGGTTGTGACATACTGCTTTTTTACCAGTGATATCACCTTTTCCCCTCAATTAATCTATAAATAATTAACATGCATCATCACCCCATTTAGAGGCTGAGCTTCCATTCCTGCCAGGTCCACTCAGAGAAGGAATGAGGTTTCAAAGCACATCCCTTCTCGCTGCAATAAAAAGGGCAAAAATGTTTGGCAAGAGGCACTGAAGTCTAACAATATTAGACATTATGTACTGCGTTACAAAGCGAAATGATGCTGGCAGGTGGTCAGTTTGTCATGCATTAGAGTTTTGGCCACTTAGATAAATTGTAAAGCATGCAGGGCAGGATATTTAAGTGCACTGAATTATAGTGACACATTTTAATGTTCTGTGATTAATTAAAAGAGTTATTTTGACTCAGAAGCAACCAGAGTATGGGAAAAGAATCATCATGCCATGCCAATCTATATGAATTTAACAGGCAGTAACAAAAAACCTAAACAGTTGCTAGCAAGTAGAAGCCAGCCTTTAATAATGTCACTCATTCTAGACTATGAAAAACTGCACGGTTTCTTTGCTTCTCCTATATTGAATATCCCATAAAACTGGATCAATAACAACAAATCAAACAGGAGCTTTTGAGAAGCAGGCTTCCCACACGTACTCAAGGTAGATTTTTTTACCTATGTAATTCATGTTATTATTAGATTAATAAAAACCACAACAAAAAAATGGAAATAGTTAATATGTCAAGTAGAAAATTTGACTGGAACTTCTCATAATGATTCTAATGGAGGAACTAAATACTTGTGCATCTCTTATAAATTACTTCAGCTGTCATGAAAACATGTTCTGCATTTCAGACCCATGCCAGTAGATTATTAGTACTAGAACACCTTTGGGTAATCACTTTAAACTTAATTTGCTCTCCAATAAAGCTACATTTTTGTCACATGAATAAGTCAGGAAATCACAAATTTGACATAAATCCATGACACTTGCAAAATATCCTTCCAGATAGTCTAAGGAGAAGCTGTAGTTGCTTACTTACATAGGTCATCTTGAATAGCAGATTTTATGAAGGTGTCTGTTTTCCCAAACACCGTTCTTACAATGCAACAATTCTGCATGCAATAAACCTTACACCACCTTTTAAAAAATATGATTTTTCATAATATTCTTTACCTTTTCAGGTAAACGGTGATAACAGCTTATATTTTGCAGCTTTAGTCATCTCTAAAATTCATATGACATAATTTATCTATATGAACTTTTCTCCCAAGGTGTGCACAGTACAGCTGGTTTGGTCAATACAAGCTCTTCAAGAATCTTGAATAAGAGATGTTCAAAGCATTATAATAGTAAGTTTGCCAAGTCTTAGTCCTCTTCTGGATGCAAAAAGTGTTGAAGCCCCATTTAATCTTGTGCTCCAACTCTGAACTGTTCAGACCAAGGCTAAGCTTAGAACTCCCTAAACATACAGGATTCTCATTTCTCCGCTATAAGTAGTTTTCTTGCAAATCAGTAAGCTACACAAGGGTAGATGGGTCTCTCCACATGTGGACCAATGGAATTATAGATTCAGCTTAGGGTCAGTATATACTTCACAAAAAACTGAAGAACAATATTTACAATTTTTAATGCACTTTGCTCAGTGAAGTTTATTGGGGTTTTGCCTGAATGTGAACTCATACCTTGTCATAATTCATTATATATGCCACTTATGGAAAGAATCATACCTTTTACTTGATAAATTAGTGCAGAGAAGAAACATGAAAGATTATATGAACTGTGAAGTTGCTAGACTAGAAAGCAAAAATTGCTAGCTTATGTTAGACCTTCATCTAGCAGTGTATATCCACCCTAAAAAGACCATAATGGATGTTGGAGTAAAATATACCTATCCTGCATAACTTATTAATTACACACTGGTGAAAACCAATAATCCTTTCAAGGCTCTTTCCAGCTACTTACTAGTACATGACTTAAATAACCCTGTAATTCTGTTCCTAGGTAGAAAAGTTACACATAAATCATATGAGTTGTTAAAGGTCCATAATTACTTATTTGCAAGCCATATGATGGTGGACCTAAACATTCAACTATGCCAGTTCTTCTAGGCTACAAAATGGACTCTTTCATCTCTTCTTTGAGCATTTATGCTATAGAAGACGATTCCAACTCACATTTAATTTTAAAGACGAATAGAAATTCAGAGACAAGAACAGAAATGTAAAGTGACTTATACTGTTAGATGTTACTCTTCTCATGATGACATAAGTGGTTTAAGCTTTTTGGTTTAAAGTTAGATCTTTCATGTCATTTACCTATAGGATGGATTGTTTCTTTAGAGCATCACCTGACCAATTATGAATAGTTAGGTCTTAACCACTGGACCCCTCTTTCTATATGATTTTATTTTTCTGGCAGATAGGTGAAAACTCCATTGCTGTACCTAAGCACATCAATATAAATGGCTGTAGCCTGGTATTGAAACATTTAGCCTCCTCTTCAGTTAGTTTTAGGGTAGTAAACTCGGGTAATAGCTTTTGAGTAAAAGCTCTGGGCTAATATCATTTGAGTAGATTTAAAAATAGGTTTTATAAATCAGTTTTCCATAGTGTTCATTTTAATCATTGCTCCTCATTCTTGTAATGCAAACATTAGTCTTGTAGGATACATCAGCCTTTGTTACACCCTTGATTCATTTCATATGAGAGAGTAACTAACTTGTCATTGACTCTTAAAAAAATCTCCTTAGTTTACTACGAAATTTTCTGTAAATGAGGGACGAAATCATCCTAGCCTGTATTGTATTACCATCTTTAAATATATAAATCATTATATTCTCCATTAATTAAAATATTAATTTCATACTTTTAAATGCAATATTTTCAAAAGGAGCTCAGATTAAACTACAATGGATAGTTAAAAGGAGAGTTGAAGGCAACACTGAATTTTGCTACCACAGAGATGAGGGACTAAGAAAGGGAGAGAAAAGGAAGGGTTCCACTGAGTTCTGGGTGGCAGCAGAAAGAGATCTAAAGAGCCAAGCTTGCTGGTGACTGATACTGCTACAACTGGCAGTAGCAGTCAGTGGTTATAATCTGTCTAAAATCTCGCTTAGCCCATGGCAGTACTATCAGCAGCTTAACAGAAACAATAGCAGGGCCCACTTCTCAAGGACCTGATGAAAGCAAAACAGAGCCAACAGGTACCGTTGCTCTTTTGTTTCTGAAAGTAATGCGCTACCTCAGACAGCTGCTTCCTTGCTTCTGGCTAGAAATGGTTCCAGGACAGGTGAATCTGTTTCTGGGTGCTTACTGCCAGACGAACAGTTCTAGAACATGAATTCTTCATACATCTCAGGACAAGCGTAACATATACAGTGAAAGTACAAGCTCCCCAAATGTGTTGTGCTTGAAATGTAACAATGGAGAATCTTGGTTCTCTAAGTCTAATAGTTCTTAGTCCAATATCTTGTGCAGCGTCAGCTGTTCTGACTTGGATGTTTTTGCAATGCTTCACATAGCTACTTCTGCATGGCATTCTGCCAGGGAACGTGTGCTGGGATACCAATGATCCTCTATAAATGTACATATTTGTGGTATACATCAAAAAACCATGACAAATGCACAATACATGTAAGAAAAATTTTTATCTCTGGCCCTTCCTGTTCCACAGCATTTATTTCTTACTGCTGAAAGTCTTGTATCTGTAATACAAAAATGCCATACAAGATTAAGTGATTCAAGTCAAGTTACCTGGCAAAGCTGTGTCAGCAATAGGAAAACAATGTCAATGTTCCTGATTCCCAGCCAACTCAATAGTCTTCTAGATTACTATAGATTTAGGTGTCCAGTATGTTAAGCTACCTTATACAAGACCTAGGTAAGCACATCTTATCCTGAGGAACTAATATTACAGATAGCACATATAAGGAACGGACAAGTTCAAAGTCACGTTTCCCAGCAGAATTCATTCTTACCTATCATGTTTACTGTTCCCTGTAAATATTTATGTAAATCATTAGAAGAGTACTTTATGAATTACTTCAGTAGTGTTAAACTGGAGGCAAACCATCCAAAAGGATTATGCACAACTGGAAGTTACTTGGCCTCCAGGACTGAGCATATTCCTTCTGCATGTGGCTATACATGAATTATTTGCAACACCTCTGGTTTAAGTTAGTCTTAGTGCCCCTGTTAGGTTTTCATGTCAAAATATTGACGTTATTTTAAAATACCATTACCCTGTGGGTGTCCCTGAGGGTGCATAATGCACAAAATTAAAAGGCCGATAATGACTTCCAGCAATACCATCAGCCTGATTCTCCAGGGCTGTTAATCTTCTATGTCTGCTTAAATTTGTGCCAAGAGAATACAAAATGTTACAACGGGCATCAGTGAGTAGAGAATACTTGCTGGATCATGGACCATGAACCCTTCGCCCAGGTGAATTCCAGTCTTTGCATGCAACTACCCAAAGTGAAAGGGAGCAAAGAACAAGGCCTATATCCTATGATGAAGCAATTACAGAGTGATCACAACATTTTAGTTTGCTTTCAATGAGTGCCTGATTCCACTATACAGCCTTGGAAAGTGGTAAAACCTTTCTGATTGCCATATATAACTTGGACTCGGGCACCTTGGAAGCCCCAAAGCATATAAGACCACTAACACTGAAAGAACAAAGGCTCCCTCCATAATGAAAAACCAGACACAAGAGTAATTTTACTGGCTCTCATTCTTGTTGGATTATCTTATGCATTGAAGCCCTGAATTACTCTGTTTAGACTGACACGGTAACTTGTGATTAGATAGTAAATTTACTGTTTGAATAGGATGAGCATCAGAATGGCAGAAAATGCCATTGACTGTAGTTTCAAAGTCCAATAAAGTCCGGCACGCTCCACTGCCTATGAACATCTCTGAAGTAAACTACTGTAGTTAAGCTTTCACCTTGCATGCTGGTCTGGAATTCATAGAAGGAACAGGAAAGAAATCATCATAAGAGACCCTAGCTATTGTTCAAATTGTTACTGCTTTACTCTTGGTGAGACAACACATTTAGATGCTTCTCAGAATTCACTTTTTCACTCTGCTTCCCTCTCCTGACCCCCACTCTTTTAAAACTATTTTCTACTGTGCAGCCTAGGAAATATGGTACAGGGTGAAAATTTGTTCGGGTAAGAGGTTCAATGTCTTCCAAGTGAAACGAGCATAGTAGAAGGCAATCACAGCATATAAAACACCCTATTGTGGCAATTACAGAATAGTAAGACTCTCTAGATATAATTTAGGTGATTTATTATGCACTGTTGGTAGTCACTGGAGAAGACAGTCATGTAAACAGAATTATTTTATCGTGTTAAAATGCTAAGTACGTGTGCATTCTTATTCTTCACATTTTCATATGTGGTGGCATGGTAGGGTCTGATGACCCCATACTGTCTTCAGACTGATAAGGGGTGTCCTTCATTGACCTCTGGTTTAGACCCAGAAATCTTCCTTCAGTTTCCATGGACAAACAAGCCAGGAAGTCAGTAATAATTCTTTCCAAATCTCAACCCACTAGTATTTTAACTTTATTGAATTACAGTGTAGGCTGAAATGAGAATGGCTATGCAAAGTCACCGCTCATTAAGGTCAGATGGAAAAATATAATTTTATCAATTATATTTAAAAAGTCAACAATAAAATTAACAGATGGAGACTGTAGATGCCCCATGACAAGCACCTACAATTATGCAATGTATAAATAATACAGCTGAACAATTTATATCTGACATATCTTCTTGCATGCCTCCCTCTTTTTCCAAGGTGACTATACTATATTTCCCTCTGCTCTGGGTGAGTAACTGGTTAGCAAAATATATTGGTCCTGATACAAGGTCAGCAAAATATAATCTCAAAGTTAGAAGTTTGCATTTTAGAGTTATTTTACTTCCATTCAGGCTTCAGTTTCCTGACATCCATTAAGTCATTCTCCACTGAACAGCCCTTTCCTACAAATTACTTTTTTATTTTCAAAATACTCATTCATTGTAATGAATGCCACCTCTCAGTCTTCCCTGGTGGTCAACTAATCAGGCTGACCTCTTTTGTGTTTCTATAAATAATAATCTCCAACTCATATACACATGAGCTTTGTTTCTTTTTTGCTCTGTCAGAATATTTTCAACATTCTTTTGAAGAACATGAGTACTGGAACTTCACACAGAATTTCAGTATCACGCTTACCTGTGGCAAAAAGAGATGAAAGTCCTTCCTTTCTCACCAATCTCCACTGTAAACAGCCAAGGACTCTCTTAAACCTCTTTCCATAGCTTTATCTTGAAAGCTCATTTTTGTCTATCCACCCTGACATCTGTGTTTCTCATACAATCTCACCTTTTTTTAGAGAAAATAGAAAGACTCATGTGGAGTTAATATTCACCATCCACATCTAATAGAATGATCAAATGATTTTCCAATCAGGGACAAAATAATCCAATGCAGTTTAGGTGATTTCTGATCAAAAGGGCAGAAGTTGAAAGCTCTTAGTATCCTCCAGTAATTTATCTTTAGCACCATAAAAATACTCTTCACAGCCATGTCTTGTAAAAGTCAACATGTTAATAAGCCAGGGGAGGAGGAAGAAAGGAGGAAAGGAAATGTTCTGTCACGATGCTGCTCAGGCAATTTTGTTTCCACAGTCTCTGACCAAAACAGAATTTAGTGCATTTCTACAAAGAGAACCGAGTTGCACTGGGCAGAAAAGCTGTGCCAGTAAAGAACCCACATGAGTCAAGAAAACAGCCTGGATAGCTTTTTCCCCTGTAACAGCAACCATATTTGCTCTCTACCTCTTTCTGAGACAACACCACGCAGTATAACTTGGAGAGACCAAGGGTAAGACTGCTTTCAGTGACAGTGGTTTATTTAATTAAAAGACAATAGCAGCATTTCTTAGCTGAATACAGCCTGTTGAAGTCATCCAGAAAATTACTATAAGAGATGAAGAAACATCAGTCATCATTTTGTATATATTTCTCTTGTTCTGTGTTCTTTTTACAACATCAGAATAGCAAGAAGGTTTCAGTATTCCTGCCTCTAAAAGGTCACATGGATCGCCCAAATCCATAACCTCTCTAAATAAAGCAGCATAGGTTAGCTCCATTTCATAACCTGTCACGTGTTGGTGTCAAAGTTTCAAGAATTTAAGCCTTAATTTGAGCCCAGGGTGAAATAATTTAACTGTTGAGGTCTACTTAAACATTAAGCACTATAAGCAAGGAGAACCAGTAGGGAAATACACTACGCGCACAGTGCTATTGAGTTGCTGTTAGAGGTTAAACGGACTGAAGCATGGCAGCAACCTGAGAAATACTCTTCTTTAATCTCTCTTTTATCTAAGAGTACTTATTCTAAGAACATCTCTTTCTGAAGTTTCCTAGACAGTCCTATTAATTCTACTGCTGCTAATTGTCCATAGCTGCTACTCTTCCACTTCTTCAGTAGCATGGACAGCCTGTACTGTATGCAGTATGCATGAAGGTCATTTCCACATCATCTTACCTGCTGTTTTTCAGCCAAACAGTTTTGCAGCTGCTTTACTAAGATCAGCAGAGCACTGTTCACTCAGCTGCTGAATACATAAATAAGTAGCATTGTGATTGAACCTGTCAGCTTCTTAGTCTCTCCAAGTTCTTTAGATGGTCGATGGTACAATAAATAGAGCCTGGAGTGGACTCCCCCTTTGATGTTTAACAAGTTACATGGTCATGAAAGACTAAATAGCAATGATACTAATATTCATCTTATTTACAAATGAGGGATGATCAAGCAGGATTTCCCTCTTATAATTCTGACACAACTAAACAACTTTATTGTTCTGGCAGACTCAGTTTTGTGATTGGGCAATGGAGAAACAGTTTTTGCACTGTTTTTCCTGATATTTCTTTTGATTTTTTGTTCTCCAAACAGCCTAAATATTTGATTTTTCATCAGATAGGGAAGAATAAATGAACTATCTAAGCTTAAGCACTCATGGATCTTCAAGTGTCCTTTTCAGCAGCCAAAGAAGAGGCAGTTTTTATGGAACTTCTTCCTCTGTGGTAGGAGGGCCAACAGGTATCCCTGCCTTACCCTTTTGTCAATTATTTGAATACAGCTGCAAATTGCACATCAGCAAGTACAGGCTGGATGTAAGAGAAAAACATTTTCACGGAAGGATCACGGCACAGCACTGGAACAAGTGACCAGTGAGGTTGAGCAATCTCAAGGTTTAGAGTTTTAGAGCTAGACAAAATCTCTATTAGCCTGATCAACTGTTGGTCAAAGTCCTATTTTGAGTAGGAACTTTGACTTCGTGATTACTAAAGGTCCCTCCCAGCCAAAATTTCTATGATTCTGTGTAATTGCATGCAAACCACAGGTCCAACAGAAATTCCTCTCTTGGCACATTCCCAACCCTTGGCTCAGCAGCTGTAGTGGAGCTGTATTTTTCTGGTATAACCCAGACTTAGTAAATTTAATCTACCAATTTGTGCCTCAATTTCTCTGTGTGTAAATTGGGATTAATATATTGCCCAAGAGCAGCTGTCAGGGTGACACAGCTAAGGAGTGTGAAGTGCTTTGATGTTTTGAGACTTTTTTTCCAAAAGGAATTTCAAGTCTCAGCCCACATGTGTCACAGCACTGCTATCATCATTACATTTTAATTGCTTGGAGGAAAAATACGTCCTGTGAACAAAAGGATCTGAAGGTGGCAAACACTCTCCCCTCACTGACCATTGGTAATACAGGAAAATGCAATTACTTGTCTGAGATTGGCAAATATCTCAGCATACCCACACAACCTGCCAAATTCTTGAGGCATGCTTTACACATACAAACATGTCCTAACACATTTTTTCATTAAAGACTTTTATGAAAAGACAACAAAATAAGTCACACCCCCCTCCCCGAAAATAAAACCAAACCACAAAACAAGCCAACACAAATTGGACAATATAATTTGTTTTGAATTACCCCTTATTTATACTTTTTACTGTCTGATTGCTAATGTACAGGCAGCCAATATAAAGACAACAAAAGAGGTGTAATCTGCTCAGGATTGTTCAAAACCAGAGAGCAAATATGTCCCTGAACTTGGAAGAAGCATAAGCAGAGCAGCTACTCTGCTGGAAGCCTGACTGAAGGGGAACTGCAATAAATCAAGCACTATACTTACGAGGAGGATGTCTTGCAGTTGCAAGGTCAGAATGGGACAAATAAGAGCACAAGATGATCAAAATGCAGACTTTGAGACATTTTTATACCATATCCCGCAAACTGGTCTTACCATAGAACAGCTGTAGTTTGCAACAAGTAACAGACAATTAAAAGAGGCTTGCTGCAGTGACACTCTTTACTAGTAAAGTAGGCAAACCACTAAATTCTTTACATCTCTGTAGTATCACTATCATTTCCATCAAGCAATTCTTGTGTCCTTGCAACAATACATTGTAAGCTTGTCTGGGCAGGGAACATGTGTTTATGTACATGTTGATAAAGACACCCTGAATGACCTCCCCTCAGCAGCCAGGCTAATGTTTTTATAAAACTAAGAACAAAATAATTTGTATGCATCCAGATGGCAATGTCATGTAAGCAATTCTCCAGAGCAGAGACTGAACTCCACAGGGTACAAGATACACAGCTGTGCATTATGAGAGTGCTGATGTTATTCTGTGCTGTGTTAGGAAACAATTTTGTCTAGAGGCTTCACTTGTTCCTTGAGCAACAAAGGTTTGGAGACAGATCCCTGAAACACGTCATGTTTCATACCTCTGGGCACCATCTCTGCAGCTTGATTATTTCTCACTGGTCTATAGAGAGGATAAGTTCTGATATTCCAGTAGCATCCCTTAGTTGCTGAAGGAATCACCCATGATTAGTCATATCAGATGTTGCCAAAACATCAGCCCTAAAACACCTATATCTTTTGAATTTCCAGTTCAGTGGAATACCTGCCCCAAAAGCTCCTAATGTGTCAGAAGAGACGAGTAAACAAACTCTCTTTTTAATTCAGTGAAAAATCTAGGCAATAACTGATAGGTTAACGGACGGTTTCTGAACAAAGTATCAAGATCCTTGCTAAAATTGATCGCTATTATTCCAGCTCCCAATACTACATGTTTAATATCTCATGACCACAGCCATATTTTCAAGCAGCCAAGAATAGACAACAATCAGAATTGCATGTTACCTTTAGTCACTTTTCACTTGCTACTTGCCCCATGCTAGTAAAACAACGCATAATATCCAATGTATGTGCTCTTGCTTCACATTATTGACTATGGGCACATGTTGCCATTTGCAGAAAAGACGTGTATGTAAGACATCACAATATATGCACAGAAATAACTTAGACACATCTGTGTTGTACTGTGTCATGGGTGTAGTTTACCCCAGAGTGGATGTGATCTGTATAAAAAACAGTGGAGGTAACCCCTGGATGGAAACACTGAACACAAATTTAATTGCCTTGTGGAACCTATATTTTACAGGTGAAGTGTTACGCACATAACTAAGGATGTATGAAGGATGCTATTATTTACCTGCTAAGAATACCAACATTCCAGTTGTAAGTATTTTCAAATGACTGACTGTCTGTCTTTTTCCTCATGAGTCTTAATGTAGAGTATCTTCTACAAATTACACTGAGGAACTCTTTGCAGGGGTAATTACTCTTAGCTGTTATTCCTGATGCTTCTTATTCATCATCTGTCATTGGTCCTACTCTTTTCAAGTAAAAAAAGTACACAGATCTGAATTAGTTTATGCTTCTTTTAAACAGAAGCAGCTAATTCAGACAGTAGCTACAGAAGAATGAATTGGGAATAGTTAGCTCCTTTAAGCCCAAACTTTGCTGTAACACCAATCAACTTTATGAGATGATTAGACCTTCATTATGTTTAGTTTTACATCAATGACAACCCTAAGATCTCACTATGAGCCAGCAGGGGTAAAATGCAAACATTCAACCATGGGAAACTGGTTTGACAGGTGCAAGGAAATCAAGAAGTATAACTATAGTAACCACAATTTTCATAATCTTAAAAGTATTTCATACTTTAGTACTTCTGCAGAACGACACTGAAAATGTTGGCAATAGGTTGCTTGGGAGGCAGTTACTTACAAGCTTGGGGCCAGCATTCATAAAGACCACGGAGTTTCCCCCAGTAGGATGTATTTTGCATGTGGAGCACAGGGCAAGATGCTGAGAGGACTTTAGCTATCTGAAACTCTGTCCATAACACTATTTGCTGTGCCATTATGTATTCTATCAATACACATGCAATTTATTTCAGCTAAGGAATAGAATTAGTCATTAAAAATATAATACAAATAGGCTCCACTCAGAATCAGAATGGGTTTGATTCTGGTAGCAGAAAGAAATTGACTTCCAGCTTGAACAATGTGAGAACCCTTGTTCCTCTACCATGTTTTTGCTGCCCTTGGCACTTAATGGGGTACAACAACACCCTGTCACGACTTGCAGTCTGAGACACATGCAGAATGCATCACCATGATATTAAAATAAAATAATTATATATATATAGGAAAAAAAAAAGCGACGGGGAGGGAGAAATCCAGTGAGGAACCAGCACTGCTAACATGATAAGCTCAATAGTGCCACCTGCTGAGAAAAAGTTCAAGGCACTTGTGCCTCCGAGGCCAGTGGCTGGTTCAGACAGCACGTCTCATTTTACTCTGCACTGCTCACGATTAGTTATTTTCACAGTCCTGTTTTGCGTAACATACCGCAGTATGGCTCCCTTCCCTGGCCGGCTTTCATCCTCTTTAAGAGGTGGACAAACACAAACGAGGACGGCATCTGCCCGGCAGTTACCTAGAAATCAGTGTCAGCTGAGGTGCAAATGAGCTTTGTATTTAGAAGGTGGCATGTTATCCACCTGTCTCTTCCTTGTGTCACAGCAGCAGGTTTAAAGGATCTATCTTCAGATAATTCTTCATTTTTCTTCATAGAACCTCCTTTCTTAGCTTAATCAGGTTTTTGTCATCCTGTGTTAGTAAATGCAAGCAGCTCAAGCAATAGGCCCTCTTTTCCTTTGTTACAGCTAAGAGACAAGTTATTTCAGGAGAGAGATACAACCACAGGGTGCGTGAAGGTAAGCAGACACAAAACATACAGTTTCCACTGTCAAGCTCATAAAGTCGAGGAGACTACAGATCTCTTTCTGTATGTGAATGCTTGTGTTTTCACATCAAAAGATCTCAGTCTATGCCAACACCGCTCAGCTTCTACACCAGGTAACACAGCCCTCGTGTTAAACCTCAAAACAAAATTCTTACAGTCAAGGTCATGCACTGACAAAGGGCAAATACTGCACTGAAGATCTAAAACCTCTTTGGGTTTGGACTTATTTCACCATATTACCATGGCCAAATGGAAACATCCAACAGGAAAGGATGTTTCCAAGCATCTGAAAGGAGTCCAAGCACCAGAAATTCTGCATACCTCCAGAAGAAATGGACTACAGTTTGTAGGACATAGCTTGCTGTCCCTATACACGTATACTTAGCATTACCCTTGACGTACATTGCCCTGAAACACAGGGATAATTCAGGAGCCTGAAGCATATAAATTTTGTTTATTCTCACTGCAACATCTTCTCGTGATAAAGAGTAAAACAAGAGGGGGAAAAAAACCACACGTCTTCTGTCCAAGTAATGGAATCATAAAGAAGAAGGACAAGGCTACAGACAGGGTGATCTGTTTCGCTGTTTGTAAACTCTGTTTCCTTGCGTGGAAATGAAGCCTGCATGAATAACCTGTTAGCAAGTCTAATTCAGGAAACATTCTGAAGAGAAAAATCAAGTGCAGCTCTAACAGTCTGCAGTCCACAGCCTCTAGAGGTACAACAAGGAAGGACATCTTGACCCACACATTTTAAAATTAATCTGTTATACTCAGTCAACCGCCAACAAGTATCATGTGATACAAACAAACGGAAAGCACCCCGTTTCCACTGCACTGAACCCATCAACCTTAAATCAGATCTGAGGATTCTCCTTGAAGTCTTTGTAGGCATGTGGAGGGCCGAGGGGGAGGTGGGGGGGGGAGTTGGAGGAGAAAGTTCTGAGCAATTATAGTCCAGGTTGCTAAGTTTACTTTGTGACTCACATTTCATTACAAAAGGTATTAATTTGGCTTCATGCAAGAAATCTGCTACAATTTTAAATAATTCTAAATAACTTCAAATAATCAAATTAAAAAATTAAGAAGCCACAAGTGCTTTGATCCACCGTATTCGGTTTTATCTGAATTTTCTGTTCTAATCCCCATTATCTCTGAATAAATGAAAACAGAACACCACCTCAAGCTTTCTAATAAAGGCACTTCTGTGGGGTTTTGTGCTTTCATATGCTGTGTTCCAAAAAACACATCACCAAAACTGCTTGGTCTCCTCCCCCACCATGGCACTTTTAAATTGACATCGCTTATTACACCATTCAGAGAGAAAAAGTAGTTTTTTCCCATAAATATTCATATTCTTAAGTGGTAGTCACCTACTTCGACGATGCCTACGAGTTCCTGAGCGACTTATCTATGGGAGTGTGCACTTGACTTGGCCATCCCTTCACTTACTAACAACGTCCTGGAAGAAACAGAGTTCTCTTTTTTCCTATGATGCAGAATGAGTTACAGTCTGAATGGCAGATGCCAACAGCGTGTTAACTATTTATATCAACTCACAGGCAGACTATCATTGAACTTCACAGTATTATCCTAGTCTTCCTTCCAGTTTTTTTCCTTTGTGTAACTGTGACATGAACTTTCCACAGGAACACACGGTGTGTGAAAGCTTTAAAGTGTGACATGCAGAACTATTTTGAATTTTATTATTTCTAGTATGCCATATAAGATATCCTGTTTTACAAGAAAAATCTTCCAAAGGAGAAAAAGGTCCTGTTTTGCCATGGGTCTCCTGATTTCTTTCCCCACACGCAAGCAAATGCAATGCTATTTTGGAGAAAGATTAATCTATGTCAGGTGTATGCACTTAATTTTCCCAGACATGTTTCAATCTGTACTAATTCTATCCTGATGACTCTTCTGTCAAAATACAATTTCCCCTTTAGTTTCATATGATGAGGAAATTTTATTGCAATTATCACCAGGGTGACAGTGTCAGCTGACTTCAATTTTGCTCATGCAAATGTGAATGTACATATAAATATAGAATATATGTATTGAAGTGACCGGCTAGGCAGGTAATCACTAACTTCTGTGGACTAATTTCTGTAAGATGTTATCTTAAGTAATGAACCAGCATATCTATTCAGCTCCACAGCAGAGGCAGCTAAAGGAAACTAGTGGATTCTATACCTGATAAATTGTCTGGTGGAGAGGTAAAGGTAGAAGCCAGAGAGCTACATTTCCTTGAGATTTAATACATCATATAAGTGGGCTGGAATGTGTTAAAGTTACCTGACATATGCCCTATCTAAAAAAACATTAAGCTCATATTTTGGCTTATGCTTCCAGTCAGTGTTATTTTTCTTCGGGCTGTTTAGGCTTTTTCTGTAAGTCAGCTGTGTAGCTAAGACAGTGGAATTGTAGCCTCATCAGTTTACCTAAACTTGCTTTTTTATTAATTTTATAAGACCTTCAGAGTTGCATAGTACTATTCAGCCAGAAATGGAGGAGAGGAAAAAGGGAATCATATCCAAACCAACGAGGACAGACAGAATAATCTCAAACAGACAATGATATAAAATAATTCCTCTATCATCTCATGATTTTGTTTTTCCTTTTATTTCTAAAGGGGACAATATGAATTTTTTTTCAATTTCATTTAAACTTCAGGCCTCGCTAATTGCCAAGACAATGGTGCATTGAATACTTTAAGCCTTTCGGGAAAGATTTTTCTGCTGATAGAAATTTATGTGAAATTTTGCAAAGAAAACCCTCACTCATTTTTCAGGATAACTTTTTTCTGCCTCTGGATGGTGCTGCAGAAGGAATAAAAATCTTCCCTCTATGGAATTTTAGCTCTCTGTGCTGGTGAGGCATGTGAGCAGCCTGATGAACAGAGTCATGGAAGTGTCTGTTCTTATTAACAACTTTAACTGAGATTTCCAAGAGAAAACAAAAACATAGTCAAGGGACGCCAGGGCTATTTATGTAACAACATTGCCGTGAAATGCAAATGGATGTTCTAATGCAGAACAGCAGTACCAATCGTACAAAGAGCCAGAAGGACTGAGCACAGGTGGGCATCCACAGAGGCACTCGGCATCAGCTACCATGTCCTTTCACAGCATGTGCTGCTACCCATTATTATTATTCCCAAGCTACAAACAGAACCAAGCCATAGAACCCAAATATAAATAAAAGTGTTCCCAAACATTATTTTAGCCTGTGGTCCTTCATTATTATTCCAAATCAGGCCAAGATGATATAAATTATGATTATAAAGGCTAATCCACTTTCAAATTGAGCCTTTTTAAGTATCTACCTATAACACTATACTTCGATCTGTTTCTGATTAGATAGTAATTTCATGGGCAACAACAAAACACTGTCATATTTAAATAATAATGAAGAGACCAAAACTATCAATGGCTCTGGAAAAACAGCAGCAAGTTGAGCTCTTTTTGGTACATGTAAAGCCAGATATTCTTTACCGAAAAAAAAAAAATCCAGATCCAACCCAAAACTCTTTAGAAATCTATTTCATGTCATATTCTCAAGGCTGAAAAGCACATACACACTAAATATCCATTGATCAGTGAAGTCACCCTGTGCAAGAAGTAGACAGACCTTTAAAGACAGTAAGAATATTCATTTTGTTTGGTAATAAGAGCTTTACAAATGTGAGGTTTCCCCGTAGAACTTTATTAGAGAATGGGATTCTATCTAAATGCTGTTTGACCTGTCCTCAGGATTTTAACTGAAACATTTAATCCTTGTTATAAATGCCATATGATTTTAAAACATCCTAGTAGGTTTTGTCTTAGACCATAAGCATTGCCCTTACTGCTGTCTTTGGAATTTTCACTGGCTTTGGTAAGGACTGGATTAACACTAAATTTTTTCAATAATATCACAGTCATTTTTGTTCCCTCATATTAAATATTCCTCATATTAAAATGTCCTGACTCACATTAGACTAGAATATAGATTTTAAAACTGTGCTGGATAAATGAAATTAATGAATACTTGATTGGAAGAAGCCAGAATGTTCGTAGAAGAACTCATTAAGAAGAATGTGTCTCCCTTAACACTGTGTGCCAGGAAAGAGGTATGAACGATAGTAGTTAAGAGTATTGTTAGATATGGAGATTGAATGAGACAGGATAAGAGCACCATGATACGTGGTCATGAAGACTCAGTGTTTCTACTTAGCCACTCCTGCTAAGGGGACAGAACAGCAATAAACTTATTCATATATCTTTCTAGATCCGGGTCTCCTGAGGAACTTGATCAGAAACGTTCATCCACTAGGAATTTCAAATACATTCAACATAAAACATTCCCTCCACACACCCCAGAAAACATACTTCTGTTATAACAATTACCCATCATCGCTGCTTCCACTATTTCCACAGCTTTGTCACCTACTTTTTTGACAGACCTGTAATCTGCTCAAATCTGCAAACAGGACTGATTGCCCAACACCATAGTAGTGTAACTGCTTTGGCATTGTGTAAAGGAGACATTTACCTTACCAGTATTATGCTATGCAGCAACAAGCCAGAAAATCATGGAACTCCTGCAAACACAAGAAAGGAACTAGAAACAGTATATAGTGATGCCTATGAAGGCAGGTATGCAACGATCAAAAGTGAATGTTACAAACTGGATTACCCTTCGCATAACTGGATGTGAGAAAAAGCTGCAACTTCTCAGGGGCTTCTCATACATGGTTTCATCTTGCAAGGTATTGCTAACTTT
>VXAK01021088.1:7806-47800 GCA_013399435.1 Arenaria interpres
TTGCGTAAAATGCAGTGGGGGGGGGGGAAAGGGGGGCAAATCCCCCTGCAAGACCTGAAGCGGGAGGTGATGCTCTTAATATTCACGGAGGAGAGGGAGGAAAGGAAAAAAAAATAATTAAAAAAAAAAATCAATGTGCTACTAAATTCAGCCGCGAATATCAAGCTTAAAAATAAAACTTCCTGGAAACTTGGTGGTTTGAGGATTTATTCTGAAAGCCCCGAACCTGCCGGGTTCTTCCCTGCTCCATCGGGTCAGCTCAGCGCGGACACTGCCCGGGGGTGTCACAGGATGCTCAGGCCAGAGAGGAAAATGATATTAAATGCCCCGTAAATCACAGAAGCCCCCAGCCCGGATGGCAGGGGCTGGACCTTCGCGTGTTTAAGACCCCAAACCCCACGGGAGATGCCCTCTTCTACCCACCCACCCAAGCCTCTGAACACCCTACACACCTCTGGGGTGCAGGCAAGGGAGAAATTTGGGCAAATCCACACCGTTTTACCGCTCGTGGGGCAGGAGCCCCAATTTTGGGGGCTGATTATTGACGCTTCTTAGCCAAGACAGCAATAATTCATCAGGAGAAAAAAACCCCACAAGACAAATTGGCTCTTCACAGCTTTTATTAAAACCCTGTCCCGGCTCCCGGCCCTTCGCCCCCCCCGAGGACCGAGGGGTTTGGTGGGGGGCAGGGGTGGGGGGCAGAAGAGGGTTTTACAGCGGGACCATTGAAATCTGGGTTCAGAGCGTCCCTCCGGCCAGCGGCCACCCCCGCTGGATTAACGGCCTGTACCCAATTGCCTTGAAATTAACTTGAGCTAATTAGATAAAATAACTCCGGCAATTTTATTGCCATTAGGCCTTGTGGAGCTCGGAAGAGCATCCAAAAAGCGGCTGTTGCTGCAGGATGTCCCACGTGAGCCCCACCGGTGAAGACCTGAGGAGTTGACTCCAATGCTCCCCTTTCCTTTGGCTCCTCCACCCCCGTGGGACCTTCCAGGACCCCTCCATCGAGCGGGACTTTCTTCAGCTCTGATTTTCTGCAGCAGTTGCTCCTCTCCAAACAGCCTCCATCGCGAGATGACCTGTTTTTGGCAGAGAACCTCTCAGCACGGTGCCTACCTTGGGTCAAACTCAACAGAATCACAGAATGATACGGGGTTGGAAGGGACCTCTGGAGATCATCCCATCCAACCCCCTGCCGGAGCAGGTCCACCCAGAGGGGGTTGCACATGAACGTGTCCAGGTGGGTTTGGAATATCTCCAGAGAAGGAGACTCCACCACCTCCCTGGGCAGCCCGTTCCAGGGCTCTGCCGCCCTCGCAGGAAAGAAGTTCCTCCTCATGTTTAGGTGGAACTTCTTACCTTCAAATTTGTGCCCGTTACCTCTTGAACATAAGAAGTTCACATCCCCCCACCATCTACCAGGATGGTAGGACCAACCACAGCAATTAAATCTTTGGAAGAAAACCCTATTTGGCCCCAGAAAAGAAGTTTTAAAAGGTTGGATCCTACTCTGCCATCTGCCAGAAGCCTTCAGCCTAGTGGTGGCTGCAGGAACTCCTCGGTGGAGGCAGCAGCTGCTCGCACCCAAGTCCCCGCTGGCTCATTGTCCCACCGGATCTCCGCTGCCGTAAACAGGTCTAACACACGGAGAAGACGATGGAAAAGTCTCCCGAAGAGGCTTTGAAGAAGGGATGCCTCCTCTTGGTGAAGATACCAAAGGAGCTCCAGCAATGCCGAGGCAAAGGAGAGGAGGATCCTGAAGCTCCGTCTCCCCAGGGAGGGTGGATGGAGCGACTGCTCTTGGGATGGCGTTTCTGGACGTGGGAGCCGGGATGTGGTGGTGCCCGAGGGCAAACAGAGCTCTTCCCAGCCCGGCTCAGCGGAGCTAAGCTGCCTGGTTTAGCCCGAATTCCTGGAAAAGCATGTGGGAACCGAATGCGCTTCGCGGTACCGGGGGAACACGGGGGACACGGTATGAAGGGGATCAGTTTGCCGTCAGAGGGTTTGGACACACGGTGTCTGCAGCCAGCGCAGAGGAGACGGGGTTTGAATCGTGTCGCTCCCAGAGGCGCAAGCGCGGAGATTAAATTATGATCGCTGGGAAGGGGAGAAAACCCTCACGGCTCCTGTCTGCCGGAAGGGGTCCGCAAATTTAAGGAATCTCCTTTAAAATATTGCATTTAGTATTATGTTAATAAGGAAAACACTCGTGTTAATTACACACACCATTAGGCCAGCACTTGGAAGGGGCAGCAGCTTCTAGGTCCAGCTTCTGGAGCAGCCTGATGTCTCCTCAAGGTGTTTCCCTCCCAGCCAGGGAAAGCGGAGCTGTAGGGACAGCCCTAACCCTCGCAGACGATGTCAAAAATCTCTCTGAGTTCACCTTGACGGGATTTAAACCACCTCCTTGCCTCCTCCTCCTCTTTTTATTCATTATTTCAGCACCTTTCCAGCTCGGAGACCTCGCTCTCCCGTTTTCCCAGACCTTCTGGGTGCTCTCAGAGCCAGGCTCTGCCCAACACAGTCGTACCCCCAGGAACCCAGGGGGTCCCCAAATTCCCCGTGGGACCACCACCCACCCCATGCTGCCGACGATGGCCAGGCAAGCCCCGCACACTCGCACTGCATCAAACCAGCAGAAGGGGCAGAGGGACCAGATCTCTCTTTCTCTCTTTTTCCTTTTTATTTTTCCTGCAGACCAAAAAAAAAATTTAAATAATAATAAAAAAAAAATCATTCTAGTTCATACCCGTAGCACATAAGCAGCAGCGTTTATAATCAGTCTGTGGTTTAATGAAATACAACAGCAATTCCCAGTTCTCTCCCCAGTGAGCCCCAGCAAACACTTCTGTTTGGTTTCCACAGGAGCGGCCGAGTCCCAGGGAGACACCTCTCACATCCCAAGCTCAAAGAAAATGCACAAGCGTCTTTAGAAAATGTGAACTTTGGGCTGTAACAAACCAGGCTCGTGATTTAACAGCTTCAAAGCTTCTGCTCGAAAGACAAAGACACGTCAGAGATGGCAGCCTCTGGCTGGAAGGGTTTACACCACTTTCATGTTCATCCCTCCCAGGATCCCAGTGTCCACCTCTGGCTGGTGAGGGAGGTGCCAGGACCCATCAGAACAACGATATTTGGCTTTACAGGGACTGTGAAAGGGACAGATTTCAGCGCCGATGAGGCAGCGTACACAGCTCAGCAAAACATCTGGAAATACCTCACTCTTTCCTCAAGGAGCAGAACCGGCACCTGCAAGTGGCCAGGACCCCTCAGGGGACCCGTGGCCTCCTGCCCCAGTCAGAGGTGAGGAAGCCACCAACCCACAGACAAAAAGACAGACAGAAAGGCAACCCGGGCGCTGTGACAGCAGCCCAAAGGCAGGTGGCCACCTGCCTCGGGGTCCCCGGGAGACCCCCAGGGTGAAGGTGTGTCCCCAGCCTTTGGGTTACTCTTATTTCTGCCCTGGGCAGAGCATGAACTACAACTGTGCGTGGACAGACGTTTCCAGGAGAGCACAGCTCCTGCCACACACCTGACCACCGGCTGCTGGTCCCTTTGTCACCTCAGAGAGGGACAGGGCCACCTCTGTGTCACCACACCAGGCGTCGGCACAGCACATTCGGTGCTGGCTCTCAAAGGCAAACCTGGGAACGGGGCAGGTCAGGGTTTGTGTTTCTCTTTACAGAAGATGTAGGGGGGAAGGAGAAGGAAGGAGAACCCACCAGGAAGAGGCTTCTGCAGAAGTGAAAAGGGTTGGTTGAAAGAAAAATCTCACTCCTGTAACAAAAGGAAGTATTGCAGTACGTTTTAATAGGAAAATGATTCCTTTTTGTCAAGCAACGTCCCACCTGGGTGAATCTCAGGAGTATTTTTTGCTTCCCGGTCCTGCCGTTCAGGGGCAAAGTCTCAGAGGACATGGCCCTACCCGCGTCCGCTCGCGGGGATCAATCCCCGACAATTCCCCACGTGCTGCCACCGCCACCGCAAACACCTCCCCGGCACGGGAACCGCTGCCACAAAACACCCCAACACGGGGCTCCCCTCACCTCGGGAGAAGAGCAGGAGGCCAAAAAAAATATAATAAAATAATAAAAAAAATCAGCTTTTAATAAGAGTCTGGGTTGAGAGTTGTAGCAGGCGACTGAACAGAGGAGATGCCAATATTTTATTTAGTAAAAAGGTATGTATTCAGGTAGCAGAACACCTTACAGTAACTAACTCGGCAGGAAAGGTTAAAGTCATAGCACAGCCCTAGATCGGTTTTGGGGGGAGCGGGAGGGGGGAGACGACGGGGGGACTGTAAGGGAAGCAGCTTCAGACTCGAACCTTGGCTTCCAATAGAGTGTATTCAGAAAAATATTGCATGAAAAGCCTCGGGATTTTAGTTCTTTCATAGATGTATATTTACCAGTTTTCACAAAGACTGCAGGAATACGATTATAAACAATAAATTAGGACTTCATGTTGCTATCATTTGGCATAACACAATCAGGCAATTTTTCCTTTTTAAATATAAGGCAACACAAGCCAACACATAATTTAATCCGTCTTTAGTCAAATTGCTTAACTTTGCTAAAGAGTTACCACTAAAGAACGGTTTATAGTACACTTAAAAGAATTTAAATAATGACATGATATAAGTGTACTAACTTACGCAAGGAGTCAGAAAACGTACTCTGCTAAGCTTTGAAACCTAAATATTTGTTACAGCCCAGGACTACACGTCTAAATTAAAAAAATACAAATAAATGTTTTCTAATTTTCCCATTTACGAAAAACTTTTTAAGAATCTCTAGCCAACTATGACGTCACTTCAAAACTTGGTATTTTTTTTCTTTTTTTTTTTTTTTTTTTCTTTCAACTTTGTATGATGTCTTTTAAGATTTTTAAACCATGCTCGTTAAGGAAAGTTCAAGGAGCAAATACTTAAGGCTTTGTTTTTCAAAGGGCTGTGAGGGAGGCCAGTGGATGGCAGAGGCCAGTGGGTTCACCCATACACAATGCTACTCAAACCCACACTACCAGGCGACATTCATACAGAAATATTACACTTAAAAGTTACAGTGTAGAGCAATATTTTTAGCCAGTGTACATATAAAGAATCAATGCATTTATTTTTTTAATTTTTCTCTTTTTTCCTCCTTTTCTTTTTTAATTTCCAAACTTGATTGTGATCATTATGTTCAAGTATTAGTCTCATTAACAGAGATGAGAAATTTTCTACTTACAACAAATTCGGCTGTCAGAAAGGAAAGGTGTGTTTCGGTACACTGAGGAGAACAAGACGCTGAGGTTACTCAATAGTTAGTGTCCTACGGTCACCGACTCGACTGGCTGCTGGAAGCGACGTGGGAAAGGAACAGAAGGAGTTAGGCACCGAGACCCTGGGAAAAAGGGATGTTATAAATAGCTTCGCTAATTCCCAGAGAGGAGAATTGTTCCATTAAATCTGCTGTGGCGTTTTGATGGAGAGGAATACGGGACCCGTGGGTCCCACAGTGAGCGGAGCTTCGCTTCGGATCAACCGCCTCCCGTCCCGATGGGTACCGGCTGCCGCATCGGGACCGTGCCACGTCGCCCCGCTCATTGCACCGGAGACGAGCTCGAGTTACGTCTCCTTGCCCTGAAAATTAATTCTAGCTACCGGAGAAGCGACTGAACCCTTTTTGGAGTTGTCAGTGGGTCTGGATTCCCTTCACGTCAGGACGGCCAGACTCCTAGCAGCGAGGGGTTCACACAAAGTTAGCTCTTAGGCTGGCGAAAGGGGGAGCAGGGAAGGGAAACAAGATGCAGAAAAAAGGCAGATAACTACAGCAGCGAGGCTGCCTACCTCCTAGAGCCGCCATTCCCCCTTCCTCCATACCCTGTCCGCAAAGAACACAAAAGCGTCAGAAAAATCTGCCAGAGACTTTTGACTTTGGACAAAGTCTAAATGATAAAAGACGGGTGTCTCGGCAAGAAACAGCTGAAAAGCTTCTTCCTATATTAATGCCTAAATACATACCCTACTAGCTCTTTTCAAACGTAGGCTTCTTTTTCAATTAAATAGGCCTCTAGACAGTGCAAATGGTCAATGTTTAATGCATTAATGAAATGGGCTTTGGAGTTGGAAAATAAGCCCTGCTTCCTGACAAATTCTGTTGCTCTTAATCTTCAGAGGAAATTGAGATGGAAATTTAAGCAGCTCCGCTCCCTCGCTCTTGACGGAGCTGGCGAACAGATGCAACTGCGAAACCCTGCAGCAACTCAACATCAGTCCAGCGAGTAGCTACTGAGCAGAAGGCAAAAGCTGCGCAAAGGGGGTTCTGCGGTGAGGAAACAGCTGTGGCGTGAAGTAGTGTAATGGAATTCTTTGAAACAAAAGGCATGTTAAATATTTGATGCATAAAGGAGATAGATAACATGTAAGCAAAGCTTTTAAATATACAGTATGTCTTCTTCCAATGGTTACTATAATGATCACACAAGTTTGCAAGTTAAAAATGCCTTGCTTATTAATTAAAATTAAGACTAAACCTATAATTTTGTCTGTGAAAGTGACTGCAGCCTATCTATACCCTGGGTGTTGAATATGAAGATTTCGACTATCGGTTGGTTCAGGTGCTCGGTTCATGGGAGGCCGATGGACTTTTCCCAGCACGGCCATGCTCTGATCTCTGAAGCAGGACTGCTGGAAGTCCCCGCTTAGGTAATCCATGGTCTGCATCACATTATTCTGGCTGGATGGGCCAGCTCCAGCTCTGTAATGAGTTCCTCCTGCACAATCTAGCGGCGCTCCTGCTGGCTGTCCCCCGTGGAAAGGCATGGCGAGGTCCTGGGACCCAGAGCTGTCACTGTTGGGTGTGGGCAGAATGTTATTCCAGATGGGCTGGAAATAGTGCCCATTGGTATATGGCAAGGGTCCCTGCAACCCGTTCACAGGCGGAGAAGGCGTAGGCTTCTCGATGGGGGGCTTCAAGCTGAACGACTGGCCCATGCACAGTTCTTGAGGGTAGTTTGAAGTTTTGCCAGGAAAACTCTGCCCTGCGATCTCTCTCTGAGGGTGCTTCCCTGCGAGTCCAGCAGGCCCAGCAGCATCCCCACACATTTGCTGCAGATGTGCAAGCTGGTGCTGGTTCCACGCAACCGATTTGATTTCGTTCTGGTAGGCAGGCGGCACCCTGTTAATGTTCACCATGGGCACATTAACAGAGGCAGGAGGAATAGCAGCAGCAGCATGATCTACAGGGTTTACTACACAGGAAGGCATGGGTGTAGGGACATTGTGAGTAGATACCCTGGTACTTGCATTGATAAGCAGGTTGCGACTTATAGGGCTGGGGTTTGCAATCTGTCCCTCACACACTGAGGTAGTGCTAATGCCAGCTCTGGCCTGGCAGAACTGGTTAATCTGGTGCACAATGCTGCTCAGGTCCGGTGGCTGGTTCTGCTGCAGGGTGGCAGCCATAGAGAGGGGAATGGTTGAGGTAGACACGGTCACATTCGGCGGCGCGTCTGCATCCGGCATCTTTCTGCTTCCATGTAAACCTGGCTGCAGCAAAGGATTGGGGGGGTGCTGCAGAGTCTGGTGTGCCATGGTCTGAGGATGCTGCAAGCCCTGCGGCTGCTGCATATTCTGAGGGTGCGGCAGCGCCTGGGGCTGCGGTATCCCCTGAGGGTGCGGTAAGCTTTGTGGCTGTGGTATACCCTGAGGGTGCTGCAAAGTCTGTGGCTGCGGGATGCTCTGGGGGTGCGGCAAAGTCTGTGCATGCTGGAGAGCCTGCTGGCGAGCGAGCGCCTGGGGGTGGGTTAAAGTGCTAGGTGCAACGTATGGTGTGGAAGGGGGATTCATCATCGCTTCCGGCAGCAGACGCGTGCGCGTCCCGTCAAAGTCTTTGATAATTCCTTTCGCTGGAGATTTGACTATCGCCAGGAGGCCTGTTTTCGTGGTGGCCTGAGACGGGTAAGGACTGTACCTCTGGCCCGAAGTATCAAGTCCGTTCACAGTACGGCGTATGTGTTTCCTCTGGGGAACCTTGACACTGTTTGGAAAAATTTTTATAGTCAGTGGATTGTTGGCGACCTTCTTAGCATAAGCATCCAATTCTGCTGGGGTAGGATACTGTGCAGATCTCATTTTCTGTGTAGTGTCCCCTGTGGAGAAAGGAAATTCGTCAATACCGATTCTGATAAGCAAGGGATCAACCCCAGGGCAAGACAATTGCACAACAAAGGTAGAAAATCTCCAAGGAATCAAGAGGCAAGAACTTCATCTTCCCAGACCAGCAGACTGCGTACCAGGTACCTCATTCCCTTTATTACCTGGTGACCAATGCAACCCCCAGTTCAGCTTAAGGCAAGACCTGCCCAGGGGAGCAAAATGAAACCAGTGTTTTGATCAGAGTATATCTACAGATGGACAAAAACAGGCAACATGCTATAAACATCGGATTGTCTCAGGTTGAAATATTTCTTACTGCTTGCAGTGGTGGGTTAGTTTCTATTCTCTTAATTTAAGGCTGCCTCCCCCATGGCTTTTCAAGCCATTCTCAGTATCTTTACCGTGTAATTCAGAAATCAGAAAGTTATGAATTAAACATTAAACCCGTGTAATGCTGAGGTGGGAACCATACGAAGCACTTCAGCTCAAGCCTCCATTTACATCTGAGTTCTTTCCTAGATGCTGACATCTGAAAGCACTTTGAGTGTCTTTTTGTCCATTAGGAAGCCCTTGTCAGTCCAAGTTCAGCAAATGGAAGGAGGCTACACGTGCATTATTTTATGGCTTGCAATTATTTCCTCAGCTGAATTTTCAGGGTGGCACCTTGCTCAGGACAGCATCCTCGTATCACACAGCAAAATTACATGATTACCCCACAAGATTAAGAACATGCCACTCCCCAGGCACACACAAAAGACTTCTGGAGACGGGGTTGTGGTTTGACTTACTCTGATTTACCAGATACCTACCTTGCCCACAAGCTCGAACTGCTTCAGCAGCTTCAGAAATCTAAGGAAATGCTTGTGCCTCTCTGGCTATAATCGCATTCCAAGCAGAGAGTTGGGCCGTTCCCCTACCTCAACTCTGCTGCTTAACTCCTATGGGACTACTGCTTTAGGAGTGATTTTATAATCTTCGAATAACAGCTTGCAGTTTGACAATCTGATTTTGCTTTTGCTTGTTTTCCCCAGCACCACCTTACAAACAGTTTACTGGAAAAAAACACCCGTCCTTTCTGTGAAAATTTTCAGCATCCCTATGCCATCTGCTGCTGTGCTGAAAGAACGGGAAACGCGGCAGCCGGCTCCTCCAGAGCCCAAGAGCACCCCAGCCCCACATCTGGCCCTCTGACCCAAGGAAATCTAATGCTCCAGAGTAAAGAATTGGATGCTCCCAAGAAAACAACCCTTGCAAATCGCCTGCAAAAGGCTCCTGAATACAGCTCAAGTCTTAGTACCACCCATCTCTCTCTCTCTCTGCATCCTCCGACTTCCAGTCTTCACGGGTGAAGGAGAGCAGAACTGCTCTAAGAGCACTCACTTCCAGAAAGTAAGGGCCAGAAAATGGATACCAAAAGAAAGGTTAATTATAGAAATAATAAAAATATCTTTTGTGAAATAAGAAGCTTTGCAAGCAGGATGTCTTGCATCTCTAGCACAGCATGTACCACCGCCCCGGTTATACTCTTACTCTCTGTGCTGTCCAAACACTGGCACATCCCACCCTTTCTCTTAATCAAAGGAAACACTCATTTGATATTAACCTGAACATCCTCTCTGTTCATATCCCTGTACCCGCAGGCAGGTGGTTTCTGTCTGTCCTTTTGAGTCAGCTGCTATGCTCCTAACACAGAGAAGAGCCTCTGCGTGGAGTGTGCCAGTCCTACCTTCCCTCAACAGCCAAGGCCTTCGTGAACTCCCAACCTTTATTTTCAGCATTGCCCAAGCTCATCAAGTTCTGCTTCTTCCCCAAGAAACGGCCCTTGCAACTCACCATGAATCAGAGAAGAACCATCAACAATGGACAAAGGAACCCACTCCTGTCTGTGTTACGGTTTATGTTACCGTTACGCCCATTGTCATATAAAGCTTTTATTTTCAAATGAAAAATTAAGTAGATCCTTTAAGACACCTTTACCATCAAAAGTTCCCAGCCTGGTTTACATTTCTACAGCCATATTAGAAAATTAGGTGGTAAATATAAACACTGAACAGATACACTAAATATTTTTTTACCCAAGTATCTATTTTTCTGTTACGTGGGAACTGTGATGGGAGCTTTTAGAAAGCAGCTAAAACATCGACGTCTGAATAGGCTGCGGCTATTGGTTAGAACACATCTGTAAGCCCGAATGTAGAACTCCTTCCTCTGATGAGAGAAAATAACCCCTCAGTTAAAACTTAAATGATGCCTCAACATCAGGTTTAGCATCCTACCAAACGGCGAAACATATTTTAAATCCCTTGGACAGGATCTTCTGGAACCAACCACCATTTCAAACAGAGCCCGTTTTGCGTACAGTTAAGATTATGCTCCTTTTGCTATGGACTAACTCAGCCGCTCTACTTGGGCCTGACCGAGGTGATGTATTTCTGAGTGCCCCAACGTGCTGCTTCAAATGTGCTTTGCTCGCAGTTCCACAGGCAGGATTCGATGACTGGAATAATCCAGGCAGCAAAAAATTAGGAGAAAGGCATCACGAGGCGAGCAAGAGTCTCAATATTCCATACAAATATCCTATAAACCAGTGAAGAACCATTAGGTCTGGTTACTAAGTGAATGGAAAACCAGCTAGAATAGACCGAAAGAAAACACTGGTATTAGAGCACCACAAGTGTAAGAATTCTTGAACAGGCCATAAAATGATGAGGATGGCAGATGAACAAGATACATTAAGAAAGCAATAGGATGAGCTCTACAAAGTTACCGAACGGTAAATGCAAGGCAGATTACTTTTGTTGTAAAGTAATTATTTCATGTTTACTATAACGTAAAGCGTGCAGATGAGCAATTACTCCAATAAATTGGTGAGCTGCAAGTTCACACTCCCGCTAATCCCGTGGCAACCAATTCATCTGGTCACATTCCTGTGCACGTCTCGCCGCTGGAGGAGCTATTTTTATCACAAAATGAGATATATTTCTCTGCCTCACCTCAGCACTAATGTAAAATCTTTTAAGTGCATTTCACATTAAGGCTTTAAAACCCACTGCTTTTAGAACTTCCTACAGTTAAATTTTCATTAACATTAAACAAAATACAAACAGGCCTTCAGGATTCCTACCCTAATGAGAGCATCGGCGTTGGGACAAGCGAAAAACAGCTGTGCCCATCTTCTGCATAAACATCTCAACTGCAGCAGTTTCTCTACCCTCACCCCCAGAAAGGATTAGATTTTCGCTGATGATCCCACGTGCAGTCCCAACCTGCTCCTCTCTCATTTGTCCCTACCCCCCAAAAAGCTCCTCGAGAAGCTTTACTATGCACTATTGTCACAAAAAATCAGCCCATGTCCAACAGCAGCTGCAGACACTGCCCAAACAGTCTTGCCTCAAGTATCCCGGTTGATTGCTCAGATTTACACTGGAGTCACTGGGAAGGAGGAGAGAATATCAATATGGAGTCAGTGAGAAACCCTCTGCATGGATAAAGATAAATTTCTGGGTTAGTCCTTCCTGTGATGCAAGTTAGAATTCAAAGAAAAATACTGAAATTGGAAGTCCTGTAGTGATCAGTTTCTAAGGGAAAAAATATGTGTGTGTTAATCTACAAAACTCCTACTGCACAGACCACCTTTAAGAAAAATGCCTCTTATTTGAAAGTGAGTAAGAAAGAAAGATAATTGGACTAATGTGGATTTTAAAGTGTTAATAAAAAGTCTGATCCAGAAAACTACACTTAAAAAATATTAATACAAACAGCGTAAGTCTGAATAAAGGCTATCATGTGGAGATCTGTCCCTTTTATAAAAGCAATAGCACTATTATTAAAGCCTCCTTCCAACCCCCCCATCAAAAGTCACAAGTCACCATTCATTAAAAATGCTCATTAACTCAGCTTTCCTTTGGCCAGGGGCTAGATTACTTGTGCATATACAGTATGGAGAGAAACGCACCAATTAATCTTACACACATCTGCAGCAGGGGTGAGCAAGGGCTGCACGAGCAGTTTCATTTTCCATAAAAATCAGAACAAACTGGAACAGCTGAGCGTTACCACTGCCAGCCAGTGCCTGCCAGCTACTTTATGCCCTAAATTCTTTTAAATGCAGTACCCGAAGCTCTTCGCTAAGCAGGATACAGCGATGCCTTCAGCACGGGGATAAGCAGCTCTCAGAAACGGTATCAGGTACCATCAGGTTAAGAAACTGCCCACATACCAGCACGCTGCCTCATAAACGTGTAATTAGCAAATACCTGATTTGCGCACAGCTGCCCTCACACGAACCTCACCCATTTGCTTTCAGAACTAAGCTTTCTGAGCCACCAAAGAAACTTCACGTAACGCAAGGACCTAGTCGTGTTCTCACCACAAAAGCCTACCTTTGGGAAAAAAAAACCAACCCACGTTTCGGTCAGCAAACCTCCAACTGGAAACGGAATAGAGAAAGGAGGGGAACGTCCAGTTTCATTCCATCTAAGGAAGTCCTGAAGTGAGTAAAAAGATTTTTACTATTGCCGAAAGCATCGTTACAATTACCAAGCCCATGGAGTCGGCAAAACTGCTACGCGAGTGCTGTAGGGGAGCACACTTGTGTACGTGAAGAGTGTCATTCACCTCTGGCAGGGCTTAAGCATGTCACCCTTAATTGGAAAATTATCTTACCTATTTTCAGTAACACCACAAGACTTAACATAATAACAATTCTAGCTCTAACTGGAGTGTAAATGACTTGGTTTTAAAGAGCAACGAGTCCATCAGCAAACTGAGGGTACAGAGATCTCCCAATGCACATTTCAAATATAAGAGACAGGTCACAGCCCTAAGAACTAAGTACATGGACCTTATGTAGAAATTTCTGAAATTTCAGCTGACCAATCAATGTGCAACTTCAGCAATAAAGAGGAGATACACAGTAAGATTTAAAAAAATCTCTAGCCGGTAAACTTACATTCCCAAGCTTAAGTTCTCCTTAAAAATACTAGTACAACTATCAATGACTGAAGTTATAAAAAAAAGAATTATCAGAGTACTCTGCAGACATATTTTCAGAGGCACCAAAGAGACATCAGAAAGAAGATGGAAACTTTGAACTTTAGTAATTTGGGCTAGATCACTAATATTTGCAGTATATGCCCCAGGTATGTAGAACAACAGAGCTGCTGACCTCAAAAGGTTTGCATTAGCCTGATCCAACTTTTATTGGTGTCTACGAGTAATTAAACGAATGGAAGTAAAGAAGAGTCAGGAAAAAGTTGTGTTAAGAAGCAAGTCAACTGACACAGTTTTAGCACAAAATGTTTTCAGCAAAGAGGCACGAATCTCACAGAAACCTCACTTGCATTTCATCTTGCTGTGGTTAAAATTAACCTTTATAAAGCCAGGAAGGGGCGGGGGGAGAGCTTGCTGCACACACGTGAACCTCCACAGCGATTTCTCAGAGCCATTATTGATGGATGCCTTGAAGGCATAACAAAAGAAAGACTCTAGCATTAAATAGTTTTTCCACTGCATCCTAAAAGTTTTATGTCACAGCTGTACCAGAGCCAGATTTAACAGTTAACCACATCCTGCAGACAAAACGTCACTCACATTTCTGAAGTCCAGTGTTCATCTGCGTGTAAGAAAGAAGCTGAAAGGAGAGGTCACCTGGTCCTGGCAGACAGGCCAGCATGGCAGACAGGCACTAACACAACATGGGGCATTCACTCCTCTGCACACTGCAACAACAGAGAGACAATTCAAAGTTATAATACAAGGAGGAACACAGAAAAGAAAGCGGCAAAGGGCCATCTCTGGCTGAAGGCCTGACCAAGCACAGACGCGCAACCGCTGCTCCGGCCCTTCCTCCATCTCATAATACCAACAGAAATGCTTCAAGAAATGGGTCATCTACAGGGTTAAAACTAAAAGAGCCGTCTCGCTCTCCTCTGCTGCTTGACACACAGAGGATAGTCCTTAACTCTGCCCTCAAATTTCAAAGGTGGCTGTTAGGAATGGTAAAGAAACCACCATCATTCATTTTACTATATATTGAAATGCGCTGGCTATCCACCAGGTATAGCCGAAGCAAGTCCTCTGGAGAAATCCTGTCAACTGCTCTTTTCCATTTAATAAAAAGGCATGGCATGCATAAATTGAAGGCAAAGTATGCAGCGCTCTGCCTCATGGCAAGATTAAGCTGCATGCTACAGCTTGTAATTTCTGTGGTCCATTAGGCTGAAAGATGAATGGCTACAACTTCCTTCATTTCACAGGAGACTCGCTAACCTGTGCGGCTCCGGGTTAGACAAACAGCAAGACGTGCCTTCTGCACAAAGGAGCTGCAGAGGTGCCACCACCCTCTCCTGCACAGGTTTGGCATCTATGAAATCAAACCTCAAAATTAATGCACGGAACACTAAAGCTCTTTTATATACAGACACTGTGCTGGCTCCCTCAAACCCCATCATGGGCGTACAGATACAAGGGGGGCTTCCAGCAACAAAGCTAACTCAGGCTCAAAGCTTTACTAGGGTTACAGAGAGAAATTTGAGTCGGAACAAAGTCCACCTGGTCCAAGCCCTGGCTCAAATCGCCCGTCACAGCTACTGGGGTCAAGTCACAGCCAGCCACGAGCACTTTAGAAAGATTTAGGAAACAGGGTGGCCGAGCCAAGCTGGAGAATCAGTCGACTTCTCCTCCTTGCCCAGATTCTCCACAAGCATCAGCTTTTTGCCGGAACACCTAAGGAGCAGCTTGAAAGGCCCTGGGGCTTGTTATATGGCCCCCAAAACAAGGAAAGAGTCAAAGGCTTCAAAAGTTATGGGCTGGTTTAATTTCAGTCATTTCAAAACCCCAATTAAAACAGCTGGGGAGGCGTTCCAAGATCAAGACAGGTGAAGCAGAAAGCTCGAGACCGGCACGAGAAGCCACGGCTGCAGAAACCACGCAGAGGCCACTTCTGGAAGAGTCGCACTGTGGAGGACCGTGTAAGCTACTGTCAGTGAAACCTGTGGACGACACCCCACACAGCAGCGTCAACGCTGTGTCCTGGATAGCACCACCGCCTTCATGCTCCAGAAAGCTCCAAAAGCCGATTTCTCTGCAGGGACATTTTAATGACTTTAATTTGAAACCTAACCTCAGACCACCGTCACAAGTCAGACCGCCCAAGGAGTACCTGCACCAATCCAGCAAACGGCGTGGACTTAAAGCTTACCCGTAGCACAGCAATTACTCACTGTAATTCATTAGCTCCATGTTCGTATGCATCTTCTTGGTTCAACATGGGAAGGCTGATCAAGCCAACAGTCAAGAAATCTTGTGCAAACACTAATTGATGAAAACTTCTGCATCTTCACTGTATGAGTGCTCTCAAAAGCTGACTGAGCATTACTGATCAAGCCCGTTGGGTGTCAGTGTGACTAACAATTACAAATAATTTTGGGCACTGAATGTCAGCTTGACAAATCCATGCTATCGCCCATTCAACTCACCCACTCCCAAGTAACCACAACTCAGTGTCATGAGAAACAAACACACAATGTCACCCAGCCACAGGGATGACAGAGCAACCACCAAGAAAACAAGTGTACATTCATTCTCCATTTCATCCCTAGGAGATAATAACAATCTGCACTACTACAAATTCAAGACTTGCAGTTGTAAAAAAAAGGTCAAAACCTGGATTTTATTCTCACCCTCTGTAGCAGGTGGAGTTCTCAGTCTTTCAGAAGGTGTTCAGAAATGATGACGAAGACCTGTCGCATCCACAACTTAAAGGAATTGCTTTAGGAACTGAAAAGTTGCTCGACCTTTATAGATGAGATTCACTGATGACTGTAAGTACACAATGTTCAGTGAAACTTTGCAAACAGCCTGTGAGCAGCAGTTTCTTGCCCCAAATCACACCCAGCAAGACCAAAAAGACAAAACAACAACCCGGCTCCTTTTAATCAGAAGACAAAACCACTGTGAGTTGCCAGAGCTTTACCTGAGTAAGCAACAGAAACACTCACAGTCAGCAAGAAAAAATAGTATTTTCCTTTCTTCCTCATTCCATCAACTTTAGAAGACTGGCAAAAACAAGACCTATTTCTCAGTGAAAAGCAGACAAACAAAATTAAGAGCCTTCACTGTAGTCAGAAAACCATCAGACCACGCCATTCCCATCTTCACCTAAGCATCTACCTTTTACTCCAGTAATATCTGACGCCAGCCTGGGATTACTTCCCATCCCCACACGGCCAACGGAGCTCGGTGTCTAAAACATTACTTAACCGATGGCAAGTTGGTATTCGGCCCCGGCAGAGCGAAAAGCGCTCTGCAGCACAGCACTGCACTCAGCGCACTCTTCGACTGAACAAGTAGCATTTCTGACAGCAAGATACGCAGAGGCTTTGCTCACCTGCTCCATCATTAACGCTCATTATAGCCTGAACGCTGTGACTCTTTGAGTAAGCCTCTTGTTGAAGTGCCACGGAGAGGCTCAGCGCCACACACACAGCAATAAACAGGATAATGGCACATTAGGAGAGAGAACAAGTGATTAAGAGTGGTCACAGCACTCAATTCAGAATAGCCAGGCTTCTGTGATAAGACAGCAGCATCTCCTTGAAGGTCAAAACACGTATTTACAGAAGCTTTAGCTCCAATACAGAGAGGAACACTACAAAGAGGGCTATAAAGGCAAGTTGTTCCCGCAGGCGGATAATCATTTCAGGCAATGCCAAAGGTTCATAAAAGACTGGGGTGGCAATAATAATTTTAAAGGAAATACTGGACTTACAAAAATCATTTTAAGTGGAAGCATAAAATCATTCTTTTAGCTTGATTTGCAATAACCAAATTGATGCCATCTAGGTCACTGCTGAGCATTAAAAAAAGAAATTCAGATTTATACAGAAGTGCTGACCATAACTTCATCCCTGAATTCCATATTATAATTAAAATCCTGCTCCAATTTTTGTTCTCTATGAAATTAACAGTTTTTCAAAATCGAGATCTTGGTATTTGAAAACAAATGCATTTGAAATATCTTTACAAACAAGCCTGTTCACTTCCCTTTGTGATACTCAGCACCTGCCTGCTTCTTTCTGTCCTGACTCATCTCCAGCACAAGCAGACAACTCCAACACACCACCCAGCTAAAACGAACCAAAATCCCCCACGTGGATTGTAGTTGGGATGGAGGTGAGCACTAGTGTCATCTCAAACTGTTGTTACGCACGGTCTCAGGTCGGCAGCGCAGGGTCCTGACACAAAGGCAGCTGGGCCCATCATCCCCTCCTGCGCTTGGCTTTATTGCTTCTAATTAGTCCAGAGCGGGAGATAAACTGAACTTGGCATGTCAAAGACTTCTCACCAGCAGACTTGGCTCCACGGTGGCAACTTGTGTGGGCACCGGCACCTGCAAAGCTCCCTGCGGGGCTGCTGCCCCAGCCCCTCCGAGGATGGGCAGTGTGTTACTGGGAGAACTGGAACGGACACAGCGAGTCGAGAACTAAGGGGTGTTTTGCACTGTACCAGGCTCAGTAACACTGTCATCTAAAACCAGTTGGCTGCAAACTGGAGAGCAAGATGACCAGTAGGCTTTGGCACCCAGCAATGGAGGGCGGCTGCAAACTCCTTACCTTTAAAATTTTTTAATTGTATTTTAAACTGATTCTACACTGCCAAACACAGCATAACGAGCTCTGTCTTGAAAACATATATAACAAGATAAAGTACATTTCTAGAGGAAAACCATCATTAGATTGGAATAAATAAATAAATACCCCTCTTGGAAGTGATTTGAATCTAATCTGTCTGTAGGATATAATCTTAACAGTGCAGATACTGCAGGACACTATTAAATCACAGGTTTAGACACATGATCAGATTTTTTTCCGCTAAGATTTATTAATAATTAAATCAAAGCATGTTAAGCTGAAGAGGGATTTGCAGGTAACTATCACATCCCCACAATGACTGTTACGTTCAGACTTACCTGTACATCAGGGTGTTTTTTGGTCCAGGCAGCACAGTGTCCCCTGCACTGATTTTCAGAGTAAGTCCTGTCACCACCAAGGCTCACGGGGTAAGGCAGAACAACTCACCTCCTCCCATTGCCAACACCCTCCCCATAGAGCTATGAATCAGTTCCAGTAAAACTTACCATGGTATTGCCTTTCTGGACTGAAAATACATAGTATTTTCTAGCTGATATTCAAAGATTAATATTGCCTCTGCCAGACCCACTGCTCCTCAGGCCGGGGGAGACTTTTACAAGCGAGAGTAAAACCTAGGTGTAAAGCACCTCAGTACTACTAGGAAATTTCTAATACTCTAACACAGCTTTATCATTATATAAACAGACCACATATGTAGAGTAACTGCCAAGTTTTAAAATACGCCAGTTTCTGAAGCTCCCAAGAGGCCTTACAGGGTAAGCACACAAAGGAAACGCTCCCCACAAACCATCCCCAGCCAGTGAAATATGGGAAACTGAGCCGGTTTAGACGAAAGCGAGCTGGTGAAGTTTAAAGTTAGGTTCCTGAAAGTAAACACGCATGTTTGAAATTCCACGATTAACTGCGGGCTTGTTCACAAAGCTCGGGGCCGGGAGGAAGCAGAAGCATCTACCCACACACAAAAGAAAAGCTCCAAAGTATTCCAAGTTTCCAGCACCCTGGGGTCCCGTAAGCCGTGCGAGGGTTGTTAAGCGCTTGCGGCTGACTGATACGCTTCACTTCTCCTCGTTATTCACAAGGTAGCCCCGTGAAATTCCATAACCGCTGGCGGGATTCACGGCAACCCCCAAGCGCACGCGGCACATTCCAAGTTCAGCGTATATCAATGCTGCAAACAAAACCAAAAACTAACTCGGGTTGCGAAGTTTCTTTGGTACAAATGTCTGTAAGAGCTTGCCAGGAAACATAATTGAATCCGGGCCAATTTTCATGCTCCAAGGGAAACTCAGTGTCTCATTTACCCCCTGGCAGGCCGCTCAAGACCAAATGAGATTCACTCCTTTTCCCTCTCGCAAAGTAACCTAAAATCTAAGGGTTTCAAAAATTTGTTCGTGTCAACTGCAGCTGCTGAACCCCCCACCAACCTCAGCGTTCAATACAATCCCCACCAGTCAGCCCTGCCTCGCCTGACGGTGTCTAGACCCATCCTGCAGGTTTCCTGCCTTCCTCCAGCTCCAAAACCTCCCTTTATTCTTGGGCACTTACCAGAATGGCCCTTTCCTGGGACTGCTGAAGAGCCAGAGATAAATCTTACCGTTTCCTGGAACAAAATTACCAAGCTAGCACTGTATTCATCGCCGGCCAGTATCACATCCTCTTAATGTTTTATAAATGGAAAACTGCAAAATAATGCGCAGAGAGGTAGCCTTTTGAAATGGCAATAAATCACAATAGCATCGAGTGTACTTGGGGATAAATAAATAGGAAGGCTGAACAATAGAAAGTCGCCTTTTGTAACAAGCGGAGAGCACCGTCAGCAGCTGCCGGCACAGGACCTCTTGGCTTTCTGCATTCAGGTGGACCTTTTGTAGAGCCCTGCAACAGTTTCCATCAAAATCAATTTTTGCTTCTTGCCGTTTAATTAACTACGATTTTGCTTGTACACCATTTCACCTTTTAGGCTGACCTCCATTTATAATGCTACTCAGGCAACTAAATTAAATAGTTTGGAGGGGAAGGCAGAGAGAATTTAAATGGAAGTGGGGCGGCTTTGGGAGAGAGGAGGCACCTGCTGCGGCACAGCTCGGCTCCCTTCCCCGAGCCGGGATGGCAACTCTCAACAGGGAAGAAAATGAAGCAGCTTTGGGGTAACAGCACTTAAATGGAATATTGTTCATATCACACTCCTCGTGCCCAGGGGCTATCACTAAAGGCTTCCAGGTGAGCAATTTTGAACAGGATGTAGTGCAGTAAAAAAAGCCAAGGCGGCAGCTCTCGGCTCCAGGCAGGCAGGTACCGCCACGTGTGGCATCAGCTCCATCAAATTCTCTCCCCGGATAAAGCAGGAGCAAGCTCAAGGTTATGATCTTACGAGTTTAAAAAGCCTTTTTTTAGGTCGGTCCCAAGAGATTATTTTAAAACACAGTGCTACGCATCTGCTGAAGAGTAGAACAGTTGGCTTTAATTGTAAGATGGATTTTTACATAGCTTCTGACCTTTCATCTAATTGAGGCCTAAAAAAGAAAAAAAAAAGGAAAAGCTATACGTCACTTCAGTTATTAAAATCCATCAAGCTCAGACTTTAGCCTTGGGATAACCACAGCCAAAAAATTGACTTGCAAGTAATTATCACTGCTATCTGCAATAAAAGTTAATTGGACATAATTGAACTAAAGCCCTAATCTGAATGAAGCTGTTGCTGGCAAGAAGCCTGCTCCTGCTTGCACTTTGCAAATGAAACTGCGAGCAGTAAAATGGACAAACACAAGGCTGCTCTTACAGTCTGCCCACTGCAAATCACAGCGCAGTTTCTGCAAACAGCTCGTTAGCTTGGCCAAGATAAAGCCATTAAGACGGCCTGTCCTCACATCCCAAACACACCCTTCCACAATACCTCAGCACCACCAAGGCAGAGTTTCAAAACCAAGTTTCAGTTTTACCGACCTCTTTATTACACGGACTGAAACCTAAGATTGATGTCACGAGATGCTGGTTTCATCAGACCCTGAACCCTGTAAATACCAGTATAAATAATGTACTTTCTGAGCACGTGAAGACACCAACTCAAAAGGTTTTCAGCACTGATAATTTACCACCTTCATGCAGTTCAATAGCCTTTCCTGTTGCAGGACCAGCTTCTTTCATCTCGGCAGCGGAGCAGACAATTAGCTGCTTTCTGCGCTCAGCCCATGCAGGTGGCTGGGGGAAGGGAGCGTTAAACTAAATTCCTGCTGATTCGCCCGTTTATATTTTGCATTTTTGTTAACTAACAGACCAGAAAGCGGTCGTCATCCCCCATACTACTTTAGAACTTCCTTCCAATTTTAATTATTAACACTCTGCCCTTCATCAAAGCATATCAAAGCACTTAACAAACATTACTGAAGCCACATAACCACTCTGAAATGGGCAAAAATCGCACACAACTCCTTTTACAGAGGCTTAAGGTTTTTTGACCGGATATGTCAGAGCAGTGGTCTCCTGATTATGGGCCAGCCTATGACAGAAGAGATTGAGGGAAGTATCCAGATCACCACAGGTTCCTGACGTAATTTTGGATGAAGTATTTAATCACCCGATGCCGTGGTTGCTCCTCATTTAAAGGACGGCAGTGGGTGACAGTTTTCTACCACTGAAGACGACCGTGAAGATCAATGAAATTGCAGAGCATTCAATACCACCTCGACTTCTCACGTCAGGCTTACAAGGTCACGGTCTGGGCAGTCTCAGGGGGAGAACAGGAAGCAGACCACGCTTCCCTCTCCGGAGCGCCATTTGCTCACCACCGCTCCTCCGCATTTTCACGGCTCAGAACAGAACTTCTGAGCTCAAGACAGCTGCAACGGAGAACCAGTGACATCAATTCCCTTTCATGACCCAAATCAGTGGCTTATTTTACTTTGCTCAAAGCTCTCACCTCTTTTAAAGCCTATTTTTAGATTTAACTCCGTATTCTGCAACGTGGTAGGAGCTGACAGACAACACAGGCGTAAGTAGGTCTTGCCAGGTGTTGCAGGCCGCTTCTAAGGCAAAGGAAAGGTGTAGAAAAGACAAGTCGGGACTATTGTAGGGCCTGGCCAAAGCTTCAAAGGACTATTTCTGGCTGTGCTTGAAACACATACACTAGTGGTCAGTTATGAGACAGATGAGATACTACTTGTGGTTTTACCATGGGAACATATGCAAGAAATAGGAAAATTGACCTGCCTGAAGTCAAAAGGGATTTGAATAACTTTGTATCTCCTTCCTCTGAATTTTCACTACGCTGAAGCACTCTGACCTTTAATTAATTTTCTTTCTCCTTTTATATGGTAACTTTCAACTCCAAGTTTTTAATGCTGCACTGGTGGGAAACAGGGATAAAGGAACAGTCTGGGATGTTAGTTCCATTTCACAGCGCATAAATCTGCAGGGTCATTTAGGAGAGGGAGCAAAGGATGCTACAGTTGGGACTGCAGCAGTTCAGAGCAGAGGCCAGGAAAATACAGCGTTGTCATCAAAATCCTAACTTTCCCAGGACGTTAGGCCTACATTTGTATTTTCAAAATGCAAAACAGACTCCCTGCCCATCACTGTAACATTCACAGATGGTACCATTTTCTTCAATAAGATATTGAGCGGTGCAAAACATTCCTTCCTCCAAAGCATCCGTTATCCTCAGGGCAAACTAAACCCACCTTCTCTTCCTACCTGCTTGAGCAGCATCTATAATATCACAGCAGCTACTATAAAATACAGAACAGACTTACAGATACGAGCGTGCACGTTTTCATGTGAACATGACGGTACTAAGGTTAGCTGAGATGACTTCCATCCAAAGCAAACTCAGAACAGCCCAATTCTACAAACTACCAAACTACAGGATGCTGCTAACACATACCCCAATGGAGGCACCACGCATTCCCACCAACAGACGTTCTCCGTCCTCATACGCAACTTCCTTCTGCCTTCAAGTGATAAGAAACCAAAATACACATCGACCCCTTTCCCATGGTGGAGAGTCTGCAGTTATAACCTCAACACCATCAGCAAGAAGCTGCACCGTCTCCGTTTTAGGTGCAGCTTTCCTACATATTCAATGTCTGGGAAAAGCATGAGGTTGTAATTCTGGGCTTTACTTTACCACAAAGGACATGTGAGAGCTGTGAGCTTCCTCATGCCGCTCTCGGCCAGAATTCTTGCCCTCTCAACTTTCTTGCCTTCCCAGATCTGGAAAGGAAGCTTTTCTTAAGTACAGCAAACAGCTGCCCAGGCAAAGGGGAAAGGAAACATGAAACAGCCCCCTCTCCAGTGGCTGCTTCGCACAGATCACCATTATCATTATCTTCTCTCATTCCACACTTACTCTACAAAAGCCCAGAATTAAAGTCTTAATCATGACTTACAGAAATCCTTGTGGCTGCACATGACAGAAGGATGACAGTTCTCCCTTCTAAAATATCGTTAGAAGTTACAGATTATGACAGTCCCCCGAGTAGGAAAGTAGCTATCTTGCCCTGTTTATTACAAGCTGATTATTTCAAAAAACATTTTTTCAGAGCTAACTTTGAACAAATTTTACCTCTATGCAACACACAAACAACAAACCAGACATTTGTTAGATATTGAAAAATATGCTTCGAGTCCTGTTTCAAAAATAGGTTCACTTGAAAATGAGAAATATTTGCAAATAAGATGAGGCAGGCTGAATTAGGCTTCATACAAAACAGAAGACTGAGCTTGCATATTTAGGAAAAAATTAAAAAATGACTCACTTGCGGACCAGGTGTGCTGGTGGTGTGTGAACACAGGCGGGCAGGCTCACCGGGGGGGACGGATTTCAGTTTGCATTGGTTATGCATGTGTACCGTTCTGACCCGTACAATTACACTGACAGTTGTCTGGTTTAGTATTTAGCTCTGGATACTGAATTAAGGTCCCACCTGCGGTGAAATTCTAACAGCAATTTACAAAGCAAGTGAAGAAATACACGGCAGATTTTTATTTAAGATACAAAATTGGAGATTTCTAATTGTGTACAGTGCCAGAACTTCCTGCCGGACCGTAAGCACATCAGCTCTTAGATATATTTTACCATTTGTAAGGGCAAGATAAGACCTTCTTCTGTAGCTGGAGATATTGTGCAGCCTACTGTAAAGATGAAAAGTGTTCTAAGAACCTCAAACAGAAGCTGCAACACAAGTACAAAACACTCACCAGCAGAAAATGCAAGCCATCAGGCGAATACCAAAGAGCTGGACCAGGCACTGGGAAGGCGTTTTCCCATCAACCTTCAGAACGAGGTGCTGGTGCCCCGCTGGCTTGTCCTGACACAGACCTCGTGTCCTTATCAGTCTTCCAAGAAACTCAAAGGCCATCGTATAGCAACTCAACAGGAAAACGGACAAGAAATACATTACTTGCAAGCAACTGTAAGAAGTCTTTGCTATTCTGTGGTTTCCCGAGAAGCATGAAAACCGTCCAGTTGCATGGCTGGCAGTTCAAAACAGCTGTGAGGAAAGCAACGTGAGTGTGTAAGGTGTTTTCAAAACTTCTGCACACCACAAGCATCAGCGCGACTTCACCTGATTCCTTTCGCAGCCACCAACCCATTGCCTTTATCCAAAGTTTACATTCACGAAATATTTCTTTTTTTCATGGTATGTTTTACTGAGTGCAGGAGATTTTTGTTTGCTTTAGTGCACCCTTCCTCCTCCACACTTGCCTTTTTCTTTTAAAAGAACCCCACACGCACACACGGCTATAAATAAATTGTACGGACAGGACACGGAGGCAGTTGTAACTGTACTACAGTGAGTGAGACATCCCTTTTTGTGGTAAACACAACCTGGCTGCGTGGGCGAGAAGAGGACAAATACTGCTCCCGCAGCCCGTAGGACCGTACCTCAACAGCAAACACAGCATGAACTGGCCTGAACGAACGCTGAGCTTCCCACAACCTGGGCTGTAACAGCCCCGGGCAGCCCTGACCTCCATGGTGCATCTGCCCCTAAAGGGCAGCACATCCCCCCCAAACACTGTGCGAGAGCCCGGTCAAGTGTGTACTCGAGACAGCGACTCAGGCAATCCTTAAAGTATTGCTTGATTTTAATTTCCAGACAATTTGTCTTTCCAACCACGGAATTGCTACAGTCAACAAATTCAAAAGGTAAAATTTTTCTACCTTCAATTAACTCCATTAGTACTGTTTATAGCTATGTGATTGATAAATGCTCTACAGAAGCTGTAATTAATGTATTTTTTCCTTGGAACACATACTGAACCCCTTGGCGCTCCGACGCTTAATGAAAAGCAATTTATCAACTTGCTTTGAATAGCTGGATCTGACTCCTTAATGCAGAGAGAAACACACTTTGCTTTAAGCACTACTACTCCGAACAAGAAACGCGCACTGCAACATTCCAAATGCCATCAGACACAGTTCGGATTTTGATTGGGATGACAGCGACCGGAGTGCTCATCTCGCTGAGAAACTGGGTACGATTTAGTAGAGCTTAGCTGGGATCCTCTCCCCTGGGATGCTCCAAAGCAGGAGATTTGCAGATGTGCTTTTCCAGGCCGGAGGTCAGAAGTGCCTTTTCAGGACACCGGACAAAGTTCCAAATTCTCCTGCGCCTGCGCAGCCGGGAGCCTTCTCACCGCTCCGATCGGCACTGGCACAGCTCGCTGGGAAACAGCAGCAGCTCAGCATATTTCAGCCTGGACATGTGTTCAGCTGCTCACAAAGCGGACAAAAATAAAGTGCTTACAGAGTGTTTGAATGTTAATTTCTCAAATTGAGTGTTGCTTTGCATAGTTGACATATGCAAAAAAAAAAAAAAAGGCAGCATTTCGGAGGAAAGGCTTGACATCACAGAAAATGTTGGTATTAACCGCTGGGGGGATTAACCAACCTTCAAAGTCTAAAACCTAAACTCGCATTTCTGGGAGTATAGGCTACAGATTTCCAGTGTAGGAACTGGTCTGTACTCCATGTGGCAGATTGAACGTAAGGATTACATATTTCCATTGCACATGTAAGTCTGTTTCCCATTCCTGCAGCGTCTTGCTCGCTTCCATTTGTCTTTTGATGCAGATAAAAGCCAATGCAGATTGCAACTGCCGATACAGAGAAAGGCGCAAGACACAGTGCGCCTTTGGACTAAGGAAAAAAAAACAACGACTCGGGTCCAGACTGCTAGAGCATGTCAAGAGATTGTCTTTGAAACTACAAAACTAGAAATGAAAGCGCTGCGTTTTTATTTGATTTGATCAAAGCCACTGGAGGGGAGGGGGAGAAATCACATCCTACAGATGCAGGCTAAAATTTAACTACTTCACACATAATGTGGGACCAGCTGATCCCATACAGATATAAATTAAGAGAGAAAACAAAGAGGTAAAGTCACTCTCGCTCTGAATATGCTGCTTCCACAGATCGCCGCTTCAGGGTCTGCCAAAGAGCAACAGGAACTCATTTCAAAGCCAGAGAGACAGAGGAAGCGCATACCCAGCGCTCTCGCCGTGGGCACACATTTTCAGTCTCCAGTGAAGAGTAGAGGAGCGAGCTCCTGTCAAATCAGAGAAAACATACTCCAAATGTAGTGGCTATTTGAATAAATAACCGATTACTCCCTGTGAGACACCGCTCCAGCGATCTGACTGCGGGATACCAGCAAACCGTGGCAATCTTCCGGAGGAGGGCTTTGTACTGCAAGCTGCAAAGGGACAAGATCATAATTCTCCTTGAATGGAGCACCAGGAGAACCAGGCTTTGCAGAAGTACAAATCACACGACAGGTAGCAGCCTTGCAGATCCCAAACAGCAGCACAGAAAGAACAGATACCTTTAGCTGCCGTGCTCCCTAACGGAAAGGATTTTAAATATCTGCCAGATAGAAATTTCCACAAGCACACAGCCTAAGTGCAGAAGGTGAACCATTTAGATGGCCTCTGGGCTGAAATGATCTAGGTCTTTGCCTTTCACTAAAAATTAAGTAGAAGTCATTTTAACGAGTGAGGCAGACAACTGTCTTGCACAGGAGATCAAAAAGCTCTCCAGATGTTTATTTTAAATGAAATTCAGAAGCCAGCATAAACCAGATTTTAAACACTGAATAATCCTACCACAATTTGCATGAGAAAAAACGGGAAAAAAGGTTCCATCCTGCCGCTCTGAAACTCTCCAGGAACATGCTCAGAGTTAGATTTTGTTCCCAGACTCTTCAGATGGGAATGCAAAATATGAACAGCCCCACGCTGCAATCTGATGGCTGTTTCTCCCCTGCACTGTAGGCTTTGATTCTCAACATACACATACGGGTTCATCTCACGTGAAGGAAGCCTTTGACCCTCCTCACCAAGACTATTCAAAATTATGGACTGAAAAGTGTTGAAAAATGTCAGTCCTAAACCTTAAACTTTTCCTCATCTTGCTACTTCATTGAATGCCTCCTGATTGTGCAAAAGCAGAATATTCAGGCATCAATCTAAGCAGCTTGGGTGTTATGCTGACAGTGTCTCTGGAGAGAGGGAGAGAAGAGAGGACAGATTTCCAATAGCTCAGACGCTTCTCTGTAAGGAAAGCTGCTACACAGCAAGAGAGATAAATAAAGAGGGAAAGTAACACACCGGAGAACTTTCACCAAGGTCATGTCAGGATGCTGAACACTACCCATCTGCAGGGGAAGATTTAGACGCCTGTTCCACTACATGTATCCGTTTGCTTGTTGGCAACAACAGCCCTCAATAAACCAAACCGGTTCTAACCATGAAAGAAGGACATCGGGAAGACGATATTAGCTAACAAATACAAAAGGAAAACCAACAGAGGCAGTGCTGGATGAGTGCCCTTTGCAGGAAAACACAGCCCCGCGGCGTTCGCAGAGCTCCCGCACGGCTCGGGAACAGGCAACGCAGGCTGTCCCAGCCAAAAGGGTGGACAACTCTGCCCCAACCAACGCTGACGGCTCCTAGCTTGCAGCGAAGAGGAGATTCTGAACCCATTCTGGCAACAGCAGAACCAGGATGCCACCAGGAACGGGAGTTTTTTATGACTCTGCTGCTACGCAGGGTCACCTACACGTTGCAGTTCCTCATTGCTTTGAGATCAGGGCTGTGGACACGTGGCAGGTCACCGCAGACAGACCATACCGTGAAGAAAAAGCCCTGCCCCCAAAATATCATATCAGTTACTGCTGTGCCCTTAACAAGAGCGTTTCTTGCCCATTCCAGCGATCTGAAAGACATGCTGGGCAAAATTTCAAGCTATGACAAAGTGATCTTATCACTTCTGTGCTGTTCTCGCTACACAAGCCCCTGATTCAGCAGCATGTAATAAAATCTTCATTTGCATGAAAAGCACTCTCTGATCACAAAGTCTTCTGTTCGACAGTCCTCTTCCCAGCTACAGCAAAAAAATGCAAGCACCACCGTCATTTTGCTGGCGACCGAGGTGGAATATTTTATTGATGCTTTACTTGGAGAGGCTCTCCACGTTTTAATACAATCTTTTCCTAAAAATGTAACAGTATTTTTGAGTAACAGGAAAGCTGCACACATCCAGACCGTGCAAGCGCTGCAACGTTTGCAGACTACGCTTTTACCTGCACGTTTAATAACCGTGTGCCACGTGAAGGACGTTTCCTATCAGCACACGGTGACCATAAACAGTTCTTTAGCATTCAACAAGTCCAGTCTTTTCCAGTTTGCATTTACAGTGTTCGGTGTCATGACATGCAGCACTCACAAAGGATATATTTCAAAGGAAAGGAAGGCGTAGCCATGCAAAGAACAATGCTCTGCCTGCAACAAGATTCATTGCTGTCACGGGGAACCAATAAAAACAAGTACCGTGTTATCTTTCTTTACAAAGACACTGTTAAAGCTTAACTATGTTAGGAAACTTTTTCCTTTGGACTAAATCACGAGCCTAACGTATGTGGGTAGCACACATCAGCGTATGCAATTAATTGGCTCTCTCCTGATGCTGCGGGAGAAAGTCCACCCTTTCAGAGGCAGGTTGAAGCCTTCGTAGGAGCAGCCCGTGTCTTCTCCTGATCAGAGATCTCTCACCAAGGCCAGCCCCAGGCCAGTGAGCACCACCTCCCACTTTCCAGCTGTTTGCCAAAGTTAATCATGTCCCACCTACACACCCCGAAATCACACCGGGCTCTGAGCGATCTCAGTTAAAACAGAAATACCTTTCATCACACCAGCAGTGCAAGTCCCCATTTAGAAATGTTATCTTTCAGGTTAATCCAGTGCCAAAACGTTATGATGTGGGCTGTGCTGATCCAGAAACGGTGCTAATGCTGCCGCTGCCTCCTGTCTATCACCGACCATCTCATCTAGCGCACGGCCATGCAATGATGGCCCTGAGACAACAGGCACTTTAAATTGGGCAGCTCAGCAACACATGTACGCTGAATTTTTGAACAAGCTATTCTAAGCTGCTTTGCTAGCAATTTCTGGCCTGTACCGTTTGAAAGCACACGGTTCTGGCCCTCACAAAGAGCAGACCTGTAAGTGACATCTTGAGGATTAAGCTGATTGAGATGCAATTTGCCTAGCAACCATTCATTAAGCAGAGTTCAGAAACAGGCCAGCAATCTATTCCACCTCCTTATCTGAGCAGTAAACAGATAACAGTCTCTACTGTGTCCTCTATCCTCTGGTTCAGACACATTGTAAACAGATTTTTCAGAAGTTTGAACTCCTACGGTCAATCTCAGAGAACAATCCTGCTCTCCACACACGAGGGATTCGGTTTCACCAAGTGCCTGACAAGCGCGAAACAACTCTGGAAGGAGGGCAATGCAAATCGAATTGTGAATGCATTTGCAGTTCCTGTGCCTCCAATATTTTCTCACATCAAGCACCAAGAGCCCGTCCTAGTCGTTAAAAAACCCCAACCTTCATCACACAAGTGTTTGGCATTGCTATTCTGACCACTGAAAAAAACTCAATAAAAATCTTATTCCCTTCCTTCATCTTCTGGAAGGAATCGATTGGCACTTCCAAAGTCTTTGATAGAGGTTCCACCCTTCAGAGAAAAAAACAAAAGTCATGTCCTCCCTCCCATTAAGCATTTTTTCCTCATAAAATAAGTACGACAACGTAAACGTCATCAGGGAAAATCAAACCAGCTCTTCCAGCTTGAAGAATTTAGCTGAAAAGATTAAGCAAAATCACAATTTTGCATAATTGTTTCCCCACAAGAAACATCTGATAACATCCCATTCTGCTCCAAAACTAAACAACAAAGATTAGCATGGACATACTTAAGACTATATACCTGAATGGTTTTCCTTTGGTGTACAGTTCTTCTGGGAAATCACTGTGACATACAGCATGCTATTACAATTAAATATGCAAGAAAGAAGAATTAAACTGACTATGAATAATTAATGCCCTATAATACTACTTCGTAAGGGAAGTCTGGCTGAATATTCCTGCAGATGAGATATACCTAAATAAAAGGCACATCAGAGCTGGTAGCTTTACTTTTATGATGAAGTCTAAAACACTGGGTAACTTCATGGCCTCTACTCAATCCAAGGGAAGGTGCCAGCCAACCGTGCCTCCCTTCTCCTGCTCGCTGTCCTTCAAGCTCCGGAAAAGCTGGGAGAAATACAAGTGTTGCAATAGTCCACTGCTCATCTCCATCTCAGAGGTAACAGGCTTCCCAAACACTTCCCATTAACAGGTATAAAGCAATTATCTGACTTCCCAGTAGAGAGAATAAAGCAAATATGATGCAACAATTACTTACATGATAAGATCAGGCTAAGGTTGTGAGAAAAAACAATTAAAAAGGTTTGCAAGAGCTAAGGAATGCAACTTACTTTCCCAGAATCTATCTTACCAAGAAAGATACTATCAACCCACAGAGCAGACCTTCCTGTTTCAAATTTACTGTTTTGGAGGCTACAGAACATCAACTGTAGCAAAGCCACAGTTGGGTGGCTGGGTAGAAAACTCTCCCTCTCCAGCACCACTCTCCTTTTCTAGCTCCTAGTGTTAACAGCAATTAATAAAACAGCTTTATTCTCACCAATAGAAACCTTAAATCTCTTAAATTAATATTTACTGAAGTCCTCATAAAATTAGTATTCAACACTTGGCATTTTCCACCAGACAGTGGTCAGCTCAGCTCCGTGCTGATCGACACACAACACACGTGTCGCACACATTTCGCTGGAAATCCCCGGTTCCCCTCAGTTTATCCAAGCAGCACGGCACACAAACACCGCCCCGCCACGGAGCGCTACTTTTAGAGACACAGATTTGAAATCCAACCAACATTTCTGATCACTGAAGCGGAACAGGGCACCGCTACTGTATTTGCTGAGGCGACGGCCCTACAAAGTCGCGTCCCCCAGCTCCAAGCCCCACACTGCTCCGGCTGCCAGCTCCATCGGGAGGGTCTGGCTCCTGCAGGATCCAACACTCTTCTCCTCCAAAGCAAACACAAACCGGGGTCTTTCTCCACACAGGCGAAGTAATTTTAGACGTATGCTAGCTTAATATTAATTTTCTATTAAAAATTAATAGGATTAAATGAAGCTCGCAAGCTGGCAGGCACCAAGACAGTTATTTTGCTGAGGCGCTCGTTGCCCGGAGGAGCGGGATTGGAAGGATGGGCTGTGGTGTTTCTGTAGGAGAGCCGCTGTGGGATCCACGTGCTGGCCAGGAGGGACAGCAGGAGGCTCTTCCCCGTGTTCCACCAGGGTCGTGCCACTCCACTGGCCAGCGGCTCATCCCCCTGGGCCAGGGACTGATGGGGAAGGTGGAGCCCATGAAGAGATCATCCTGGTGAAAACCCCAGTGTCTTCTCACTAGAGATCCCATCTTCTGGGCACTGGCTCTGATCCCCTCCCGTTTGCACGTGTGCCCCTTTCTCACTGCCCAAATTAATCCCCCTTCGTCAAAAAGCATCCCATGAACACCCAGAGTTTACACAACCCAAGTTTAACCTTCAGTCCCTATTAACGTTAACAGAACAGAAAAAATTAACCACGGTGCAACAAAAAAAACTCTGTATCTGCATTTCTAATTATACCACAAAACACACCACGTGGCAGTATTTCCAAGCACCTTGCTGGGAATAAAATAGCCAACGGACTACGGCTCCCATTTTGAGCAGTGGATCCAAAAGCAAACAGCATTGAGGTTTTCAGCGTGAAGGGATGAGGATGTGAGATTAAGGACAATGAAGTGACGGACGTTATTGCTGATAACAAAAACGTTAATAGTTAGAAAAACAGTCACCTTAAAAATCTAAAATTTCACGATCTCTCCTACTTTTTAATGGCTTAGCCTACTTCTTCCAACCTAATTTGCATGATCAAAATAGGCCTCCTGCCAGGAAGCATTAAAATGGCAGCCCCCCATCGAGACAAGACTCCCTTCACCATACGAGACTGAAGGCCTAATAACTATTCCTAAAAACATTTTAAATCCATTAATGTTGTTTAGTAAACATTTATTTAGAATTAGTGCAAGTATCAGAATCTTCTTTATCGTGCTCCACTGAAGCGTTTTATAAAGGCCTTTGATGGGGGAGCAGGTACCCTCTCAAATGCCTGTACCATCTCCAACCCTCTCCACAAAGCCGAGCACCCTCACGCGCCTGCTGTGCACCATTCTGAATGGTTTTCCACCCAAAACCTTCAAAGTGTTCTCCAATACCAACCAGACAGTCCCAACAGCTCCTTGGGGTGCCAGGCTGGGCAGCTGGAAGCACCTCACAAAGATACACAGAGCAGCCAGACCAGAGTACACCAACCCCACCGACCTCTACACGTGGCAATTAGTTCTATCCCCTGAAAAAAACCCAGGCTCGTACGACAGTAGTATAAATCTCAATATTACTGATGCACCGAAGATTTGGATTCTGGTACAAATATACAGTGCTTTATACAAATTTGTCTGAGCTATCTGTTATCCTTTCAGTGCCATCTGCGCAAAACCAGAGTTTTATCTAAGCGTTGGAAACTAAAATAAATCATTTTCTCCGTATCTGTGATCTTGTCAGAGACAGACACCACAAACCTGAGAGCTGACTAGTGCAGGCTTGTCTAGTTAGAAATAAAATCACATCCGCATCAGTATGATTTATTTTTCATTAAAAAATAAGGCAAAGCAGGCCCTTCATATTGAAATAGCCTCAGACTACCCCCTCCCAGCACACAGAAGACATAATAGACAGTGCTATATTGTCAAAATAAAACTGGGATTGGCATTGTCATTTCCCCTAATAAGAAATGCCATAATCAAGAGGTACATTTTAATTGCCACACATAATGAAAAGTACCCGCCCCTTCTCCACTTGCTGTATTTATTGCTAACAAAATACAGGACTGTAAGGTTCAGTAGGGTATTTTCTGGTACCATGAGCTTTTTGGTGGGTCCGTTCCCCACCAGACAGCTAGGAGTGAACTCGGCTCCCCAATACCACACAACAAACGACGGATCTCTGTCTGTCCTGCATGAACTGCTCAAGGTTCTTGGGTTGCATTTCTCAAAGCGTCTCATCCTGAGCATCCCCCGTGAGCTGGGGACCTCACAGTAATTAGCACATTCTGATACTGGAAACTCAACTAATATAAACGCTGGTCCCTCAAGACAGTACAGCCCATGATTTGAGAAACGTTTAGTCCCAGAAGACCCATTGTTTCTACCTTTGAAAGTCACCGAAGGCTAGTAAATAAATTATATTCTCCAGAAGCATTACAAACAAGAGAAATTCATTTCTCCTGGTTACATTCATTTCTCCTGAACACATTCTCCACCCAGCCACCGTGGCTAAAGGTTCATATAGAATCACTGAAAACACCAAAACTGTTTCATTTTCTTATATAGAGTAATTTTTCACATCTGAACCCGCTGTTGTGAGATTGCAATGGATTTTATTTGGCAAGTCAAGCCATCTAAAGCGCAGCTTATAAAAAATAAACAGTAAACATTTTTAGATCTAACTTTCCTCCACAGACTGCATTTTATGCACTTTCATTGGAAATGTTACATCAGAATCAAATCAGATTTAATTGGCTCTTAAATAACTGAACAGCCACTTTAATTTTATTTCAATGGCAATAATTCATAAATCAAGCAGCTGAAATCCTAGCAGAGAATGACAAGTAAATAGAGCAGAACACACCGAATGGGAGTATGAACACCACACGGTGAAAGGTGATTTTTCTTAAACTTTGTGTGTCGCCATTTTATGGCCATCGCAAAGCTACCACCACATAAATACTTAGAGCTGAAACCTGTCAGCCCTGGGATGCTGCACAGTTTATCAGCAGTAACTGCTTAACAAAGACCAACGGATGAGATGATCCTTGCCCAACTGGAACTGCTGGGAGAATGGCTGGGGTTTTAACCAGGGATGCAATTTCCCCTCACGCACACTAGATGGAAGTATGTAAAATCTTAATTCTTCCCTGCCTTGACTTAAATTTAAGTGGTTGAAATGTTATGTTGTACTGTCACATTTTGAGAAGTCTGTCTTTGGTTCTTCGTCTGCAGCTTCATTCATTGGTAATCTGTAAGTAAGAAGAGGCCCTCAAATATTAAAGGAAGCTGCGTTGGAAAAGAATAGTAAATATGAGAGAATATACATCAGAAATATTAAATACATTATTCAGACTAATTTCTAGAGTACATACATTCAATTTCTAGAGTATTTAAATAATAATCACTAATGAGATCCTTCAGAGAAATTGAAGTTATGTTTTCTAAGCATTCAGGCTATTTTAACAAAATAACAATTCCAAAAATACCACCTTGTCAATGAATAGAAACAGGGAATAGAAAAGGTGTAAAAGCCTTGATAAATGCTGTTACAATTTCGACTGGAAATAACGCCCAAATTTCTAGAAAATACTAGAAGAGGCATAGGGAGGAAGAGCAACCTGAAATCTTGCAAAACAAGCTAAACACAGATCAGAGCAGCAAAACTGAATGGGATTAAATTACACACAAATCTTCTGGAAACGATCTTAAAAGTGACTTGTTCCAAAAGAAGCCATTTCTAAATTTAAACACTGAAGAGTTCACAGACAGGAAAACTAAAAATCAGGCAATGGTGTGACCAAGAAAAAGGTGCTGGAAGAGCTGTTTTCCCTTGCCTGCTCTGGCCTTTTCACATATTGATTTTCCTCTGCGCTCATTCACAAACGCTCGGCACAGTTGCAAACAATTTAAAGTCAAAGGATGCATAATTACCAGTTCTAGGAACACATTACCCATTCTAGGCAAAAGCTGAGGGTTTTTCTGTAGCTGAAGGAAAAAACCCAAGGCAGAATCAGAACAGACTGATGAGCTGGAAGAGAAGGGCAAGCAAATACCCAACTTTCCCTGTCCACAACGAAGCCAAAGCACATGACGTCCCCACCAGCTTAGAAGACCAAAAGCTAAGAAAACCAGTGACAGAATAGAAGGATGAATGAAGAGCAATGCTGGACAGAAGAATAATAGAAGTAGGCATGAAGGGCTCCCCTTTCCAGATGTTAAAAATGTATGCGTTTTCCATTTCAGATTTAAAAAAAGATTAGCAGAGGAGGAAGTTTCCTTTGGAGAGTGGGAGCATCTGTGTCATTTTTGCTTTTTTGAAAAAAGCTCATACAATGCTATTTCCATCCAACAGAATTTAAACTATATATATACATGGTATTGGCTCAAGACAGTAATCGTACGACATTTCTCAAAGCGTTCTGCGTGCAGAAACTGCCTACAGAGAGTAACAAAATGAGTGGCGAGGCAACAGCCACAGGAAAGGGCAGGACTGTGAGACGTGAGTCCTCTAAAATGCACGATCGAAGTTTAACAACATGAAGGCAAGAGGAGGGAGAGCAGGATACAGCAAAGGACACGCCGGAGTCAGGAAATGAAAAAAAAAAAATCCACAGCACTTGACTTATACAATATTTTACCAAGGAAACCCACTTTTCTTTTTTTTTTTACCTCTTCCACTGCCCTGTGCTCTCCCTATAGCAGGAAATCTTTTTTTCTCTGCCAGGAACCCCACACTCACCATACAGGAAGAAATCACCTGGAAGAGGCTGCGTGTGGCTACCATCTCCATCTCAGCCGCGATGCGCGGGACGCGGAGATTGCCCCCAAGTAGGAGAAGTGAAATTACAGAAAACAACGGGATGCTAGATCTACTCCCAGTAGCAAAGCATTGTCGTTTCACCTATTTCCACTAGCTCTCACGTGGTTCCCAAATTAGAAACAATCAGAATCCTGCTGGAAACAATATACGGCACCTTAATTGGGTTGGCTGCACTACAGACGTCAGCAACGTATCACTTGGTAGATCATTTTTTGACTGCCTTTTTTTTTTTTTAAAATACCAAGAATAGCTTCACTTTCATGGTTCACCTTTTCTGCATCACATTACTACAGACATCGTAAGAAATTAAAAAAACATCTCACTCATTGCACACCAAAGATGCTACAAAGCCCGCTCCCGCTGGAGGCAGGATCTGCCACCTCATCCAACAGAATTTTATTTAAAGGTTTGCCTCAGATGAGCTGCATTTACAGGAAACCTGCTTTCTAAAACATTTCCCTATAGCACACCCATCAATGCATCTATTTAAAAGCCTGGAGCAGTTCAGTTATCTCTAAATACATCAATAACCCAGACGTTCAGCTCAATTGCTCCACGTGTTCCAAGCACACCACCATCCACAGACTCAGCGACGCTGCACGGGACTGAAAAACTTACATTAAAAAAAATAATCTCTCCCAAGTACTACACCCCCGCTGTTCTGTACCCCAGCCTGACTGCAGCCAAACTCCGTTCTTGTGAAATTATTCCAATAACGAAATATCACCATTTTCTTCACAGGCCCTGGAAACTTGGACTAATCTTCAAACGCAGTATAAACAAGTTAAGCAATGGGAATACGTAAACCGCGCTTAATTCCTGAGCACAACGGGAGAATAATTATAGCAACAACATACCAAATACAAAATGAGATGGGAGGCAGGAAGAAACAACCAGATAGAATGTACCAAATTAAGGAAAAGGGGTCTAGAGCCTACATAAAGCGAGATCAGCCAGGGATCACAGTCGTTGCTGTTTTGGTTGTTTTTAAGTGCCCATTTAAATCAAATTACTAAAAACATTGAAACCAGCAGCCGGTGAAGGTGCTGGGCTCTGTCAGTTCCAGGTGTAGGCAAGACTGAGGCCAAGCTATGCCTATCTGGGATAGTAAGCTTAGCTTTTGAGGAATACAACCCATCGGAAAAAATATCTTTGGGCAAAGTTAAACACAACTTTTTCTGGATGCCAGTCAGCAGAATGCCTTTTCAGGAGCTCTGCTCCCCAGCAGCTGAATCAGTACTTGGAAAGCAATTTTGTTGTTTTTTTTTAAAAAAGAAAAAAGATGAACAGTGTGACAAACTCATTTTAGCATTCATATTCAAACTAACGATCTGCAATTAAAAGAAAAATTGCTCAAAGACCATTACGGTTAAGATTTTAATACGAGTCACAAAATACAATGAGAAAACGGGAATATGGCACACCACACAAGGAATAAAAATTTAAATTATTCACTTAACTTCCCAGTTTGAAAACATTTAAAAGGCTGAAAATGGAAAGCGGTAGGGTGAGACACTTCATTACAGATGCAGAAAGCTGTGAAACCGTTACTCATCTTCAGGAGCATCTTACCCCACAAACAGCCTTAGAGGAGTCAGCGGACCCCGGATGCAGCCTACAGTGTGACGGAGTGACCTGTTACTCAACTGTTGGGTGTAGTATTTCAGTGAACTACACGTTCTTAAAGCAATTATTTCAAAATTGTGATCGTCTGTTAAATAAATCAAGTCAGTCAGGCTGCGGCTATGCTCTCGCTGGTGTATTTAGTCATTCCATAAATCCCAGAATCCTGGAAATTACCAAGCTTTAAAGAAATACAGAATGGACATTACTTCATCTCCCATCTTCATAAATCAGTGACTCCCCTCACTATTACCTCGCTGAAAATGAGCGAGCCAGCAATATTCAGGATGCAAAACGTTTAAGCGATGCAGGCTTTGGGGTGGGGGCAGTCAGGGCAAAAATGAAGAAGAATAAAGGCGAATGGAATCTGTGGAACCAAGGTGGAAAAGAAAAGGCTGTCACTGGGGAGGAAACTATCCCACGTCCAGGCGTTTCAGTGAGTGCAGGCGAGGATACAAGCTCAGGCTCCTGCCCATGGCACAGCAGGCTGCATTTCTGGGAAATAGAGATACTTCAGTCCTTGACAAAATCCTTACTTCGTCTCTTGATCTGGTAACAGTTCCCAGAAGCAAACATAGATATAAAAGCTTATCTACCAGAGGACAACTTGAAACAAATACAAATAAGACTTAAACGAAGGCAAATATCCAAGTTACAGAGAACATAAGGGTTCCTTAATTCTACATTTGGAGAAAAAAACAATACTATGTGGACATTCTCCAACATATTTTTTAATGCTATTAGCAGAAATAGCACCCCAGGCTGTGCTCAAACAGAAAAAGTGTGAATCTGTTTGCAATGTGAAGTTGAAAGGGTGATCAAAAATACCATCTTATTAAAGGGTATTTATTTGGTGCTAAGCGCATTATTTATTCTCTTGAGAAATTCACGAAATGACAGAGGGATAACTGCAAGTAAGGTCACTGCTTCGTGTCAGTATCAAAGCTGATCCTTAACAGAATTTAAGCACCTGCCTTTTCTTTTATCTCAGCATAAAATGAGATTTTTTTTTTAATTTTTTTTTTTTTTTACACTTCAAAAGCCATGTAATACAACAAAATATACGCCAAGCATGAAGGAACAGAGAGCATGCCAACATCTTTCAGCAATCATCTTTCCCTTGTCATCCATTATGTCAGATTTATCTATTTTTGCTTAATTCTTGTTCCAGCGATACATATCCTTCCTCTCTCTAGACTATCAGGCTGGTTGGGCTTGAACTCAATATGGCTTCTTAAAATAGTTGAGAAATATTGAAAATATTTGAAGTGATGCCTGTAAATTACAGCCTAATTCATCTTCTAGCTCCAGCTCAACCTGTGACTCCACCAGAAAAGGGTCAATCTCTGATTTCTTCACCTCACAAATTCTACCCTACCGCACAGTGTAAATATAATTTAAAAAATAAATAGTCTTTCTTTTACAGAAGCATTTTTCTCTGAAAGCTGCAGACCCTGTATTTATGGCAAATCTTACCCTCTGTTTTCTCCGACTCTTACTTGCTTTTGATCCAGACCTTCCTCTACTAAAAAATAGCGATCGGTTCATTTGCTGCTGCTTGATTTCTGTTGTCAATGCTTTTCCCCCCACAGTTTTCAGACCCTCCGGACTGGCTTTACAGGACACCAGACCCACCTGTAAGCTCTCCCTGCACCCTTCACTCCCCAGGCTGCTGTCTGTGAGACCCTGCTGTCTTCACCCCTAATATCTGTAATATGCTTCAACAGCATCTTTCCCCACTGCTTTATGTATTTACCGAAACGGATTCTAACAAGTTCCAATTCTTTAGGTGGGAAAAAATACAGAAATACACGCGCTGAAAGGAAAAAGCAACTATCACCACTATATTTCCTTACTGCCTACGTAGCAGCGAGCACAGAATTTTGTCAGTCGGCTGCTGAATCAGACGAAGTTTCCACAGAACACACACACCAAATCACGAAGCCCGACACGTCCAGTAGGATTTATTCAATCACAAAGTCATCACCGTTGCTCCAGCGCAAATGACATCACTCGGGAACCCAACCTCGTCCACCCAGAGCGTGGCTCTCCCGCAGCCACCGGCGCAACAAAGAAGGGGGTTTGGGCAATAGGGAGGCAAAAGTATCGTCGCAAAAAGTTTTCCAAATAAACTCGCGTTCTCTAAGACGTTAAGAGGTGATTAAAGAAAGAAAAATTAAGGGCTGTGATAAGAAGTGAGTGTGAGGAGTTATTACTGCGCTAACTAACCTGCACCTGCGATTTATCCTAAAAAAGTTGTACCCATAAGAGGCGATACCAAGGAATGGGGTGAAACAGGTCCATAAGCCCTCACAGGTGCTGCTCTGGGAGGATCGTAAGCTGCACGACCAAAAGGATTTAAGGACTTTGCCCGCACGAGGGGCCCAAAAACCGGGTATAAAGTCAAGCTCTGCCGCTCTCTTCACGCCTTGTGTTAAAGATGCTTGGGGAATAAAAAAAAAAAAATAATAATAA
>VXAK01021088.1:56611-83159 GCA_013399435.1 Arenaria interpres
GGAGACGCGGGAGCGCCCCCTGCCGGTCCCGACAGCCACCCCAGTGCTCCCAGTTCTCCCAGTGCTCCCCCTCCAATGCAACCCTGTGCACCCCCGTGCTCCACCTGCAATACACCCCAATGCTCCCCAAGTCTCCCCAGTCCCCCCAAAATGTATCCCAGTGCCTCCCAATTCTCCCCAGTACCCCTGCCATACTCCCCAATGCTCCTCAAGTCTCCCCCGTCCCCCCATAACACTCCCCAGTGTCTCCCAGTTCTCCCCAGTGGCCCCTGCCATACACCCCAGTGCTCGCCAAGTCTCTCCAGTCTCCCCAAAACGTATCCCAGTGCCTTCCAGTTCTCCCCTGTAGACCCTGCCATACACTCTGATCCTCCCCACGTCTCCCCAGTCCCCCCACAACACTCCCCAGTGCCTCCCAGTTCTCCCCAGTACCCCATGTCACACACTCCGATGATCCCCAAGTCTCCCCAGTCCCCTCAAAATGTATCCCAGTTCTCCCCAGTGCCCTGTGTGTGTGGCAACACACCCTGACGCACTCCAATGCCCCCTCCACTCCAGGGGTGGATCCCAAGGGACTCCAGGCCCCCCCTACACCCAAATGCACCCCAGAGTTCACCGTCGCACCCCTGAGCCTCCCACCACCCCAGTACACCCAGTGACCCAGCCCCGCTGCTGGGCCCAGAGCCCCCGGGGGGACGCGGTGAGGAAGGAGAACCAGAGCCGTGGGTGGTGCTGTAACCCCTTTTATTGCCCCGTGCCCGGTCCCCCCAGCTCCATCGCGGCGTCCGTGTCGTGCCATGGCGTGTTGTGCCATGTCGTGCTGTGCCATGGCGTCTCATGCCATGCCGTGTCGTGCCGTGTCATGGCATGTTGTGCCATCTCGTGCCACGTCGTGTGCCCAACCGTCAGCAGAACCGTTACCATTACTAAACTCAGTAATGGTAACGGTTTCCCCGCCGGCTGTAGGTCCCTGGTTGTGCCCTGGAGCTGCCCGCACCTCAGGGTGTACCCATCCTCCCCAAACTCCCCACCCCATACACCTCCCCAAATTTGTCCCCTCACTCCCGTGTCCCCCAGTTGTCGTGGTCCCACGTGGCAGCCCGGCTCCGGGCCCGTCGGGGGGTGCAGCCCGGGGGAGTACATCATCTATACTGTAGTGTCTCATAGCCAACTTACAGTATACGATGATATCCTGCCCCGGGGCGGCGGGCAGCCTGCTGTGGCTGGGGGCACACACACACACACACGCAGAGCATCACCTGCATGGGGGGAGAGCACCATTAGAGACCACCGCACTGGGGCCACCACCTCCCCGCCCCAGCAACCCCCTTTCCCATCCCTGTCCCCCCCGATTCTGCTCCCCCGGAGCGGGATGGAGGCTTCTAATGGCTTCCCCACCCTGGCGTCCCTCCTACTCCCTCTTTATGCCCCCCAGTCCCACCACCCTGGAGCAGGATGGAGGCTCTCAGTGGCTTCCCCACCCCAAAATCCCCNCAGAGGCTCCCAATACCCCACCCCAGCATCCCCCCAACCCCATCCCTGTCCCCTCAGTCCTGCTGTCCCAGAGCGGGATGAAGGCTCCCAAGAGCCTCCCCACCCCAGCACCCCCCTAACTCCTCCTTATCCCCCCCAGTCCTACCACCCCAGAGCAGGTGAAGGCTCCCAATACCCTCCCTAACCCCAACTTGCCCCCTACCCCCTCCTTGTCCCCCCTGTCCCACCACCTCAGAGCAGGACAGCGGCTCCCCAGGAGGTGGCACCTACCTCTGGGGGTGGCACTGGGGCTTTGCGGGGTGCTGGGTCTGCACCCGCCTTATAAAACCTGCTCTGCCTCATCTGCATATCTCACATCTGCACTGCACAGCTGGACGGGGCCCCTTAACCCCTTCATGCCCGAGGGGGGGCAGTTCCCCCCTAGCCTGGCATAAGCCATGGGGATCTTGGGGACAGGGGACTTGTGAGGGGTCCACCCCCTGTGCCTTTCCAGAGAGGGTGGCCCCTCACAACGCCCTCATCCTCCTGCCTTGACCCCTGTGGTCACCAGGATGGTCTCTCATCATAGTTGGCGGTTCCCAGACTGGAAGAAACTGGTTCCCAGTTGCTGGATGGGGGCTTTGGACGTGGCAGGTGTCAGCCCCATGGGGATGGGGCCCGGAGTGGTGGTGGGGGGACATGGGGGTGATGAGGCACAGGCATGGGGGTGCAGGGAGCTTGTGTACCCCCCAGGGTGGGTGGCGAGCAACGCGCTGTGTCCCCTGGCCATAGATGCTCCCCTGAGGGACACATTCCCTGGCTGCGTGTCCATCCCACCCGAAAAGAATGTATCCCCCAGCCCTGTGTGAGCCTGGAGGGACATGTCCCCTGGGAACACGTGTCCCCTGCCCGCATGTCTCCCCCCTCAGGGAAAAGTGTCCTCTGGAGGGAGTGTCCCCCAGCTGTGTGTCCCCAAAGGACATGCCCCTCTGGCCACGCATGTCCCCAAATGGCTGCAGCTCCTGGCTATGTGTGTCACCTGTGCATGACCCTGGTCATACGTGTCCCCCAACCACGCGTGTCCCCAGCCCTGTCTGTCCCCGCAGGGCCACGTCCCGCAGCGAGCCGTGTGATGGCACCCGCTTGTTTGCACCCATCTTCCTGGAAGCCGCCTGCGGGGAGGTGATAATCCCCCGCCGGGACCGTCTGCTTGGGGGCCACGATAAGCAGCAGCGTCCGGCTATCAGGGACCCTGCCCTGCCACGCGAGGTGTCCCCAGACCCGCTGTCACCTCTGGGTGACAGGAACAGGGGTAGCATCACCCACATGCCCCCCAACCTGGCCAGACCCTGGCAGGAGGTGGCACAGGGTCAAGCCCTGGCGCTAGCCTGTCCCTGGGCAAGCGGACACCAGGATTTGGGGGCTGCAAAGGTCCGTCCCCTCCTGTCTTCAGCCCCTGCTGTGACCCAGAGGTGTCCTGGGGGGGCTGTAATGCTCCCCAAACTGTGGCACAGGCACTCCAGCACCAAGAGGAGTGACCCCAAGAATCCCCCAAGCCTGCCCAGCCCCAGGTGAGCCCCATGGGGCTGTCCCCATCCGGGCTGGACCCTGAGCCTGCTCAGCACCCACAGCACGTGTGAGGGCAGCCCTGCCCCATGGCCCTGCACCCCGGGGGGCAGAGGGACCCCAAGTGTCCCCCCAGGCCAGCTGTGGAGCTGGTGTAGGGACCCCTGGGTGCCACAGCCCTCCCTCCGGCCGTGCTGCTCCAGGGCAGTGTATCTGGTGGGAGATAAGGGGCCACCGGGGGGGGCGGCTGCCAAGCTGTCCCCACCCAGCCTATCTGCAGGGCCACCCTGCTGTGGGGCATATGGGACAGGGCCCTTTGTCCCGTCCGTGCCCCTGCACAGCCCTTGGGGGGGGGCACAGAGGGTCCTCATGAGGGATCCACCTTCGCCCCGGGGAGGGCAGTGCAGCAAAGCCCCCCCCTCGCCAAGCTCCCACTCCCAGGCTGACCCCAAGGACAGGTACCCCCAGAGCCACTGTCCCCCAGTGCAGGGAAGGGTGTGTGGGGCTGGGATGGGGACCCCAGGCTCATAGGGTGGCACAGGAGATGGGCGCTGCCTTGTCCCCACGGGGTAGAGGGGGTTCTGGCAGCAGGGCAAGGGCACAGGGCTCCTCAGGGGCAGCACGAGCTGCTCCCACCAGGCTGGCTGCTGGGACAGACAGAGCCTCTGAGCCACCTCAGCGCTGGGGTTCTAGTGGTTGGGGGTGACCCCACAGTGATCAGCTCCCCAGGTTAACGAGGGTGATGCTGGAGAGGGACTCTTTGTCAGGAAGTGTAGCGACAGGACAAGCGGCAACGGTTTTAAATTGGAAGAGGGGAGATTGAGATTAGATGCCAGAAAGGAATTCTTCCCTGTGAGGGTGGTGAGGCACTGGAAGAGGTTGCCCAGAGAAGCTGTGGCTGCCCCATCCCTGGAGGGGTTCAAGGCCAGGCTGGATGGGGCTTTGAGCAACCTGGTCTGGTGGGAGGTGTCCCTGCCCAGGGCAGGGGGGCTGGAACTCGATGATCTTTAAGATCCCTTCCAACTCTGACCATTTGGTGATTCTATGCAGCTGGAGGTCACCAGCCACCCTTGGTGGCCACTGGCTCTGTGCTCACACGTGAGGAGCAGGAGCTTTGCCCCACCTAAGACTGGGCCAGGAGCTGCCCCAGGGATGGCCCAAGGAGCCTACAGGGACACAGTGACCACAGAGAGGCCGTGAGCTCCCAGGAGCTCGGTAGGAGCAGCGTGAGCTGGGACCTCACTTCCACGCATCCCCCATCCCAAAGGGGTGCACCAGCTCTGGCACTGGCCGGGGGTTCTGGAGGGGGTGGCGGGTGGAAGATGGGGGCAGGAGACACAGGACGAGAGCCAAGGCAGGTGGTGACAAGGCTTTATTATCGTACAGCAGTGGTGGCGGGGGGGACGCAGACATGCACACGCACATGCAGATAGGGCGCCTCGCCCGGCACACCCGCCGGCAAGCGCCAGATCTGTGCCGGCGGCCCCCTGGGGCCAGCACAAGCCAGGGGCTGATAAGGCCGGTCCTCCCCACCCCAGCAGCAGGGAAGGGGGAATGGGGTGCCGGCAGCCCCGTGGCACCCATTTGCCCCACAGCGGGTCACTCCTGGCCAAGGGACTGGCCAGTACCGGGGTCACGGCCAGGAGCGCGGAGGGAGGGGACCTGTGCCCACCCTATGGCAACGGGGAGGGTGGCACTGAGCTGTGGGTGAAGGAGCCAGCGGAGGGACCCCCAGCACCCCGCGGTGCCAGTACAGGTCACCAAAAGCCCACCGGGCTGACTTCACGCGTGGTTTTGGCTGCTACAGCCACACTGAGCACAGGCGACAAGACAGGCGGGGAAGGGGCACGGGCCAGCTCAGGGCCCCCGTGGCACTGTGGGGAGTCTGGGACACACACACGGGGGACAACCTCTTTCACATTGTCACTCAGAGCAGCAAAGCCACTGGCCATAAGAGGCAGGGGGGGCTGAGCGAGGCAGGGGCTTCTGCACTGCCTGTTGGGGCATCCCCCTGGCCAGCACGGCTGCTTGTCACAGCCACAGCCCCAAGAGCACTGGTCCCTGGCCAGCTGGACGGGCCATGGTGGTGGAGAACCCTGCCCTGTCCCCACTGCAGTGCCCTGCCTGGCCCCCCTGTGCCCTTCATCCGTGGCGTTAGCAGTTGTGGGGGGCAAGATGTCCCACGGCACTCGGGGACAGCAGCCTCAGGGGTCTCACCTCCCTCTCGGAGGATGGGGTGGCTTTGGTACAGCACGACTTTTTGGCATTGCTGGTGGTGGGACCTCACCAAGCCTGAGTTGGGCTCCCTCCGTTTACGCTCCATCAGCCCCCCTAAAAGCTCTCCCACCTCCAGACCCCAGGAGGAAACATGCCCAAGGGAAGGCAGCACGGGAACGGGCACCAACGGTGCCTGATTGTCACCCTCCCAGGATTGTGACTGTCACCTCCAGGGAGCCTGGGCAGGACAGCCAGCACTGCGAGGGCCCTGTGGGTGAGACGCTCAGATGGAGAAATCCAGACAAAAAACAGCTTGTGGGCAGAGGCAGAGGTTGGGCAGTGCCCAGGAGGGTGGCTAGGGGAGGGCAGGGAGCCCAGGGGAGGTGGGTCCTGGCTGTTCTCTTCCCACAGCTCCACACTCCACGTCCCACCAAGCCTCTGCTCGGAGCTCTGGGCGGTCACCTGAGGACAGAGAACAGCAAGGCACCGGGACTGCAACACCAGACAAGCTGCCAGATCCAAACCCCAGCCTGATATAATTTACCGTTTAGTTACAAAATAAATCCCCTCCCACCCTTTGTAATAAAAACAGTGGCTTGATTGGACATGCATCTTTCTGGCCCTACAAAATAAGGCACCAGAGCTCAAAAATGAAACTCCGATTGTCTTTGATATAAAAGGAATTCCCACGTGTTGAAGGCAGTTGATGTCTGAGTGCATAACAGGGAGCCATCTTCACTGGCTTTGGGCTGATCAGCCTCATGCCTGGGCCCCAGTGACTTTCTGGATCAGGGGAATCTGTAGGAGGGGAAGAGAGAAGCTGTTAGGATGGAAGAGGGGGAGGCAGGGAGCTGCCTGTCCTCTGCAGCTGGGCAGGGCTGGGGAAGAAGAGGCTCCTGAGGAGTCTGAAAGTTTTCAGGCAAGTCCCCGTGGCCTAAAAGCCGTAGGAATCTCCAGCTGGGCAGTGCCCGGCTCACCTTTGTGAGATCCACACCAGTGATGGCGCGCACGGAGGCGGGGATCTCAGCCAGCAGACGATTCACCTCGGACGTCTTGTTGCCGTTCTCTCCGCTGAGAATAACGATCTCGTCCACTTTGGAGAGGGGAGCAGCCACTTTGGCAGCGATCTGGGGAGGCAGGGAAGGAGGGTGGGATGAGCAGAGAGTCAAGGAGCTGCTCACCATCCTCTTGGGTAAGGTCCCCACTGCATGGGGCCTCTCTGTGCCCCAAGGAGGCCTGGTCCAATCTGGGAACTCCCAACCATTTGCCCACAGTGGGGGAAAGCTGCTCCCTCCTCACCTCAGGCAGCGCATCCAGCACGAGAGCCAGCTGGGCAGCATCTCCGTATTTCTGGAGCGCTTCAGCCTTCAACTTCATCCTCTCAGCCTCCGCCATCCCGATGGCCTCAATCACAAAGGCCTCTGCTTCTCCGATCTTACGGATCTTGTCTGCCTCCGCCTGAGCAAGGAGGACTTGCTTCACCCTGGAAAGGGAAACCCAGCCCTCCAGCTGCCCAGATCCCCACAGCGTACCCAGCGCCGCCTCCCTCCCTCCCTCAGCCACGTTCCTGCCCCACAGAGAGCCCAGGAGCTGGGTCTCAGCGCAGGACCTGCCACATTTTGCTCCCACCTCACCCCAGTCCAGCGTGCAGCCAGGCTCAGGGCTGGACGGGGTCAGGGGCTCACTCACTTCTCGCCCTCGGCGATCTGCTGGATACGGTAGGCTTCGGCCTCGGCCGGCCGCTTCACGGTGGCTATCAGCTCCTTCTCCATCCGGATGATCTCTTTCTCTTCAACATCGATCTGCTTCTTGCGCTGCACCACCTCGATTTCAATTTCCTCCTGGCGGATCTTCTGCTGCTCCCGGGCGCTCTGGAGCTCGTAGGCCAGCTGGGCCTCCGCAGTCTGCACAGGGGAGAGATAAGAAGAGGGGTCTTGGCCATGATCTCCTGTGCACAGACATAACGACCCTTGGTAGGCCCTGAAAACAGACGTGGCTCCTGCTCTGGACTAAACCTCCACCCAGAGGTGATGTCCCCATCCTCAGAGCAGTTCTTGCTGTACTTCCCTGTGAGTTCCTCCCACAGCACTTGAGCCCAGCCAGCTCCGGGTTCAGCTTGGATGACCCTCCCCATCCTTTCCTCTCCTCCCAGTCCACCTAACTGTTGCAAACAGGGCAGAAGAGGAATCTGCTGCAAGGAGCTCACACTGTGACATATAAACCTGGGTTCTTCACCTCCAGCTCTCCTAACACACACAGAAGGAGGAAGCTGGCAAGTCCCAGAGCTGCCACCACCATCACGAACCAGCCAGGGAACAGCGGTGGGCTGTCAGATACCTCTCACCTTAATGTTGACCTCCTCAGTGAAGGCAGCTTTCTGCAATTCAAAAGCCCGTCTGGAATCTGCTATTTTGGTATCTGCCATGAACTTGACATCCAGCATTTCTTTCTTGCACTCTGCCTCCTGCAGAGAGGAAACAGAGAGCAGAGCTCCAGGGTGTGCAGCTGGAACAAACAGGCTGCTCTGGGGATGCCCAGCACGTCTCCGGACTCACCCGAATACCAGCATCTCGCTCGGCTTCTGCCACACCGATGTCTGCGTCCCTTCGGACAGCCGCAGTCTGAGTCTTTCCCAGGGAGCTCAGGTAATCCACTTTGTCATAGACGTCCTGGGGAGGGGAAGATAAGTCACAACCACTTCAAACGAGCGGCTCCATCTTGCTCCCTTCCCGTTGAAGCTCAGAGCGACCATTTGTGTGGTTAGACCAGGGTCAGAAAGAGCCATGTCAGCCTGATGCCAAACAGAAGCAGGGGTGACAGGGAGAGGCGGGCTCTCCCAACATCTTCCCTCTGGCTCCCTGGAGGCTCGGTTATCAGCGAGCTCTTTCCAGGAGCTGCGCCGTGTTTACAGAGGCAGCGAACTGGGTTCTCTTTGCCCAGCTGCCTGGATACAGGACATGCTGTCATGGAAACTCCCATGGGCTGGGGCAGGCTGTCAGCCTGAGCCTTCCAGCCACCTGCAGCAGAGAAGCCAGGGCCAGGCTCTGTTGTGCTGCTTCTACAGCGCTGCCGGGTTCCCCGTGGCACAGCACCCTGTGTCTTGGGTGTACCTTGATGGTGAAGCTCAGGATCTCGATACCCATGCGACCCACATCGGGAGCTGCCACCTCCCGCACCAGCTTGGCAAACTGATCCCTGTCCTGGTAGATCTGCTCCACCGTCAGGGTACCTGCAGAGGGACAGAAGGCAAAGTGCTTTATTTGGAACAATTAGAACACAGTGGCGTGGGCCTAAGATCAGCAACATCCTCGTTGCCCCTAATCTCTTTAGGCCTGGGTGCAAGGGTGTAATCCTCTGCCCAGACCCTGCAGGGCAGACCGATGTCTCAGTCGCACAAGCACAACCACCCCACGCACCTGTAACCCCCGGGGACTCAGACATCTCTTAGTGCAGGCACTGAAAACTCACTTATCACAACACCCAGCAACACAGCAGGAGCTGCTGTCGGGGAGGAACCATCTAAGATGTCACCTCTGCAGTCAGCAGAGGAAGCACCCACTGTGGCTGCTGCGGTGGCAGCAACACTGCTGGGACCAGCCAGCAGAGAAGAGAGAAAGCTACTCAAGGTGCCTTCAAGAGTATGAGACCCTCCTCACCTAGGATGGAGCGCAGATGCCCCTCTAGCGTCTGAAGGACCACGTTCTTCACATCCTGCACGTTCTTCCCCAAGAACTGCTCACAGGCCACAGCCAGGAGCTCCTTCTCAGTCATTATCTTCACCTGGAGACAGGAGACAAACCCAAAGGGACTGAAGGAACCTATCCGAAGAAGGACAGGCAGCCAACAGCAGCAGCAGAAGCAGCAGTACCACCACCAGGCTGCCAGACCCCTGTGCTACCAATGCTCCAAGGGACCATGCTGAGCTGTCACCACGCTGAGCCAGGGGACCAGGCAGGGAGCCCCAGCTCACTGCTGCTGGGGACAGCCCTGCTGCAGGCACATGCAGCAGCATCTGGGGCAGACCCCTCTCCAAACCCCAACTGCAGCTCAGCGCAGAGAGCAGTGGCCACTGGGTGATGTGGGGACAAAGCCTGGCCCTACAAGTCCCATCTGATGAAAACTCTACCAGAGAGCCCTGAACTACCAGTTCAGCCACTCACACCTAGGAGAGAGGGGTTTCTATTACTATTCACGGCCAAAAACCATTTTGTTACCTTTCTCTTCCTCCTTCTTCACTAGAATTAATTTTTCTGACAGAGGAAAGGCAGAGAACAAGGAAGACTCTCAAATGCCCAAGGAGCAGCTTGGGGACAGGGGCTCCATTTGGTGCTCCCTGCAAGGAGAGATGAGAGGAGATGGCCGCAGCACACCGGTTGATCCTGCTCATGGTTGGGAACTCCCAGCCACCCTTTGCAGTGATCCCAGCGTGCCACGGCCAGGACCTGGCTGTCCTGCTCCGCAGTGTCTGTCTAGTATCCATACCCAGAGGTGGGACATGGCCACTCCAGCACCACTCTCCCCTCCCACCGTCAGGGCCAGATGTAAAAGCATCCCCAGGTCCAGACAAGCCAAGGTCTTAAGGTGGTCCTGTTGGTCAAAGGGATGCTTTTTAAAGGCAAAGTGTATTAAAAATCCCTATGGTGTATGTTAGACAGTGGAGATGTGTGCCCATGGAGCTCTACAGGAACCAGCTATGAGGAGCTACAACCCACCGAGGTGACAGCTCCTGGTGGCCAGGTCTAGTCTGAGGGTTCAGGAAAGCCTGGACACTGGGATGTCTGTGCGTCTGGTATCACTGGTGAGGGAAGCAGGGCCGCACCAGTGCCTCTGGGCACTGAGAGGGTCCCACAGCACCCTCTCATGGAGACATCTGGGCTGGGCAGCACCTCCTGTCCCATGAGATGCCGGTGGCACCCTGCATCGTGCCCCAAGGGCTCTGGCTGAACCTGCTGCTACCTGCGATGCCAGAATGGTCCTGGCTCAGAGACCTCAGAAGCTTCAGGTGCTGCACAGGGGGTCCCCGAGGGTTCCAATGCACGCTCTTGATGGGTTCACAGCCTAGAGACCTCATCCTGCCACCTACCAGACAGTTTTTCAGGGTCGAACTGCTGGTAAAAGCAACACAACTATTTCCTGAGAAAGCCTGGTCTGACAGTCCATGAGTCCAAAACTATCCTTAATCTCCAGAGCCGGAGAGCAGCACCCAGTCACCAGTACTGCCAGAGAGCAGGACAACTGGGACCAGCCACGATCCTCTAAGGGGACCAGATGCAGACTGCATTAGATATTTTTGAGCTCACTAGGACTTAGCTGCCACAACTCTACCTCTAGTAACGTGAAGAAACACCAACCTGGGCTGAGCCTATTTCCTACCTTTGCTTCTCAGGCTGGGTCTCCCAGTCAAAACGCCAAGCTGAATCCCCAGCAAGCGTGGCAATCCTCTTTCTGCCTTCACTGGGCTCCTTACGGGGCCAGGCCACAGCAGTTTCTGGTCCCTGCACCCTGGGCCAGCAGTGTCCACTCTCCACACAAGGGGGAGTTGGGAGAGCTGCTCATACAGCTGCACCCGGGAGCGGGGGCCTCGCACAAGGCTCATCTCCCAGCAAATGTGATGGGTTTTTTGAAAATACCAAAACCAATTAGACTCAGCAGCAACATTCATGGTGCGCATCTGCCAGCAATTGCACCTCTCTAAACAATCCCCACCCTTCGGGAGCCTTGGAGAGGACAGTCAGAGCATGGAGCGGGATGTTCGTTGAGAGGGTCCCTGAGGTAATTAACAGGAGCAAGGAATGATTCAGCCTCTATGAATAAAGCCAGCCAGCAGCCGGTAAATCCCGGACAGCCCGAATGAGCCTGGCCACCAGCTGAATATGGATGTCAACCTATAAAGCAAAGGTTGCACACAAAAAAAAAAACCCCAGGAGTTGAGCAATTTGCGCTCAGCTTGTTTCCAGTATTTCAGACAGGGCACCGGGACACTCGGTGCGTCTTCAAATGTCACTCCCATCAGAGAGAGAGTTCAGCTGGAGGAAATCAGAGAGCCTCCATAAAACAATCCCACCCTGAGGATCGATACCACCCCACCCAGCTCCAGCCAGCTGCAATCACAGCCAGGGGCCAGCAGAGACAACCCAATTAGCTTGAAGCTCAGAAAAAAAGGTATGGGGGAAGGATACAAAGCCCCATGTGGCTTAAGGCAGCAGCATCCCAAGCACCCAGCCAACACAGGAAGGGGGCAACTCATTACATCCCTCCTCAAAAAAAGATCAGCATCCTTACGCCCGTTAAGGCAAACATTTTAAAAGGTGTTTCTCCAGTAATAATTCGTTTGCTTGTTTCCTTTTTTTGCACAAGCCATTAGAAGAAAAATGTTTGCCTCAAAAGCTCTTCTGCAAAACTAAGGTAACCTCTGCCACGCGCTTCCCCAGCTGCCTCAAGCCCGCTTTCTGCCTGGTTAACTCCTCGCATCTCACAAGCTTAAGCCTTTAAAATTAATGGACAATGAAAAAAAATGAACAGTGACAAAAGAGAATAACATAAATGAGATGGATTGGGAGCTGTGTTTTTAAATCAAGGCACCTGGTGATTCAGCTTTCTACTAGAGCACGCCGCAAAGCCTAGACCATTTTGTAGGGAATGGAAGGATGTCCCAAAACTAAGACAAAAAGGAATGCTGGCTTCACAGAAATACCTTTTCCAAATACAGAAGGAAAAGCCTACGAATTTATTTTGCCAACCACGCAAAGACCACCGTGGTTACGTGGCACATTAACAGCTAAAAGGATATAAAGAACTGAAAAATTGAAAAGAAGGATGCTGGTTCACACCACTAGAGCCAGGACAAGCCCAGAACGCTGGCTCTCCTGCTGGTGCTCCTGCACGTAGCCCCATTCCCCAAGAGCAGTGGGGCGATGGATGATCCGCTGTTGAGTCACAGTTGTGCCCAGCCCTTCTGCCATGTGTGACAATCCAGAAACCGCTCCTGGCGGAATTCATATCCTCAGCTATGCACAGACACAGCACGCAGCTCCTCTGCAACGTCAGTTCAGAGCAAATCAATGAACCTGGGGTGGAATCCACTGCTTTGGAAAGCACTGGGTGAAATCTGTCAAGCGCTTGGTCTTTAAAAGGGCTGCGGCAGCCACAGTGCTCCTCCCTGGGGGGAACCTTTTGACGCAGGTGGGATTTTGGTCGCATCACCAAGTCACTCCGCAGCTCCCCTCAGCTCCACCGCTCAGCTCAGGGAACGTGGCAGTCACCTCTCCTGCAGCCACAGACCTGGACATGCCTTGGACACACGGTGACCGCAGCCTTGTGTGCACTCTGAGAATCACTACCTTGTTTTTTGTTCACCCAGAACGAGCTGTCAGGAGCTATTTTCAATCAAAGCATCCAGCTGCCTATTTGAGGAGTCAAATTCAGTCGAAACCTAAAAACATTTTCTTCCCAGCATCCTCCCCAAGGCAGAACCTGGTCACAAGGACAAACTCTCTATCAGGGCAGCAGATCTCGGAGTCTAGGAAATGCAGGTGTTTAACTGTACTATCACAAGCAGCAAGAGCTGGTTTTCACATACAAAAAAGGCTTGAGAGAATCAAAATTCAATTCAAGCCAGAAATTTTGCACACAAATTTTACCGCCTGGAGGGACTAAGTTATTTCTTTAAGCTTTAACTCACCGTGAAGAACTGCAAGGTCCATGTGCTAGTAATAATAATCCAAAGCAACGTAATGCTCGATACCATCTCAGGAGTGAACAGCTCAGTCTTGCGGGGTCACACACAGCCCTAAGGGCACCACGGTACATCAGCGTTCCACAAACAGATCAAGTCACCCACAAACACCTCATTTGCCACGCGGACAAATGAGCCACCAGAAAAAAAGGAATGATTTTTGGGGAGAGGAGGAGAGGTCACAACCCCCTTCACAACACGGGCCATGCTGAAGTGTGGTCGAACCAATAAGGACAGTGTGGTTTTGTACAAGAATTTGTTTCAGGGCAGTTGGCTTCTGTTCCTGGACAACAGTAACCTCTTAAGGGGGAAAACCAGATGTAAGTTAGAGACATGCATTCCTGAAATGATGTTTTGGAGTTACTGTACCTGTGCCACACCTGTGACAGTTAAAGCTACCCCCTCCGCCGTCTCTACGTCCTCACACCTGGGCTGTAACGTCATTATCTCTAGGGAAATCCTGCCAAAAAACGTAAAATATTTGCACGTTTCCAGGTAACACACACTCAGCTCTTCCCTTTGTATCTCCTGCCCCGGGCTACCTGCCGCACTCATCACAGGTAATGTAAGACAGGCACAGAATGCAGTCGAGGGACTACATCTGTGACTGGAGACAGAGAAGTCACTTTGGCCAAAAAACAGACTTTCAGATAACGCTTAAAGGCAATTTATCAGCAGAGAAAGGCTGGAAGCCAGACTGGAAACGATACTGTGACCCTTTCCCTTTTGCTGGGCTAACGATGTGGCCAGAGGCTAGCAGCTTTGAGACCCCAAAGGGCCCTCTGTGCCACGCTGCCCGACGCCGGGGCAGCACGTGCTCTCGCTGGTTGGTGTCACTGGTTTAAAAGCACAGCATGGACCCGGGATGCTCCCGCCCGCCCCACGTTGCCATCCCCACACGAGCCCTGGTGCTTGGCAAAAACCTGTGGCTGATGATGCAAGAAACAGCCCTGCCTTTGCCCTTGCTGGGTTAATATTAACACAGATCTGGTCTACCTTTCTCTCTCTTTTTTTCCTATGTCCCTTGACCCAAAGACAGCTCAAAGTGAGTCGTCATCTCTTTAGGGCCATGCCTGTATGGTATCAGGCACCCAGGAACAGATCCCACAGCTCCAGGGCTTTCTCAGTCACCCAAGGTGGGCTGGAGGTACTTTGGCCCGACCCAGCAATCTGCAGATCATGATTTGGTAGAACAAGAGAGATGCTTGGCCGTGGCAGGTTCTGCTTCAGGAAGCAAAGCCTGGCTCTACTGTCAGCCATAACAAGCCAGGAAGGCGGTGGGAGTCAGGACAGGGAGCCACAGGGCAGAGAGCCGTGTCAGCAAACATTAGGTCAGACATTTGAACCATGAAGGGGCTGCGCTGGGCTGCTGCGTGCGCACCGAGTCGCTCCAGGATTGGCTGGAGGTGCTCAAACGCATCTCTGCAAGTTCATGCCTGCCTTGGCCACTGTCCTAATTAAACTGGCACGCAAGCCGGGAGCTGATAAAACAGATCCCACTGTCCAGGACATGCACAGGCATTTTTTGCCATATGCCTTCACAGCTGTAATCAGCTAACGCAGGATTTTAGCCTTCTGAAGACCTAATCTACACTTTGAATTTAATTTCAATACTGTGCTGCTTCTTAGCTGGCGAGTCACAGGGATGTTTGGTAATTACTGTTACACTGGTTCATAACTGCTCACAGTGCAAACGCTAATCCTGTGTGTTGAAACTCATCCAAGGTCTCCATGCTGTCCTTTCAAATGTGACAACATCCAGAACGTGCACTGTCTCCACGTGGAGGAAGAAGGGCTGAGTGGAAACCCATATCCAAAACCGCAGAGCCAGGTACGGTTGTAATTTCCCCACATATGTACAGGTTTCTTTTGGAAACAGCACAAAAGCTGCCGAAATCCTGCCCAAAACCTGATCTGGCCTGGCTGTGGCTCCACACAAAAAGCAGATGCCCTTCTGCTCTCCACCGAGCACACACTGGAGAGTGCTGTCGAGGAAAGGGTTACAGCTGAAGCAAATGTCTGTAGCGTTATCAGAAGGAGCCGGTACATTGATGCTGAATTTGGAATTCGCCAAACACACATCTGTCTGCATTACCTGGAGTGCGCCCCAGGGTCAGCGCCAGAGAAGGGGAAGGAGAGGAGGGGATTGAGATTTCAACTGTCCCATTAGAAAACCGTTAGCTTTTATGTTATCCTGCTGCTGCTGCTGCTGCTGTTGCTCAAAACAGAGGGATAAACAGTTAGACAGGATGTTAGGAAGCTGGTGGATTATTACCTGTGCAACCCCTGTTACGTACAGTGGGACCCCCTCCGACGTCTCAATATTCTCACAGCGACAGAGGATGGTCATAACCTCCAAAGACAGTCTGAGCAGCGAGGAATAAGGGTAGGACAGCAAATATATAAAGCAGTTAACAGAGAGTAAGACACTCATTGCAAAGGACAGACAAGACTTTCAGGTTTCAGCTTTTCCCTGTTCAGTTTGCCTTTCTCCCAATTCCCCTCTCCCAGGGCTCCGTAACACTGGGCCAGAGCAGCTTCCCTTATCACGACAGGGAGTTTACAGCATCCAGCTGCTTTTTTTAATGAGGATAAATGGGCTGGGGGGCTCGTCTCCACGCTGTGTCCCTCAAGTCACCGCAGATGAAACTGAACCACATATCCCACCTGGATTGCCAACCTGGAGTCAGCTGGAATTCTCTGCGGGGAGTTTTCACACACAGAAAATTCCATTTTGTAATAATTTAGATGCTTCTATGCCAACATTTAAGAGGGGCCAGAAAAACGAAAATGCCAGGGACTTGGCTACCCACCCCTGGCTAAGGCATTGATGAGAGAAGGTGCTTCCAAGTGCTGTCCTGAGAAGCTGAATAACACCATTTGGTTCCCCCAGAGGCATGTTAAGACCGTGCTGCCTCTCTCACTGCTTTTATTTCTGACCCTTAAACAGGGACAGGATTTTATTATTTTTTCCCAGTCCTCAAGGTTGCAGCAGGATAAGAGCCCAGCACCCTGCCAGCTCTAACTGTTCCTTTTGTTCCCAGGTTAGTGCTACCTGGCGGGATGCCGCTGACAGCAACACAATTGCTGCTGTCTCTCTTGCTTTCAGCACTGGTAGTTCCAGAAAAGATGTCCTAATTTCAGAGGAGGAAATCTGCCTCACTCTTCAAGTTAATACAGCAGGCTCCATCTGTGGCACCTCTTATGGTATTTGGGAAAGGCTCTGTTCTCAAAAGGAGAATTAAGCCCCATATACCATGGCATGAACCGAGGGTATAGATTTTAAAGTAAAATATTTGTTTGGGTGCTGGCATTCCTGTCAAGAGCCCTGTTTGCTAAAGAACGCGCAGACCTCTATCATATGACAGCTCATTCCTGGCAAGCACTTCTTGGCCCTGGGCTCAGTCTTTGCTTAACTTACTAAGTCAGCCTCCCCAATACATCTGTTATCTCCTGCACAAGGCAGGTCAAGATCCCGTGCTGTTCTCTGGGCTTCTCACGCAACAGAAGGAGGAGCAGAAACAACTTGTTCAAATCAACAGTTCTCCCTCACAAAAATTCGGGAATGAAGCTCATCTGGATCAAACACAGCTGTTAAGCTTTGAACCCAGAAGCTGGGCCTTTCTTTCCCCTCCCACCTCATCTGAGCATCGCCAGAGAGCCCGGGCTAAAGCAGGAGGTGTTAGCTGAGACCTCTTCATGCAGCTGGAGCACTGTGGTAGACTCTCCTAGCAATTCCAAGTACCAGCCACCTGGGAGAGGACCTGAGAGCTGTCGTGAGTCAGTTGCCACAGCCAGAAACCCTCGAAGAAGGCAAAGCTGCCCGGCCCCCAGGTGAAGAGCAGCTACAGTGGTGTATCATCTGCAGAGCAAGGGCAGCAACATGCTCACTTTGTCTGCTGGTGGCAACACGTGAACAGGGAAAAGAGGTGGCGAGATCAGGCAGTAAGGGTTAACTAGAACCTCTGGCCATCACTCAGTGCAAAAACCCAAAAGTCATGTCTTTATCCTTTTTCCCTATTATTTTTTTTACACAGACGGAAGAAACCTGCTTCAGTGAGCAAGAGGGAGGTGTTAGGACAGAGTAACATTCCCACAGATCCTGAAGAGGAAGAGCTACATTAGCAGCACAGCAGCACCATCACAGCACATTAGTTCAGACAGCAGCGTGGTAAGAAGCAGCAAGCAAAACCCACGACCGGGGAAAGGGAGAGAAAGGAAATCCCGTGGTTTGAAATAGGAACATAGTCTGCTCCTGAGGTGACAGCAGTCAGCACATCTTTAGAAGAAGAGACTTGAGGGTGCACTGGCCCACTGCATGCCACAAATGTGTTTGTTACTAGATGAGAGTTTGGGCCATACTGAGCAGAACTCAGGTCCTCTTATGAACCCATGGATGAGCTAGCCCGATGGCCACGCTGCCCAGCACCTCTGTGAGAACCTCGTGGCTGTGAAGTGCTGCAAAAGCAGCAGAGAGGAGAGCAGGGCTCTTGCCTTCCTCAGCACTCGCTGCACCAGCACAGGAAGAGACACACTGACCAGCCAGGCTACGGCCCTCTCAGCTTGGTGGGGTTTATGTAAATAAAAAACAACCAAAAAAAGAAAAAAAAATAAAATCTGATTGCCTCGGGTTTGAGGAAAGGCGTGGACAGAGAGGTCACCTGTAAAGTACTTCAGCTGAAAGCATGGGATTTCTTTTCTTCTTTGTCTTTTGCACTGTGATACCCACCTGTTCTCAAGCAAACAGTCAGCATAGAACTCCCCCATCCTGCAATTTTATTTCGCCTGTCATCATTTACTGTCAGGCAAGGTTGAAATGACAGGATTCCCTCCTGCAGGGGACAACCTCAGCCCCCACCACTCAAAGCAGAGGACAGCAGAAGCTGTGCAGTTGTGAGTGACCCCGCATTCCTCACGTTCGAGGCACTACACCAGGGACATACTGGTCTTTCCAGCTACTTACAGCGCTGTATGCAAGGCAGACCTCCTTCAAAGGACCAGGGGCTGGTCACAGCCATGGGCAGCAGGCCGGGCTGATGCTCATCCATGGTTTCACATGCAGTGCCCAGTCCCATGTTCCTAAAGATACTGCTGACAGCCCCACTGGGATGGTTTTGCCTAACTCGTACTCCAAAACCCATAAATAACAGGGGTTTCCTTACCTTTGGGTGTCAGTAATGCACCACCAAGCCCAGGCCCAGCCTCCATATACATACTGCTTTACATCAGAGCCACAGCAGCCACCTGCAGCACAGCACAAAGCACAGAAACGTAGGGATTAGAGGGGGAAAAAACCTGCCGGGAAAAAACCTGCCAGGAAAAAGTCAGGAAAAAACCTGCACCCAGACTGAATCACGAGCAGAACAACTTCCCAAGAAGCTGCCCAACTTCTAGGTGCTGAAGAAAGGTCACATTGCAGGGGGGTCATCTGTTCCTCAAGCTCCCCAGAGCAAGGGTAAGCACCTCAGCTCGGCTCTGTTACAGCAACGGGTGCTACAAAGCCAAGCTCTGTAACATGACCCAGAAAAATCCAAGCATTCTTACAGTGTCTGATAAACAATGAACAGAGAAAACTCTTTCCAAGATCCACAGAGGCCCTGGAACACCCTTTGGATGGCCACAACGCAGCTGGCCACCGGGGAACCCAAAGCTCTCCTCACCTCCAGGGGCTTCACATGGCAATTTTCCAAAGGCAACTCTTTTTTAGAATTGTCTTATAAAATTGGAAAATAGTACTAGTAGTAATGCGGTGCGACGAACAGTAACACACAGAGAGCGACTGTATTTCAAACCAGGATTTTATTTTAGTTTTATTAAGTAGTTTAAGCCCTTTTAGGAGTACGTACACGCTTCAGTATCTTTTTCCACGAAGCAGCAGCTTTGTCATGGAAAGCCATGTAAGAAATCCATCTTCTTTTCCTCACCCACACTGCAAACCACCTTTAAACCCACCAAAAAGCTGGCGGGTCAGTGTTGGAGGAGGGCAGAACCCTTGAGCTCCTAAAAACATCTAGTTCTGGCTTGTGCAATTACTACAGTGCCTGAGTCTTTGATGGTCCATCACAGAGCTGGCTGCACCCGGAGTTTGGGCAGCCTCTAGAACTCCTCCAACACATTTCAGATTTGACCCGTGAAGTCAGAAGATGCTGCCTGGATTTTCACATCTTCAATTCAAGGAATAAGACGTCTGCTACCTTCCAAGAGAACACCCTGCCAGTGACAAGCCCTAGGTTTCATGCCTGGCAAGGGAGGAGCTGTGCAGCTCCCCAGCTCGGACCAGGGCTGCGAGCTGCCATCTCTCAGCAGATCAAGCCATCGGTCCCTCCCTAGCCTGTTACCCATAATCACACTTACTACAGCAACGCCCGAGGGCCTCAGCAAGGCAAGCGCTGTACCAACAGAGCAACAGACAGTTTCAGCCCTGCGGGATGTATCTACGCAGGCAAGACAGAGCCGGCGCAGAGGAAGGGCAGGCATTGAGGGAAAACAGCACGGCTGCGGCGCTGCGGGAGGGGAAATGGAGAACTATGACGCCCGCAGATGGAAGCCACAGAAGACAGCTCTTGAAAGAGAGACGATGTTTATTAAGTTCGTTGCAAAAGGTCAAAAAGAAGAAGCAAAGGCAGGACACATCCAGGCCAACGCGCTGGCAGGAGAGGGCTCTCTCCTCCCCATCCCCACCCTCCTCCTTCTCCCCATCCTCAAGTATTTAGCCACCTTCTGGTATTAGCTAGAGGTATCACTCCAACAGCTTCCACTAAATCCGCAGATCAGCCCCGTCTACAATTCTTCACCCTCTGATTTCAGTAGGAAGTAAACACAAATGGGAAACACATGTACATGCTTTTTCAGGTCTCTTGCGCGCCACAGCCTAGAGGAATATTCTCCTCTTACCTCCGAGACAGCCTTTGGATAGCTTCTTCCTGGAGCTGGAAGCCTCTTTCAGTGAGGCAAGGAGTTACAGAAGCTGATGATACAATATCCTGCAGAATATTAACCGCAATGCCTTTTAACATTTCTTGGAGGCCATCAGCCCAGTTAGCTCAGCCTTTTAGCCAGGCCCTTGTTTTCCAAGAACAGGAAGGGAGGTGTTCCTGCCAGTGGGGAAAAGCAGCTCCACATGGAAAGGTATTTTATTTCATAGGGTCTATGTGGTCTTCACAGAACCTCTGGTAATTGTTTTATAACAATGTTCTGAGAAAACTCTGCACCCCGAACCCACCATTGTTACAAGCATGTGCCTCTCCACATCGATCTCTCTTTTGTTCCGCAGGAAATGGAAGGAAATACCTTATTTAGAACACACCCAGAGCGAGCCACATGTTCACTTCCCAGCGCCACCCAGCACAGTTTACTAAGCTGGATTATATGTCAAAAAGTGTTCAAGGCATAAGAAAAAAAAAACAACCAAAACCAACCAACCAAATAGGGAAAACCAGCACATTAAACGGGAGCCGGATGCCAGCTGGTTGCTTTCATGCGAGCCGGACGTCTGAGCGCAGCAGAGCTCCGTCCCGGTAACGCAAGTCAGATGAGCCGAAGGCTCATTTTCCATTGCAGTCCCGCGGCCTCTTTCCCAAGTCTCGGAGAGCAAGTGAAAAAGGAACCAACAAAGCGAAATCTTTGCAAGGCTGAAGGATAAATCCTCTTGCACAATGAGATCTGGCAAGGGAAATTGCCTTTCCCAGCTATAATACGCCCACTGTTCTAGCAGCCCGGGTCTCACAGCCACTTGGCCACCGCTCCCACAAACATCCACCGTGCCTCTTCCGGGGCAGTGCACGGCGGCCAGGCGCCCTACAAACGGAGGATTCATAGCCGGGAAGCTGCCATCCAGCTTGGCCTCTGCCCAAAAGAAGGGGTCCCGTGTTCAAGTCAAGAATTCCCAGAGCCAGTAGAAAGCACGTTGTCCGTTTGTTTTGGGTTTCGTTTGTGAAGTAAGATTAATCGCTTGGGAGTTTGTAGATAAATGGAGCTCTCAGCAGACGCAGGAAGCTGCTGCCCTGGCGGATGGCATGCAGGAAAGAAGAGGAGCCCCACCATTTATAGGGACACGGGGCTCAAAACATCAAAGCTGGGACAATTTGAGGTTGCAAACAAGCTCTGTGTTGTTTGCCCTCCCAAGGTAACTCGAGGCAATGAGCTTGTATTCTGGCAGGAAGTGGTGAGCGTTCAGAAATCAGATTGTGGTAAACGGGCTGATACGATAACTCGATAACCACATTCCTACCCAGAGACTGAACACAAGAACAGAGCAGATGCCACTGCCTTCACCTGCACAGAGAGAGCTGCCACCTTTCACCCCTCGGGTCGGGGCAATCTGGTGCTGGAGTCTCCTCCCCAAGTCGGGAATAAACAGCTTGGTCCAGCTGGACAGAAGCTGGGTTTGTTAGAGCAACGGCCCTGTGCTGGGAAATGCCACGGGGTGGTAGCAAGCGAGTGCAGAAAGACAAGGAAAAAAATTGATAATTGAAAACAGTTACTGACAAAAGACATAATGAAAAGGAGAGAAGGCAGCAAAGGCATACATAAAATCACGTAATAAAAGCAGGGTCTAGACTAAAATCGGTGTCTGGTTCTTAGGCCCTGCCGTGCATGTAAATTAGGCTTTGTCCACATGCAGAAATGGCACAAGGTTAACAAAAATTAATTTAAAATGATGCAGGGTTCTGAGTTGAATCCATAAAATCCTTTGATGGTCAGTACAGCAGAGTACGCTGGCTGGCTAGTTTTGGATGTAATCTATATCAAAATGACTTTTTTTAAGCTACAAGCATCAATGCTACAGGGTGAGTTTAAAAACACACATTTAGTTTAAATCATCTTGTAAACAGAAACGCAGAGAAGACAAACCACAATGAAGTTACACAACAAAACTACAGAGATACTACCCCAGAATTCCTCCTGAAAACCAAAAGGAAAGCTCCGCGGTTACTCTGTCCCCCTTCTGCTATGCTTTCTGAAGAGTAATTTGCAAGTCTTGGAGATTTAATAAGCACCTGACAAGGGAAATCACACCCCACCACCTGCAAAAAAGCTGAAGAACCACCTCCTGAGAAGGAGACACCACAGAGGAGCTGCTATAAGTTGCCTTTTGTGCATGTGGTGAATAGCTGCATTGAGCAATATCACGCTACAGACCTGAGGCAAGCTGGATAGCAACCACTGAGCATCACAGGCAGCATGAAACCGACCGTGGGGAAAGCCTTTTGGCCAGCCAAAATGAAGAACCTAACTTTGCAGGAGCACTCAGTTAAACCTGGCAGATAACAATCTGCGCAGAAAAAGTTCTAGTGGCACTATCTCAGCCCTGGGGAACAGTTCTGAACTCTGGCTCCAAAGGCACAAACGCAAAACCTCCCATGAAGCCCTGAAGCTACCTACTCCTTCCTGCATGGTCACCATGTCTTTCTGCAGGACACGGCCTGGATCATCTCCCGTTCCATTTTCATGCAATCGGCTGTTCTCACCTAAGTGTCGCTCTCTGCATTTCTCTTTAATTGAGCTGCATCGTATTTCTTTCAGACCATTTGGTCAATCTGTCAAGTTCGTTTTGATTCTAATCCGGCTCTTCAAAGCTCTCAAATCCATTCCCAGCTCAGTACCGTCTGCAAATTCAATAAGCACATTCTCAATTCCATTATCCAAGCCAAAACAAGGAACTTACTTGATAAATTCTTTCAGCTGAACAGTGAGCCACTGTCAAGTTCCCTGGCAATGGTTTTCCAGGCAGCTTCACATTAATTTTATTGTATGTGAGAAACCAGTTCGTCCTTGCACTGTGGACTGTAGGCCTCTTGCAGGAAGGGCTTGCAGAGCCTCAAGAAAACTTTATTTCAGGCTTTCAAAACTTAAAGAAGTACAATAAAAACAGTACAGTTGCACTGGCTCAAAATCATGACCAGTTCCTCCTGCAGGAATAAGAATGATGGAATAACAAGAGGATGCAGTAACAGGATGTGAGAGCTCAGAGCAGCTCCAAAACGGTTAACTGCCCCTGACTGCTGGGGTGCGGCAGGAAATGTTTACATAAAACTGGATTTAACTGCTAGCTCTTTTTTTTACTTTGAAAGAGATCAAAGAGCCCCAAAGGGCAATGACTAAAGTCTGAGAAACCGGGCTGGACCATATTTCTCTAACTGACTTCTGAGAAACAGTAACAGTATCACAAGCCTCAGTAAAGGCAAGGTAAGGCGTACAGTACCTGCTGCTCCTCCTCATCCCCGAGTGTGCTAACTCACCTGAGAGAGGAGACACATTAGCTGGGCACAGATCATACTCAGCAAACACACGTGGTTGTTTTCTTCAAGGTGTTTACGAGCAATGTATTTGTTTCAGTATCCTCCTGGGAAATACAGCTGGGTTGACCACGCTGCAGTTCCCCTCACTTTTTTTCCCTCCTTTCACGTCCTGAACTTCTGCAGTTCGCTCTGACCCAGAAACATGGTGGGCTGTGCCAACCTCCCCTTGTCACGTATCCCCAGGTGCTCACCTCGAAGCTCCTCTGGCTGCTGGACCATTGCTGCACGGTGCCACCCTGCAGCCCTCATCAGCCAGAAGGAAAATGCCCCAACTGCAGAGATCCAGGCAACACTATCTACTTAACTGTAAGATGAACACGGTTAATATAAATTACACCTCCTCATTATAAGATTCTGCAGAAATACTATAGCTTTATATTTCAAAACTTGCAGATCGATCCTTAGCCACAAAAGCGGCATTCAACAAAACTGCAACCCAAAACCAGCATCATACATCCGAGACAACCTATTTAGCTGGTGGGAACATTTGGATATCAGCATGAACAGGTACCTTAGGTATCTTCCTGAAAAATCGACCAGCTCCAGCTGCGCTTGGAGAGGATGCAGTGATGGATCAGGCGCCTGCCAAAGCCTCCTCAGAACTTGCACTAAACCTCACCAGGAGGCTCCCAGCACCGCTACCCTCCAGCAAAGTTAGACCCACATTTCAGACAGACCATCATCGCCTCTGTAGGGATTTGTGGAACATTTTTACAAAGCCCAGGCTCTGCATTTTCAGATGGATTGGCTAACCAAATGCAACTTCTTAGAAGGAAATTGGTGTTACTCAACAGAGGAAGGACGCGGGTGCTGGCGGGAATGCTGACCCGTGCCCAAGAAGCAGCTTCCCAAATAAGGCTACGAAGCTCCTGCACACACAGACGTTCCCAAGGCTCGGCCAGCTGCTCCTTGAGCACTGGAGGAACTCAAGTTTCTCACAAGAGGCTGAAAAGAACGAACATCACTCCTCAGAAAAAAACCCACATGCCAGGGGAGGCATGTGAACAAACTTCCTTCAAGAGGCACAGGCTAAATTTACAATAAGAAAACTTTCCAATCAGCTTCACGGTTTGGAGGTGCTTTCCCGCAAACTGAATTCTTTCAAATAACAAGTGTATGACAATTCAGGACTGCAGGCCAAAAGTCTGCTTTTAATATTATTTGCTGTTGGTGTGTTCTTCCTTTTCCCCTCTCTCCCCAAATCCAACCTAATATCACACAAAGAAATGCTGGCCCCCAAAGTCCTCTCTGCTTTTCCCCAGAGAGACACGGCTCAAGTTCCTGGAACTACAACTGCTTGTAGTTACACGCCTCCCACTAACGCCCTGGCATTCACTCTGCACGTAAGCACAAGGAGCTGCAGCGCTGCCGGGCTCTGCAGAGCTCCCACAACCTCCCAGGCCGCCCCTGAAGCTCAGGGAGGGTGCTCTCAGGAGACATCAAGTGTTTGCAGACCACATTGGGCAGCGACAGAGGAAAGCCCTGTCTGGTAGCAGCACCGAACCCAATTCTGACTCGCAGGGCCCGGTGTGATTTGCACTCCCTTCCCAGAACACGGCTGTGCATCGAGGAGTGTCCTCAGCTCGCTGCTCCCGGCTGTGGGAAAGCATAACATTTGGAACAGCAAGCAAATACCACAAATTCCTGCTGGCTCATCCTGCAAGCCGTGTTCCGTAAACTTCAGAGCTGAACAGAGGCAAAACCAAGTTTTTAAGACCAAATGGCGTCCCGGCACACCTGGAGCACAGCTTCCTGATTCCTCCTGCCAGACGTGGCATTTCACCAAGTGGCGCTGATTTTGAAGGGGGTCTGGGTTTCCCTTCGGAGGGAAGCGCAGCATCAGCTCTAGAACCAAGCTGGGAGCTGCAGAGACCTGCAGCAGCTGCTCAGAGAAGACCAGGAAAGCTGCAAGAAATACTGCTGCTCCAGGCAGCTGGTGGGTGCGGTTTGTAACTCCTTAGGAGCAGCCGCAACAGCGGGCATTATTTGTTTCCAAAACTGCTTCTGGCATTTCCTCAGTGATTCCCGTAACAGGTCTGTTATCCAAGAGAGATGAGCTGGTTACAGACCAGTCAGAAGGAAGTGTGACAGCCTGCTGGAGGCTTTGGCTCCAGAACCATAACAACGCAGTTTGACACGCACAGCGGAGCGTTTTTGACATTCACGTTTTCTCCCAGCTGAGTTTAGGTCTGAGCATCACAGCGCTAGCCACAAAACTAGTCCAGCGTTGACAAGAAAGGATGCAACATGATTGAGGGCACACGAAGCGAGAAACATCTGTATCTAACCTGCTTATTGCCTTGCACTTGGCCCCAGCCTGTCACGCAGAGTGAAGTATCCAGCCCTTACAGCAAACCGTTACATCACCTAATGGTAATTAAGTCCTGTCCGCATGCAGCCTGCTCTATGCCAAAGCTCGCTCCAGAGCTTCAGCAGAGGACTGGAGCAGCTACAGGTTGAATAAGGCGCAGGGGACTTCACTGCTGGTTTATTTAACCCCAACCTAAGCAACCAGCTCATTTGATGATAAAATTACACAAATGTGATGGGCATCAACTGCGTCCAGTGTCAGCATCACCGAGAGGCCAGGTAACACGCTAGTAACGGAGCAGTGGTAGGACAGGATGGATAAAAAGGGAACCCCAGGGACAAGCCCACGGTGCCCTGCCCCAAGTGGCCCTCTCTGCCCCAGCAGGGTGCCCCCTCACCAGGAAAACCAACGAGACCCCCAGGAAGCTTCTTGGTAATCCAAGCCAAAGGCTGTTGGCAGTAACCCAGAGCCCAGCAGCCATGCTGGTGCCACCGCCTGACATCACGCCAAAGCAGCAGTAGCATCAGGGTGTGCCGCTGGCACCACGACCTGGCCCACCATGCTCTGAGCTGCAGGGACCCCACAGCAGAGCCCACTGCCTCAGAGCACCCCCTTGGCAGGGATACCCCCAGCACCCACCCCCAGCAGGACACCCCCCTGAACAATACTGCAAGGTTCCCTCACGACAGGGATCCCCCCACTGCCCCCTCAAGGAAGGGCCTCCTCCAACAACATCCTAGTGCTCCTTTAGGAGCTTCACCCCCCAATTCACAGGGCACCCTTCAGCAGGCACCCCCAAACACACACCCCAGATCCCACACTCCCTCCCAAGCAAGGCCTCCCACTCCCACCCAGCTCCCAGGGTCTCCCCCACAGCAGGGACCCTCCCCAGAGCTCTTCCATGAGAGGGATACCCCCACACTCCCCCCCCTCGAGCATCTCCCA
>VXAK01021088.1:86937-120211 GCA_013399435.1 Arenaria interpres
CGGGGGGGCGGCGGGGCGCAGCCCGTAACGGAGCAGCGTGTAGAGGGCCAGCAGCAGCCCCGCACCCAGCAAAACCCACCCCATCCCGCCTTCCCTACCGGCACCGGTATCCCCGGCCCTGTCCCGCCCCCGCCTCCCCGGGGCTGGGCGGAAGGAACGGGGCGGGGAGCGGGGAGGTGCGGGGGGGGGGCAAAGGGCCGCTCGTTTGGCAAACGAAGCGTGGGGTTATCGGAGGGCAGCGGCTGGCAAAGGGCCTTGGCCACCGACATGATGGACTGGGGGCTCCCAGATGGGGAGGGGAGGAGACGTGGGTCGGCGCAGCCTCCTGCCCCCCCGGACTGCAGCCCCCAGAACGCTCACTGCTGCACAGAACGATGCCCCCAGGGCGAGGGGTGCACCCCGTCACCCCTAGACCCAGACCCCACCTCTCCTGTAGGTGCCCCATCCTTGGACAAGCTCAAGTCGAGGATGCCCCTGCTCCTTGCAGGGAGGTTGGACAAGATGGCTTTCAAAGAGCCCTCCCAACCCATTCTACGACCTTCCAGTCCCCCATCCTTGTGTTCTGTTTCAGGCCCCTCACAACAGGAAAGACACTGCGGTGCTGGAGCGTGTCCAGAGAAAGGCAATGGAGCTAGTAAGGGGTCTGGAGCACAAGTCTGGTGAGGAGAGGCTGAGGGAGCTGGGGGTGGTCAGCCTGGAGAAAAGGAGGCTGAAGGGAGACCTTCTCGCTCTCTACAACCCCCTGAAAGGAGGGCGTAGCAAGGGGGGAAACGGTCTTTTCTCCCAAGGAACAAGTGAGGGGACAAGGGAAAACGGCCTCAAGTTGCACCAGGAAACGTTTAGGATGGATATTAAGAAAAATTTCTTCACCAGAAGGGTTATCAAACATTGGAACAGGCTGCCCAGGGAAGTGGTTGAACCCACCACCTGAAGCCACCAGGTATTTAGAAGACATGTAGACGTGGTGCTGAGGGACGTGGTTTAGCAGAGGTTTGGGCAGTGTTAGGTTGACAGTTGGACTCGATGATCTTAAAGATCCCTTCCAACCTGGACACTTCTACGATCCTGGACCACCAGCGCCCTCCCACATCCCTCCATCCAGGCTCAGCCCCTTCCCCCAGCTCAGGCTCCTCTTCTGCAGGTCAGACACTCCGGGCAAGCCCCAGGTTGTGGTGACAAGAGTTAAGACAGACAGTCAGAAAACAGAATGTGAAGTATTTTTTTTTTTATATACAGAATACAGGAAAGTTTCTGTAAAGTCTAAAACGTTACAATTACTATGTACAGTGGAACTAGCTGTTCTGCTGCGGGGAGGTGGCATATAAACAAAAGAGACAGACAGGTTACGACAAACGATCTGCTACAATAGACAATTTGAGGAACGTCATACCACATGTAGCACTGTACACAGCTTTAAAACATTGAAAAATGCCATCACTGATGTATTTACACAGAATCCAACACTTTTCCTTATTTGAAAGAAAAATAGGATGGACACCAGGAAAAGAACTCGTTTCTCACTGCCCATAATACACAGTAGCTACTTGTAGTGCAACCATAGCAGGGAGGGATGGGAAAAAATAACTGTGGGAAGAAGAGCGCTTCTTTACATTAAATAAAACAATGATATTGTATAGATTTGCTGTATGAAAACTGTATTTCTCTTTTAATATAAAACTATTGTCACTGGCACAAAATAGAACAAGTTTCTGATTATTTTACAACTGCATGGGAACTATCTGTCAGAGAGAGTCCTCGAGTCAGACAGCGGTCGCCCCTCGCTCTGACGCGTCTTGCTCTCACTGCAGTTTTCCTTTTAAAATGAAATGTATAGTACAAATATATGTGCAAATGCCCCTAAAACTTGAGCAAAAAAGAAAAATTAAAAAAAGTTAAACGTTCTTCATTTCATGCAAACGGCGTGTGAACAGTCTCTGGGCCGACATAGAAAATCCCACCTCGGTTTGTACATTTTTGCATTGCAAGAGTCTGAGGGCGTTTTCCTTACTCCAAAGTTCTCTTCCTAAAATTCCTAGGGAACGGAGTTGGACCGCAGCACGGGCACCTGGTGGGGTTTCAGAGAAAGCTTCTCCTCCAAGTCCATTTCTTGTACTAAGGCAGTGTCCCCCTTGGGCTGTTTGGTCGCAAATTCGGTAATGCTGAAAACAAACTGCAGGCAGCCCAGCTTGATGTAACTGCCGTGGTGGAGCAGGGCCGTCCCCTCCCAGCCAGCCCCGCTGCCCCCTATTAAGCTGGAGCTGCTGGCTTTGCAGTTACAGGGTTTCCGATGCTGCCCTTGCGCCTGCGAATTCATCACAGCGGCTTCTTCATGCAGCTCCTCTTCCTGTTTTCTGCTTTTATGTCGTTCTGCAAAAGAAAAAAAAAAACAACACGTGAGATTCGGGCAGGCCAGCGGCAACTTGTTTTCATCAACAGGGGCTACTGCTGAGGTGCCTCAGGGGTAAGATCCTCCAGCCACGAGGTATTTTAGTTGTCTGCGGCGAGCGGCTGACCAAAGGGAAACGGGAATCTCCCCACAGCCCCGGAGAGGTAGAGGCATTTATTTCCACATCTATTTCTGCAGCCCAAAAGAAAAAGAGGAAGCTGTTCAGGTGGAGAGCAGGAGTAAGCTCTGCGGGGATGGGATGCCTGTAGCTCGTGTAACCCAGGCTGAGGCTCGTGAAGAGGATCCCCCTTTTTACAAGAGGTACAGAACGCTGCAGAACGAGGGGCACCAGCAAGGAGTTGATTTGCACCCGCTCCTGTCCCCCTCTAACAGCTCCCTGTGGTGGCACGTGGGACTGGCGATGTCTCAACACTCACTTATCACACTCTGCACTTTGGCAACAATACTGCTGGGAGGAGTGGGCGTCATCTTCTCCGAGAAGTCACACGAATACAGAACGTTGTCCACGGTCGTCCCATGCTCACTGTAGTTCAACAGCTCGTAATGTTTCGTATTCTGAAAAGAAGGGAAGAAAAGGGAATTGAGACATCAAGTCATAGAATCATCGAATGATAGAATGGTTAGAGTTGGAAGGGACCTTAAAGAGCATCCAGTTCCAACCCCACTGCCCTGGGCAGGGACACCTCCCACCAGACCAGGTTGCTCCAAGCCCCATCCAGCCTGGCCTTGAACCCCTGCAGGGATGGGGCAGCCACAGCTTCTCTGGGCAACCTCTTCCACTGCCTCACCACCCTCACAGGGAAGAATTTCTTCCTAATATCTAATCTCAAGCTCCCCTCTTCCAATTTAAAACCATTACCTCTTGTCCTGTCACTACACTTCCTGACAAAGAGTCCCTCCCCGGCTCTCCTGTAGCTCCCTTCAGATACTGGAAGGCTGCTATGAGGTCTCCCTAGAGCCTTCTAAGTCAGAAAGGCTCCTGCTGATACACCCCTTTGGAGCACTGAGACACAAAACCTCTCTCCCTACTGCTGTTGATGGTTAAATAAGAGCAGTTTAAAATATCCGCCAGCTTCAGAGACCACCAACCTGAACCTCGTGAGCTCATGCTCACAGAAGAGCTGGCTTTCCAGCAAGAGTTGCTTTCTCAGGAAGAAGGGCCAAAGCAGCTTTGAAGAGAAGTGGGTCTTACCTACTGTACTTGGACCAACAGAACTGGAAACAGGGATTTCACTGAATTTCACTGAATTTTTTTTTAGAGTTGGAAGGGACCATAGAGATCTTCTAGTCCAACTCCCCTGCTGAAGCAGGATTGCCTAGAGCATGTTAGAGCATGTTACTCAGGATGGCATCCAGGTGGGTCTTGAAAATCTCCAAAGAAGGGGACTCCACAACCTCCCTGGGCAGCCTGTTCCAGGGCTCTGTCACTCTCACTGTGAAGAAGTTTTTTCTCATATTTGAGTGGAACCTCTTATGTTCCAACTTGTGCCCGTTGCCCCTCGTCCTGTCACCGGCAACCACTGAGAAGAGTCTGGCTCCCTCCTCCTTCAAACCACCCTTTAGATACTTATAAGCATTGATAAGGTCTCCCCTCAGCCTTCTCTTCTCCAGACTAAAGAGAACCAGCTCTCTCAGCCTGTCTTCGTAAGGGAGATGCTCCAATGATGCTCAGGGATTCAAGCTGATTCTCCCAAAGCGAGCGCACCATTTTAACAGGCACAGTAGGATGCAAAGACCTTGGCCCGAGACCTGTGCCTAGCAGAGAAGAGATGTGCTTTGGAAAGCAGACGCAAGATGGCAAGAGGGATGCCAGCGTGCTGCAGCAGCTGCAAGACAGAGACAGTCTGGGATTTACAGGCCTTTTGCAGATGCCGAAATGCCAGGAGACGTTACCGTGACATTACAGCATTACACAAGCAGCATCACGCTTAACTGAGCTTTGCGGAGGATGTTGACGGAGTGGAGGAGATTCCAGGTTAGCTCACAGGAATCATCTGAGGGCTGAAGACCTTGTCCCCCGGGGACTACAGAGCTTTAATCAAGTTATAAAAAACTCCCCACGGACAGGGAAGTAAGTTTTCAAGTAACCTGCTAGACTGCAGGGGGCAAGGCCGGGAGAAACAGCAGACAGAGCTAAGGAGGGGGAATTCTCCCTCTAGAGCAACCACAGCCATAGGAGGGCCTTGTGGAGCATGGAAGGAGTTCAGTGCCTAGAGCCTGATTTAGGACTGACCACTGTGAGGAGATGCTTCAACACAGATTTAAGGTCTGGATCCCATTACTGAGTGTGTTCTGTAGCTTGTAGCGTGCTGGAGGAATGGCTAAAACCGGCTGTGGGTTAATCCTGGATCCTGCTCAGTAGCTGGTTGACAAATGGTGATATAAAAGACTATCTTGCTTCAAAGACTGTTTCCATGCTAGGAGACATCTCCAGCAGTGCTTTTATTAGCAGACCCGCCAGTCTATTTACTTCAAGAACAAACTAATCTCTGGACTGTAGTTAAGAAGCAACTGTAGACCTCTGTTTATGCTGGGAGCTTAACTGAAATTTTAGTTAAATAAATAATTTATACAGAGTACTCCAGATGGGCGCGAACACTTTGCATCACTGTCACACCTGGAGCGGTTGCCTGGTTCGTTCCAGCTGAGGAGCAGTGTAGACAGGTAAGGTTTAGCTTTTATTAACAAAGCAGCTGGATGAAAAGGTATTGAACCGTTTCTATGACTTTTTCTTTCCCCAGGCACCAGCAGTGACAGCGCTTGCTTGCGGCCAGTCTTTGTCCCCAGGCGGTTAGCTCAGAGAAATCACGCTGGCAGAGCTCTGTGCTTCAGAAAAAGGGGTATGACAGAAAACGCTGACGCAGCCTTCACTGGAGTGAAACCATTCACAGCCCTGGCTCTTACTTTGCAGTCCACAAAGGAGCACCACACAAAGACAACCTGCTGCCTGCATCTCCAGCTCCCACTGCCATGCATGCCAAATAATAAAAATTTAAAAAAACCAAACAAACCCAACCCCAAACCACTCAGGCACTCACCTCATCATAGAATATGCAGGCGTGTTTGCCAGACACATAGTTACAGTGACCATAGCTTGTAAGGCACACATCCATATCAGCTCCTGTCAATGGAGGGGACAAAACAGGCTCAGTTCATTTCAGAAAAGAAAAAAAAAACAACAACAAAGCCCAAAACTGTCAGGCAGCAGAGAACAACAGCCAGAATTAAACTTCAATTAGCAAAACAACAGGGGAGCAACTGCCTTTGTCCCAGCTCCCAGGACTGCATGAATAATGCTGCGATAAGCCACCAAACAAAGTTTCGGTGGGGGAAGGGAAGGCCAGCAGCCCTATGAAGGTTGAAGAGCATTTCACAGTTACTGGGTCTTACCCAGAGCACCACAAGAATCTAAGCAGAAGGATAGGAAACCCGCAAACAAACTGTAAGTCTTCTCTCCATCAGTCAGGCATTAAGCTCCAGGAGAGATTCTGCTAATTTTGACCCCAGCCAGGTCACAAAGGTGCAACCCCGCACAGCCGGGGGAATTTCCGCATTTCTCCGTAGCAAAGAATCCCAGTACAAGCGGCCACAATGGGTCTGTTTTTCTTCAACACCCACTTGGCAAACACTCCGGGAGGGTCAGGGAGAACCACCCCGATTCTGAAAGGTCAAGGCAGGAAAAAAAACTACTCACCTGTCCCAATGTAGAGGGTTCGATAGCACATATTGACTGCACCCCCTAAGCCCATCAGAGGATAGAACACCGCCCGGGCTTGCACTTCCTTTCTTTGCGCTGCAAGATAAAGAGAAATGACTTGAACAATGTTATCAGCTATGAAGGCTGCTCGACCGCGGCGTTCCCAGCGCTACCCTCTCCAGAAGGCACAGATCCTAAGGAAGATGCAGTCAGCTTTGGCCTAAACCCCAATTCCCAACCCTCTAGGAATGTTTGTGCATTAAACATCTTTTTGCCAGTCATCAGAGAAAATTGCTCTCTCCAGTAACCCACACAAGCCACGCAACTGGGGGAACGTTAATACTGAGCGTGCACAATGGAGCCACGCTGAGGAAAAAGTAAGCCCCCTACCACTGGCTTCTTTCTTAATCTCTTTCACTTCAGGCAATCAAAGAGCTGAGTTCTTGCTGTCAAAGTGCCACTTTAAAAAAAAAATAAAAAAAAAAATAATGTGGTGCTGGCGAATGTCACCAACTTAACAGCTGTGATTTCACTTCTAGTGAAGCTGCAGGAAAAACACAGGGGCTGAGCAGACAGGGCTTGTCCAGGGACCAGCCCAGGATGGGCTGATTTACTGGGTGGACTCTTCTGTTACCCTCAGGTCAGCCCCTGGCACACTCGTGCCAAGGGCTGGTCCGGGGCTGAGCCTCCAGAGCAGCTCCCTGGCAGCCAAGTTCAAATCACACAGTGTCGTGTGCCCCAATGAACTGGCCAGAAAACCATCTCCTGTGGAACAGGACCACCAGAACCACAGGACCACAAAACTCTGGACCATGCAGGCCTTGCCAGGATTTCAGCAGCTGTCTTTTGGAGATAAGCCCCTTTTAAGCAGAGTTTAGGCCCCTCCTGGATACTACAATCTGCATGACAGTTTTACACCAACAGTGTGAAATCAAAGAACAAAACACGAAGATCACAAGAGATTGTTTGCAGAGTCACCTACGTCAAGAACAATGGCCACACTGAGTGGCATCACTGGACGTGCAGCTCAACGCAGCTGAAACATGCGGGTTCCCACCTCCACCCAGCACAAGTCCTTCCAGCTGTCTGGCTCTGCTGGCTCAACAGGGCTCACTAAAGGTTTTGGATCTAGTATTTCTCCAGCAATGCTAAACAGTCAGCCTAATGCATCGTTTCTGCCCAAAAAAGGGTGATGGGTTAAGACAGCATCAATCTGCCGTTTGAAAGGCAGACTGCTGAAGAATTTCCAGAACTCATCTGTCGCGAGCAGCACAGGAACGCAGCTCATATCACAGCCTGGTGCTGCGTCCTACAGCAGGGTTCAAAAGAAGATCAACAAAGCATTTAGAGAATGCTGTGATGCTATAGCAGCAAGCGAGCAGGCAAGCACAGAGTTCCAGAAGAAGGTTACCGGCTGCTAGCAGACTTCCAAAGATCTTATCGTGGATATTTCCCCCCCAGGCCTAGCAGAAGGGGGAGCAGACAACTGCTCCCACAACAAGGTTGTCCAGTTAGTGCTTGAAAGCAGATTAAATGGACTGGCTGCACATGGAGGATCACGAAGCCAGGTTCCCCCTGCAGCTCTAGGTGTTAGCGTGCCAATACCAGTGACCATAAATAAAGCCACTGCTGATCTCGGGAATCTGAAGATTTCCAACAGAAGCGTAAGCTGTTTTCTATTATTTGCATTTAGCGTTTTGGCTTGACAGTGACATTGTTCTGAAAAGGCAATGACAACGTCACATAAATTCTGTGCCCTGGTTCTTCCTGTTCGTCTCACAAGCAACTTCTCCAGAAAGACAGCGCAGGCATTCATGCATTTCTCTTGCCCATCTCAAAGGTGAGGGAAAAAACCAAAAACACCTGGACCTTCCCATCTCTTGCTAATTGTAAGATGAATAAAACACAACTTCACTAAAGATTTCCAGCAGGAAATCCAGAAGTTATTGAAGGTGTTTTCATTGCCATAATTTGTAAATAATCAAGTAGAGGGACCAGAAGGAGTTTCTGGCCTGTGGATATCCAGAGCAGGGGATGAGAGGAAAGAAATGTGAAAGGCAGCATCAGACAGATACCAGAAGAAGAGGGAGATCTCCTTCAATGAATAGGCAAGGGAGTGCCAAAAAGCTCAACATAAATCAACTATTCTAGGGCTGCTCTTACCTTCAATGTGGTTTCCCACAGGAGATTGCTGATGGGAACTGACACTGCTTGCTAGAGACTGAGCTTTGGAAGGAAAGAGCTGATGTATTCTCTGCAAGGCCAGAAACTTGATCAGCTGCTCATCCAGCATATTTATCTCAATCTCTGTTAATAAACAAAAAGCAATTAGTAAGTTATTCATGGAAAGGGTGCAATCTGAGCTGCAGTGGATTTAACCGTCCCACTTTCAAACTTGGTATTTGCTTCAACAGCAAAGACTTGACAAATTTTGTAGTATCAAGAATCTTACGTATATGTGATCTATTACTTCATATCATCTCCTGTGAGCAGTGTGCGAGGAGAGTGCCAGTGATGGCCAGAGCTACAGCTGAGGCAGCAAGCAGAAGTTTAGGGGAACAAGGACTAATAAAAAAGTTGAAAATCTGTTGGTTTGGTTCAGAATAAACAGCTCTGCAGAGGTGGACATCGCACCCCCTTTGGGCAGCAGGTTGGGTCCTTCTTGTGAAGCTCCATAACCTAGTTAGAAAGTCTAGCCCTGCATTACAAAGGAAAACTGTAACCACCTTTGAAGCTGCCACAGGTTCATTCCTGAGTCACGCGCTTTCATAGCAGGGTCAATTATCCAAGCAGGGCAATTCAGACAATATTATTAACAAGCTTTTAAGCAGATCTGTTGCCGATAGCTTTGAAGTATTTATGTTCATAAAGGCCTACAGAGGTCTGCTTTCTGGCAGCAAGCAGGCTGGCCAACCTCTTCTTCCAAGAGCTTTCTCCACGTCAACGACAGTTAATACAGCAAGTAGAAGAAGCAGAGCCTTTCCCGATAGCAGAGAGGTGTAGTCTGGGCAGTCGGGGTTCACCCAAGAAAAGAGGGTCCCCCTGGCAATGCCAGAAAGGCTGTTCTTCAGATGTAGAAGTCTCTGGCAACAGCCTCGCTGTGCTAGTGATGGCTGCTGCTCAGCAATCTCTTCCTCCTGAAGTCGCTCCACTAAGGTTTGGCATTTCTTGCCAAGTGCAACAAAAGGAAAATAAAAAATGGGCCAGTCTAGGAGAAGACTGACAGAAGCAGAAATAAATCAGAAAATTAACTGACCCATCAGAGCATCACCACTCAGGTGACTGCTCAACTACAAGATCTATCGTTGCTGGACTTTACGCCCGCCAGGACCAGCTCTGGATCGCACTAGCACCACAACACGGCAGGGCTGCATGTTCCTGCATGCGAATTCCACCTGGAAAGCAGCCCGTGCCACAGCTTTGTGATCGTTCCCCAGAAAAGCTTCAGGCAGAAACAATTCATCGGCCTTGCTGCCTTGGCAACGCTACAAGTAGGGAAGCATGTGACATATTTAAGGTAATGTATACCCAGCTCCACCCTCACCTGACTGCAACCCTTCTTTATCTCTGGAACTTTTCCTCAAGCAGAGGCCGAATGCTCTAGGGAAGCAAACACACAGGGCTAGGAGAGAGGGATAATGAACTGAATACTCACCGCCATCCATAAATGCTTTCAGGGAACTGGTGAGGTCCAACATAGCTGCGGAGTTTGCAGTGAGTGATGAGGGTAGAGTTAAAGCGCTTCCTATGGATAAGGTGCTGGGACTGACCTTACCATCTACAGGGAAAGATGGTGCAGAGAAGATATGTCACTGTGACGTTCGTGAGCCATGCACCCAGCCCTTTGGCTGCACTTCGCTTCCAAGCTGCTCGGAATGACTAATTTTGCTCCTACTCATGCTTTGTAAAAGGCCTGAATGAGAGGCCATTAGCTTTCTTCTCCTCACAGACGGACTAGTGTGTGCCTCCAACACAGAGCCAATTGCCAGCTTCTCCCTCTCCCCTCCAGTTGTGGGAGGAATTCTGGACCCTATACATTTAAGCCCCTACTCCCTGTTTGAAGCAGCAGCAGTGACAGCGTGTGAGGGATGTCCTACAGAGACTGGAAAGAGAAGCACCAGGTCCCCAGGAGCCTGAAGAGCTTACTAAACCTAGAGACGTTTGCCAAGTAGCTTGTCTAGGTCTGAACATGCATAAAAACTACAATTGCCACATTTTTATTTCTGCAGTTACCGAGTCTGGGGTGTACTTCACTGTCTAGTAAGGACGTGAAAGTCCTAAGCAGATTTTATTATTTACAAAATAAAATCCTACTGCTTTGGCAGTGACCATGCAGCGGAAAGCAGCAATGGCAAATGGCAGGAAACAAAATCCCTTTAACGCGTTGTTGATACAAGATCTTCTTGAGTTGGTTTGCTTAGAAGTATTAACTACTATAAGCCTGAAATTTATGGCAAAAAAAAGGTCATGAATGATTTGTATTTCTCTAGTCAGCAACAAAATCCGCACACGATAATTTAAGATTTGCTATAAATAAATATACGCATCATGTTAGATGGAAAATCTAAATATTTACACCTTTCCCAAGAGACACTGAATCAAAATGATGTTTTAATCTGCATTTTGTAGAAAGCAAGCTTTGCACCAAAAGCAATTACTTAACATCTTAAGTAACTGCAAAATTATGTAGGGTTTGCAGAGCTCTTCAAACCACAAGCAAGAAGTTTTCTATAGTATGGTCTCATTTCCTCTACCAAAGCTTCTCCCAGCCTTGCATTTCTAAAGCAGGGCACAGTCAAACCAGCAGCCCCAGAGTAACCAAGTTTGTTCAGCAATAAGCAAGGAGGCCAAGTACTCCGGGCACTGCTTCCAAACACGAGGTAAAGCTCAGAAGATACTCATTAAGGATTAATTTTTTTTTTTTTTTTTTTAAAAAGAGAATAATAAAAAAGTATTGCTTCTGTTGCTTGCAATCACCAAATCTCAGCCGCTCCACGCAAGCCTGCCGCTGAGCGGCTAAGGACTGCAGGAAAAGTCACAGCTCTGCCCCGTGCTTTTCAGTGACCGCTTCAAACCCAACCTGCACAGAGGGTTGAGCGCTGAGCAGGCGTGGGGAAAGGGAAGAGAAAGAGAATGCTTTAAGTGAACGCTTACTCCAGCAAAATTTGACTTATGGGCAGTTAAGTCTGACTTTCAGCTATCAACATCTTTGACGTGATGTTTTTACACTGAAGAATGGGCATATGCCTTTAATAGCAAGTTTTTTGGGTACAACTGAGGACAGAGACAGGACATCCGATCCCAAACCCTGTATTATCAGACTGGCAGACACTAAAGAGACTGGCAGACTACAGCTTCCCAACTCCGCACCTCTCCAACATCAAGGCTGCGCAGCTGAAGACTTCCAATTTAAAACTACTGCTGCTTTCCAGAATTAACTGATCTACGATCCTGCTTCTCAGGACAGAGCCCCCCTCTCAGGTATATGCAACCAGCAGAAACATCCCGTGGCTCCCATGAAGGAACCTAAGACAGAGGAGACGTGAGAAACTTCTCCCAGCTCTCCACAGAAAACCCAAGTCCCAGTTAAATGAGATCGTACCGCTACAGCCTTGAGGTTCAGGATAAGGTTTAGACTGAACACTTTCTCAGCCCCGGGGCCAAGATCAGCCATTTGGCACATACCTGAAGGTGGTGCTGGTGAACAGAATCTGTTGGTGGACCCAACAGCAGAGATCCCATCTCCTGCAGCCTGAGGAGGGGTGAGAGCCCTCGTGGCCGTCAGAGGGGAGCCCATCGATCGCAGGTCTGCCGTCAGCGGCGGTCCTATCTGTGTCTGCACATTCTTTCTTTGCAAAGTGCTGGTGGTCTCCAGGCTGGCACAGGAGCTCGATATGGACGTAGGCATGCTTGTGACCGGCACAGAACCCCTTTGTGCACAAGAAACGGGTCCTGCTACGTTCTCCGTTTTAACAATGGTTCCAATGGTGTGATTGAGAAGTCCACAAGTCGCTGGGGGCGTGAGGGGCCGAGGCCACGTTTGCCGATGAGACAAAACAGGTATTGTGTTACCAGATGCCATTAGCCTCTGGGAGTCAGTCAACTGTGCTGAAGATTCGGATGAAACACCATAGAAATGAGGACCGTTTACTTTAATGTCAGAGGCTGTCGGCCCATTCGAAGTCCCGCAAGAAGACACCTTCTTGGATTTATCTATACAAGAGCTGCAGTTGACATCTTCCTGTGACAACGTCTGCTGGGATTGCGAGGAGCTCAAGGAATTCTGGGTGGTGATCCCTGAGGTGCAGGACGACATGGAATAGAGGGAAGGTGTGGGTGCCTTGTCAGCTGCCTGGTAAGGGTTGGCGAGTGAGCCGTCTGCCACAATAACAGGCTTAATATCAGCCTTCTCTGTTTGTTCAGAGTCCCAAAGCGAAGTCATCTGCTTAGCAGATAAATGTTTCAATATGCTGCACTGGAGCGCAACAACACTACAGAGCCACTGGGAGGAAGAAAAAGGTGCAGGTTAGCTCCGCAGGCAGACAGCGCTCCAAACCTCAACAGCTACTCCATCCTTCACCCAGCTGGAAGAAACACAGCTGCCTCGCTGTGCTGCTGACCGCCCGGGTGCAGCCCGGAACTACAGCATCTGCTCTGACGCTCATCTAGAATCAGGAGAAAACTTTGTCCAAAGGCGCAAGCAAAACAAGGTACTGTTTATCTCCGTGCCCCAGGAGCTGAGATTAAAGGAGAGAGAAGGCAGCAGATACACTTCCTCACCCCCAAATTTTTCCTTCTCTTCACCTCTTGAGTGTTGCAACTCTCCAGCTAGTCACAAAGACATCTTTCACCAATACGGGCTTCTCTCCAAACACAATCCTCCAGCTTATTCTGTAGCACGCTGGAAAGACATGCTGATCTACCTCAAGCTATAGGGAGTCACCTGCCAAAGCTGGGGTGGAGCACCTTTTCTTTTCCACAAGGAAGAGGATGACCAAAAGATTTATTTCAAGTTCTAAGCCCCGTGGTGAACATGCACCTGCCACACAGAAGAACCCCACCTGAGCTAACAGAAGGATTGGGCTACACCACTGACGGCAACGCAACATGCCTTTGCGTTGTAGAATCTGGCAAGCAGTTTCATAAGAGATTTAAACACTTATTTGACCTTGATTTAAAAGTCCAATTCGAAAAGTCCAAGCAGGCCACAAATGTGACGTTAACGCACAAATAAACGTGTCAGAGACCAGTCTTACATAATCAAAGTGGAAAGTATTTTCCCTCAGCCAGGAAATAAAAATGACATCTAGACAGAAAGCCCTCGATGCACTCTTAAGGCTAGAAGACTATTTCACCACTTCCCTGAAGAATTTTACATTTCACCTGGAAAGCCAAAATGAAGTTTTAATGGGCAAGGGTGTTAAAGACAAGACAAGCTATCACCTTCAGACATGATTTTGAGACTGGTTTCCTAGACAACTGCTCTGATCATGACTGAAATGGAAGAGGATCTTTGTACCAAAGCAACTACAGACACAGAGTCCAAGCATTTGACTTCATTTACCTCCTGTTGTTCTGTCTGGCTGGCTAAGTGCTCAGTGTTCAAAAGGTGCTTCTGCAAGGGTTCCTCAGGGATCCCGTTACAGATCAGCTCGCCATCTCTAATTGCCGCAGGCGTGAGTAACGGGGGTGGAAGCCGGTATTGGGACTTTATAGCATCAGGAACCTACATCGTAGAGAAAAAAGATCACACATGAGAAAAATTACTCAAGAACGACGAGTTAAACAAAGTGCCCAACCAGCACTATGCTTCGTGTTTGCTGCTTTCTGACCCAAAGGAACCCTGCAGACAATACATTAGAAGTTTCAAGGACTGAGTACTTTAAATGGATGCAGCTAGGCTGAAATTAATAGGTTTTATTCCCTTAGGTCAGGCATGACTTCAGCACGATGTGGTGGCTACAGCAAAAAAGAAGTCATGCAAAAAAGGCCAAGCAAGAAGGGAAACCTGTATGGTATTTTTCAGGCATTCTGGCAGTAAATATTCTTTGGGGTTTAACACGGAACATGCAGAAGCTCCAATTCTGACTCTAGGGCCACCTTCAGGAGGTTTTGTGTTGTACTTTCTATGCTTGTGCTAGATTTAAACTCTTGTAATAGGTGAGCCTTATGGTTGGCAGAAAAAGAGCTTCTTAAATCCTACATGTAGTGAAAAGTAACTGATTCCCAGACCTCTCACCAACACATTCATGCAGACCCGGCCCTCCTCGTCCTGCCCCAAGAGGCTGTGCCTATGAGCCGTGCTGGTTTCCCTTCCGAACTGGAATACGTACGCGGGGAGTTTCACCGACACCTACTTGTTTAAACATACCTTCAAACCTTTTCTCTTTACTGATTGAAGAACTCTGCGATTCGGAGGATGTTTCTTATGGATTCGGTTTAAGAAATCCACTTTGACAACGTGCTGAGATATGGTGTCCTGGAACCGGTCAAATACTCGGCACCGATTACTCAGGGTCAAGTTCTTCTGGTTCAGCTGGGTGATCAGATAATGCCACAGGAGTTAGGGATCTGCAGGTCACTCTAGTGTACCCTAAGACTTTCATAACGCCTCGTAGCACTGGCAGTACAGCATCAGCTCAGCTTTAGACTATTTGTTTCCTGCAGCACTAACCATTTCTGTTAAAGGGCACATGGCTGGAGATGAATACAAAAGCATTTAGAGGCCTACTAAGCAGCACCAATACTCTCAGAAGCAGTTTGTCTGGGCACAAGCCCTTTGTTTCAGCCCCCTGTTTCCTGAGTATTTTAAGTCTCAAGTACACTGCTTTTCCACAAATGAAAACTCCCTCTTGGAATGAAAGTTTTTTGGGTTAAGCATGCAAAGAATTACTTCCCCTATTTGTAGCACCGTGCTGCTTTGTATCACAGTTCTGGAAGCTCATCTAGATCTTAAAGGAGTCCAGTCTGAAAACTAGACAAGCTGTCAGTGAGCCACAATCTGAGCTGTCAGCTTCAGTTACAGGAAGAAGTTCCCCCATCTTTATATTTTATTGCAGATAGAAGCATCATATTCCTTTGGAGAGTGCGTTGCTTGCAGCAGGAGCTTTACAAGCGTTACAGGGAGCAATAAGAGCTCAGAAGCTGTTTTACATTTGTTGTACTTTGTCCTTTAATGGACCTGCCAGGTTCCACTCCAGCATCCGGTTACCATACTGCAATCATAGTCCTGCTTACCACCACGTGCTCTATGTGATTTGGGCACATCCATCTACCCAGAGGCATGGCAGTAAGCGGTGGCTCCAGACAATCCATGTGGAACAGGAGCGGGCAATAATCGCACTGGATTAGAGGTGCCACTCTGCAACTCCTGCCAAGAGAGAGCCACATCTTATTTCCCGGACAGAATATAGGGTACAAACTAAACACGCAGGCAAGCTCGGCTAAACACTTCAGCTTATCTTTCCCCCCCAATTCCCTTACGCTACGTTACTTGCATCTAAAATTAGGCTTCAGATCTGTAACTGGATCGATATGGACCTTCCGCAAGACCCACCCGAGGCAAAAGGACATGCACATGAGGATTTCTCGGTGCAAAAGAGGTCCTCTGGCAAAAAAGGATGCTGTTGCTGGAAAGCTGTAATCACCTGTCAGATTCTTATGAACAACTTTTCAAGTTGACCTTGTGCATTAGTTCTGACCGGCTTCATTTACAGCAAAATTCAGAAATCAAAAGGAAATATCAGATTTAGGTTATTATGATTTTTCTCAGATGATTCTTGTGCGAAGTTGGGACATTTACTTCAACAAGATGTTCTCAGAACAAGTCTCAAAGTCCAGAAAGCCACTACATCCAATTCCTCAGACTTTAAAGAAATCTTCACTCTAGGATGAAGTTATCAGCTGTTCTCCACAAAAGCCCACCTGAGTCGCCAGCCCAATTCCAGAAACTTACTCTGACTGGTCTCCTGAAATAGTTTTTTGTTTTCACTGACGTTTTGAATTGGGATTTATCTGTGCATTTTTTATTCAGTTATAAAAAAACAGCAGTATTTTGTAGCAGTTTCCAGATTCACTATTTCAACACCATATTCCTATTTGTCTTGGGCTTATATCTCCCTGTAGATTTACATTTCCTAAAGGTCACCTCCTCACATACTTCCTTCATGAACCATAAGCAAAGGACCATCTCCATTTTCTATACCACCATCACTTTAGAATGTTTCTTAGTAGAAAAATTCTGAAGACAAGATGGCTCGCTCTCTTCAGGCTACATTTTAAAACCCTTTACAGTCACGCAGGGCTGCAGAAGCCACACCTACACTTGCCACGGTTAAACACCTGTTATTTAGCAAAGATGATTATTCACCCATTTATCTAGAGGATTGTAAGCAAGTAATGAAGGAGAATGGGAAAGGGAACAGGTCATCTACTTTTTTCAGCAAGAACTTTGCTTCTGTGAAGGGTGCAGCAACACCAAACAGCTTCCCTGGAAGTGTCAAATACCTGTTGCATGTGAAGCAGACTTTCACCGGCAAGGGAACCAAACCATTGTGGTCTAACTCGTGTTGTGCTTTCTTGACATTCTTTCCTGTGGTTTCTTCTTTTCTCCTCCTCTTACTAGTACCTGAAAGTAAATTTTAAAAGGCTCCGGGTTACCCACATAGGAAAGATTTGCTTTCTGGTAGATACACATAATCATCTCAGGCAGATGGAAACAGAAAAGGCAAAAAGAGCTGCTTAAGGAACTCTTATCAACCACTAAATCTAGCCTTAAGAGACAAAGACTGTCTTTTAAAGGCAGGCATCTTTTATACTTAATCATTTCAGGGATATCATATACATGAAGTCATTACTTTGCTACTAGATTATCATATCGTAAATCAAAATCAAGTATTTTGACAATTGGAATTTTCTTTCTTCAGATTGATGATCTAGACTAAGGTGACAACAGCAAGCCTCCATCACAGGTGCTGATGGAGGTGTAGTGTGCAGCAGCACTGTCCCCACAGCTCACATCTGAAAGGCCACCTGCTGTTGGACACCTGGAGACAGACCACGGGTACTTCTGAACCCTCTGCTTTCCCCAGTGAGCATCACCGGAGCCACAACTACCAAGGAGTCAAGAGGCAAGATGGCAGCAGGACACAACTGCAGACACCTTCACCAACACTAGCCAAACCATTGCTCACCTGGAAGTGCTGTGGTGCAGGTCAGTTCATTCGGCAACTGGAACTGCGTTGGGTTCCTTTCCATGGCAGCAGCAATAAGAAGCTCAAAGGGTCGCTTCAGCTGGGGCTGCCCACAGTCCATTTCTGCAATGGCAGAGTCATCATCCACGTCAATTATGTCCTCATCGACATCATTCTGTTCTGAGTTGGGGGTCTCCGTGCTGGCATTGGATGTGGGAGTGCCAGGCCGGCTTGCTCTCCTTTCCAAGATCCTGGCATGCGCATTAGCCCTGATGCTGCTGCTAGACCTGTCCAACAGGTCTGCGTCACTGGTGGGGGAGGTGGTCCTTTTCCCAGATTTGTCCACCAATCCATTTACCTGCCCCAGCTCTTTCTTCTGTTCTCGCTTCTGCACGACATGAATAGGCAGGCTTATCATGGAGGCCACAAACAAAGCACATCAACCTTGACAAATATGCAATCGAAGACAAACAGCATCTGAAAAGGCTTGAGCCACTTCCTACCACTTCCCCCGTGAAGTCATTAAAGCCTTGACCTAGCAAAACCAATTTGATTGCAGCTAAACAGATGACAAAACAGCTGAAGGGAACCAAGCACAGGGCAGAAAATTAGCACATCTCTCTCTCCTTTTGGGATAGCCATATTTGAGTGCAGATCAGGACAGTATTTCACAGCATCTAGTCCTAAATACTTGACAAATCAGACAACTCTGTTTACTTTGCTAGCCAACACTGCGAAACTCCACGGCAGACCGTTCCTTGTCGAGGCAGTCTATTAACCCTGGCAGTGCATCCGAACCCATTACGGAAGGAGAAGGTCAGCTTGAGAATATAAGCACGATATACAAACAACACTCTGCTGGTGACGGGCACCTCGAAGAAGGCGGACAGGGAGAATTGCAGCAGAGGGAAACAATACATCGCAATCGCCGCAAGATCCATTTTGCAAGAGCAGGAGACGCTGCATGGCCCAGAACGGGCAACTGTGCACTGCTCCAGTGCCTGACAGCACCATCCGTATGGATGAAACAATCTACTCCATCACTAAAGTGGTCTGCAAAAGGAGCAAAGTGTTATCGGGCAACTTTTGATACAGAAAAAATGGGGACTTTTTCTTTTATCTTTTTTTGGTGTTTATTATTATTTTTTAATTTTGAGACCTTAATCTTTACTGTTGGCAGATGGCTGAACAGTACCCTGGAAACATAAGAAGGCAATTGCTTCAGGACCAAAAGGCCGAGTACACAGTTTTCTTCCAATCTGCTTTGGGTGCCACTTCAAGGGAACAGTTGTTAGATAGCTTGGTGCAGTTTCTAAACCCTCTGCTACACAGTCTTACGTAGTCATAGCACTAAGATGTTTACTTTGTGCAAGACAGCTTCCTGGAGAAAAAGCATCAAGGGGGGGGAAGAAAAAAAAAGACAAGCCACAATCTTGCCCAACCATCTCCTCCCCATCCTGTTCAACAGCCCAGGAAATCATAACTCACTGTGATTTCACCCTCTGCTGATGTGCAACTGCTGTGAAGTCACACTTCTAAAAAACACACACTAACCAAAATCACAACCCCGATGCCAAAGCTGCATTAACACGACTCCTGTTTCGCCTGCAGACAGCTCATCTCCTCCAGCACGGGTACCATTCCCTCTGTGCCTCAGCTCTCCCTCCCTTCCAGAGGTGGGGGGAAGGAAAACGTTCTTGTCAAGCTGTGCCTTTTAAACTGTTTCTGGCAATTCAGTTTTGTGGTTCCTACTAGAGAGGTTACAAATACCAGGAGGGTCTCATCAAGACCCCTTAGTTTTCTTTAAGCCTGTTCCTAACAAAGCCCGTCACAACTGTGAGCAAGTCTGGTGGCATATACATACACATTAAGGGGAGAGGAAGGTATCATTTAAATGGACAGTTGGAAGGGCAGGGATCATGACTGTTATGAGGCTTTACCTTGCGGCGCACAGTGCAGCGGTGACACATCCACTCCCCCGGAGGCAGCATTTCCTCGCTGAGCGGAGGGTTGCTACAAAAGAAACACAAGGCAATGCTTTACTGTTATTTCTGGAACGCCTCCTCTCACGTACACGCAGCCGGAGTCAGGGCAGTCCCACAGGTTCTGCTCCCAGGCACTTCCTCCTTTTCTTTACGGCGATGCTCCCCAGTTTCGCTCCCCCATACATCCACTTTGCCAGACACCTCTAAGAAGTTAGTCTTCTGTGACACACATCTCATCTCCACCATGCAGCCCGCTCCATGGTTTCAGAAGACAGTCTTAGAATTGAATAGCAAAGATAAATGGGGGATTCACTTGTGTCCAACACACATGCCTCCCCCTCAACACCAATTCCTCCTCAAATAACTTGATTACTCCATGTAAGACTACACAGATTCCCGAGCAGCGAGCGCAGCCACGTATCGAGGCATTTCCACCCCTTGAATTTGCAGCTTGAGTCCAACTCAGCAAGCTGCCATGAAATCTACCCACTGCTTCCCATGTACTCCATCCCTGGGCACACTTAATGGTAGAAACCACTTTCTATCTTAAGACAACCCAAATACTCTTAGAAGCGTCACCATATACAGCTTGCCTTGGCTATGAAGCACAAGATACATCCTACTCATGTGGATCTGCACTTACTATAAAAGCTGTATCACATCAAAATGACACTCTCATTTTGACGCTAGAAATAAACCAAAGCAAATTAGAAGGAGGAGTAAGGAGGACTATTTTCAGAAACACTTTTCCTTAGTTAAAGGCAGAGCAGCATATGTTAGACAATACACTTTCCTTACAGATCCTACTACTAGCTCAAGTACTTTCCAACACCTCTTTATCATTAAGATTTGTTATTTCAGCAAACTGCTGACTGTTGCAGGAAAAGTGGACACGCTGTCAGAAAAACAGTCCGTTACCACGCAGAGTGGCTTTAAGATATACTTTTAGAAGTTCTGCCTACTGATGCTAGAGGCAGCTGCAGAGCAAGTCTGCTCTCTTGTGCCGAATACTCAGCAGACAGATGCGCTATGGCAGGACCTGGAAGCTCTGTTTCCCACTGACTGGTGATACAGCTGGGACAGACTGGGTTACGAGGTGATCAAGCATAACTGTGGCCAAGGAGCTTACAAGGCCTGACTGAGAAGCCACACAAGCCTGGGCAGCCAGACGGGGGTTCACTTCAGGAGTCTCTATACTATTTATTGCACCTACAGACAAATATCAAAGCAAATCCAAGTAAAGCTTTAAGAAGTCTCCAGCACTGACAAGCCAGAGAGGACAAGATGCATAATATTTGCTGGCCAGTAAGGGCTGTGCTTTGCAGCAGAAAGGGAGGAGGCTGTCTTCCTCCAAAATCTTGCTCCTAGCACAGGGAAATGGCACAGGATCCCAGCCCAGGCTCCCAAGCTTGAGCTGTAAAAACAAACATGCTTCCTTTGTTTAAACAGAGTCCCGGCGAGCCTTGCCCCGCGCGCGCCAGCAGAAAGCCTCCGCAGGTACCGCAGCCAGCCAGGGTCACACTCGGGCTTGCAAGACTGTGCCTGGAAGAGCGAAGGAAGAACACAGCAAGAACCAAAGTGGGTAATAACCTCAGCATTTCTGGTGTCAGGCTCCAGGGAATTCAGTAGAGCCAACACATCTGGCAGCCATTTTGAGGAGGAGTGCAGGGTTTCAGAGGCCTCCGTGTTCCAGCCGCTCCAGAAAGGCAGCGCTCTGTGCATATATGCACAAACATACCTGCAGCTTATGTTTCTCATTTCCTGGAGGGCTTGGATGAACAAGAGATCAGGCTCTAGACGAGAGCACCAAAGCCTCAACTACTGGCTGCTTTACACAAAGCCTCAAACGTTTGGCTGAAGCAGTAACTTCCCCCCTGCCCCAAACGAATCCTTTGCTAAGCGAAGCGGGGAAGGGGGGGTGGAAGGAGGAGAGTAACAAACGATCCCCGTGTGCTTGCCGCAGCGTAAATCCATTCCGAGTCCTGAGGTGGATCCTGCGATAGCTCAGGTTTTACTCCTGCTGGAAACCGAGCCCTTAGATCTGCAGCTACAGCGAGTAGGGATTCGTTTGGCCCCATTCCCCCCTCCCTTCCCAGCACCCCAGGGGGAAAAAAAAAAAAACAACCAACCAACCAAAACCACCACAGACTTTGATTTGTTCATAGTGAATTTTAGCCCTCTGAAGCTACCGACGAACGTGCCTGAACTGCTGGAAACACGTCTGCCCCATCCCAACGCACGCGTGGCGAGCCAGGGACCCACGCGCTGCCAGGTGCCTCCGGTTATTTGTTTCAACTGTTACCTCAAACTTACGGATTTTACAATGAAACAATTAATACCACGGTATAGGAATCTCGAGAGATGCCTAGAAGAGTTAGAACAGGTTTCTTCTTAAGCATGTACGTTATTTGTCCTGCTTGTTGTTTGAACTATCTGCTCAACAACCATGAGATCCTACATACACAGCGCTCTTAAATGACAGCTTAGAGAAGGATTTTAATGAACGCTGCTACCCGAAGGCCTGGGGAAGGAGGGGGAAAAGATTAGTTTCAGACAAGCAAGGTTTTAGCTCTCAGACTACCCTCCTGAGTTTTTTTTGCTTGCTGTCAGGGCCTAACTGCTACAGCAAGTGTATTAAAAGACTGATTCCGCTTCTCCTGGTTAATGAACTGTTCATCGGAGCAGCTCGCTGCACTAACAAAGACTGATGAATGCTGTTCCCGCACTGCTGGCCCCTCCGCGAGCAGAGAGCATTTCCTGGGTCTTAGCATAAAGCCAGGGAAGCACTAAAGAATGCCGTTTTAATTGACTAGTTATGACCACATTCTTCAACCTTTTACTGTAAGCATAAGAGAAACTGATTTTTAAATCTGAACGAGACACTTGATCTTCATAACCAAGGTAAGAATTAGCACTCTGGCAGGAGCACCACGGCCACTTTCTCCCCATCTTTCATAGGTTCATTAGCATGCAGGTCTCCAGCCGTTAGTGTGTGCTGCCAACGGGACCTGGAATTGTACAGCACCAACTTTATCACCAGTTACAACACATCTCCTTGCAACTACACACCAATCAATCCCTTGTACCGTTCTGTACAATTTCGCGGAACCTTCATTTCAGAAAGTTTCCCCTTTTGTCATCACAGGGAGATGATGGCCAGCCCTATTTTACCTGGAAGGTTTGGTGTGACCCGAATCAAATCTGCTCAGCAGAACACACACATTTCTGAATTTAAGGCAAAGACAGCTCTGAAAAAGCGAGTCTGACTTTCAAGATTAGTATCTATACAAACACCTAGAAGACCAACGCTACAAAGCCTCTGAAAATAAAAGGAGGTGTTTACCATTGCCTACTCAAAAGACACTACACCAATATAAAGCCGTGACACTGGTCGCATGGCTTTTCCTAAAAAAATTAAGTAGCATCTCCTGAAAATTCGTACCAGATTTGTGTTGTCAAGACTTGCTCTTGTAAACTTTTGGACTAGTTCCCATGGTCAGAACATTATGCAAAGCCTCCCTTAAATAAAATGTAAATGGCTATAATGAAATAAAAAAATCTTCAAGAGTCATCCATATCTTAGGAGTTTTTATCAAACAAACAGTAGCATGAAGCCACTTAGCTTTTCAATTTCACACCCTGGAGCTCTCATACATCAGATGCCTGTTGTTAGTCTAAATCCCATAATTACTCTTCACTTTGCTGACCTCAATAAATAAGTAAACAAACACTCAAAGGAATGGCACCTTCTTCAATACAAACTGGGCCATAGCTCTCAAAGGAACCAGTTAAAGCAAACCTGAAGGTATTTACACGACATTCCTGGTGGCCATCTTGCGTCAAAGGCAGGTTGAGACTACTGAGAGCAGACTCTGGAGCCCAGTGGGCTACAGCCAGCCACCAGCCTGGGGCAACGGCGGCAGGACAACAAACAGGTCTCTGGCAAAGCTTTCTTGGACCATTTGTCTTTGATATATCACTTTTTTTCAACAATCGTACTTAGAATATTTTCCTCTGTGCAGGGGGAAATAGTAACCCCCCCCAAAAAAACGTAGGCAAGAACATTTTTCCTTCTCAGAAATCTTCTAATTAACTTACCAAGACTCAATGACAGGGTTTTAATGAAGGATGCTGGTTATGTTTGCCAGTTAAAGGAAGAAGGCTTTCGGCTTTTCTACCGAACTCTATTTATCCCAATGATGGATAGAGCTACAGCTGTTCCACCAGCTTCATAAAGAACAAGGCTCCCTGGCTTCCTATCCAGGGCCTCAATGGCAGCCGTAACGAAAACAAACCGGGAAACCAACCTCACTGTCAGGGCATCACAAGCGCCCCATTGAGAAGCAGGGAAAGTTGCATCATTTACAAACGCAGTTCTTTGAAACAGTTTTACTCCGCCCAAGTTACACACTTCTGCTGACAGCTGCTCCAAAAGCCCTGCAGGAGGAGGACACCTGGAACCCAGCGCTCGGAGCCTCCACCTTACACAGAACAAAACCACATCAAACCAGCCAGCAGCTGCAGCCTGATTCACGTTCCTCCCCTTCGCAACTCTCTTACCTTCCAACTGCAACTCTTGCACCCACAAAGATCTTACTGTTTTCTGAAGACAGAAGTCAGACTCCATTACCTTAAAGATGGTTATTAGGAATACTGTCAGCTCTCTCCTCTATTCCAGGAGCGTCAGGATCATTCCTCAGCACAAACTACTCAGTGAAAGGTCTACAGGTTCTTCGAACTCCATCTGCTCCTTAATACGGATGAAGTTGGGACACTCTGAAGTAAAAGAAACAATCTTCCTGATGAAGCCAAAGATTCCTCAAGCATCAAAGCAGAGACCACCAAACTTCAGATAAGCCAGGCACAACCTGATCACATTAAAATTAACAGACTAACTTTTTAGCCTCAATTAGGCTCACATAATTTATGTTATAACTACTCGAAGCCAGTGGTGCAATTTACATTAACTACAGAGCATCAGCTGCTATACCTTCATCTGCGATGCAACTTCTCCCGAGGGCGCTTAGTGAAAAATATCTCGATAGCAGCCAGCATAACTTTGTCTACATTGAACTGAAAGCCTTGGGCATGTGCATAAGAAGTTCTAAATTAGTAATATCCATCAAGGAAACCTGGACATCACTGGACAGGCCAGTACATAATTATTTTGGCTGCCACTATGCAAGGAAGGGAACCGAAATGACGGTTTCACAGGTCACCGATTGTCCCATCATCTGGAACACTGCATCTGCTTAGTGTGCATCTTTCCAACAGCATGGTCTGAGTTGGAAATAAGGGTTCAGCAACAGACAGAGAACAGAAGCAGGATTAAAACACCATTATACGGCCAGACAGTGAGAAACAAGATGCGTGCAAGGAAAAAAGAAAGGTACCCTAACATAATTTGTCCACATGCCAGTGCAAGAGCAGAGGAAGACTTAAACTCTGAAGAGTTTAAGAGTAATATGGCCAGTAATATGCTATACTGCAAGATTTCATTCACTGTGTGCTTATTTCTACCTTCTAAAACAGCCAGCGTTCAACACAGCAGGGGCAGAACATTGTTGAAGTCTCTGGTAGCAGAGCTACCGTGCTCCTAAGAACCAGGTACCGTTTCACAAGCCAAAGCACTAGTGTATTGTGAATGTATTTTGTGAATTTTGAACCCAGTGAAGTTATTTCCTCGTAACCTTCCTCTAACTGCTCCTACTAGTCTCATCCTGGGAAGATAGAGCTAAGCACAACCTCCTGGAAGCATGTGTTATCTCCCTTACCTCACTTCCCTGCCCACTTGTCACCAGGGCTGCATCCTCCTCCCCGAGCGCTCCTGCACAGACAATCCTGACACCCACGGGGAGGCTGAAAAGTCCCCTCCAACGTGATGAAGTAGAACTTTTTTGTCTCGGACCTGACAAGCAGGAGAGTCCAACAAACTGGATAAGCTGCATGCAAACATGTGACCACCTGATGTAATTAGTTACTTCTATTTATAGAAAGAACCTGGCCCATGGAGACCATTCCCTAGACAACCCATTAGTTCCTACCCTCATTAACAGCTGACCAAAAAATTAAAGGAAGTATTGTTTGTTAAATATTAAATTTCCACATATATATTAAAAAGTATGCACCTAGATAAATAAATATGCACAAAAGAGTGTATATAATACTACCTGTACCACACTGAGGCTTTCACTTTTTTTTTTTTAAATTAGTTTGGTTGGTAACGAACTCTGATATTTGGGACATATCTGCTAGGGAACCATCCGGCTTTGCATTTATAAGCAGAAGTCATGGAATTCAATAGGAAGACTCCTGCTTCTTTCCCATGCATCACTCATGCCTTTCCTGCAGACAATAGTAACAATGGCCTGGATTCAATGTCCAGATTCATCATTAAGTGTTCAGATCTTTATAGCACCATCTTCTTAAAAGATTAGAAGTCATCTTCTCAAAGCAGGATGACACATAGGGCAGCATCAGGGAAAAGAAAGAGGGCTGAGGAACAACACGGCTCTAGTGAGAATCACTTCATCCGATTTTGTCTTTAAAGAACAATGAATGAAGAGACATCTCTGGTGGGGAAAAAAAAATAATCAAAACACAGGTCTGAGAAGTGAACACATTCAGCCCTAGCCATACTGAATGTGTTCAAAGGAGATGGGGGTGAAAGGACAGAAGCAATAAGGTGGAAAAAGGAAATCAGCACATCACAAGAGGATGAAGGATAGACCCATAAAAGCAAAAGCATGAATCTGTCTTCACACAGCCACAAGTGAAGTATAATTCTGACATCTACATGCAGATTAGGTTTTCCCAAGAACACTGGGGAGGAGAGGGAAAAGAGCAGCAATAGAAATATCCACCAAAACACCCCTTAAAAGCAGGGTATAAATTCTTTTCTGCCTTTTGCAGATCACCTTCATATCCTGCTCCCGTTGCTATTCTAGACGGAGATTACTGGGAAGTTCACATGATGCCTTGCCCAAAGTCAGAGGCTGTACAGGCAGGTGTTTCACACCAATCACTAGCGCTTGCCAGAAATTCAGCATGGGGTTTTCAGCCTGCTAAATTGCATCCTCAGGCCACCGCTTTCTGCAGGGTTCAAAGTCAGTAATCTCCAGCTCCATCTAGTTTGCTTCAAGTGACTCGTGCAGAGCAGACGTCAGCAGAAATAGGTTAGAGTTGGGTTCAGGCGCTAGATTTCCCCCAGCTGGCTGAGATGCTCTTTGCCTTTTGTACTGGAGATCTGACGTGCCAACTGGAAGAATGATTTATAGAATTTTTTTCCTTTTCATTTTTGGCTATAGGGAGCATTTACTCCATACCCTAAAAAGGTATGCAATTGCATTACAACTGGCATCTGGCAACCCCCTTATTAAAGGGAAGGTACAACACTATTTTTACTCGCCTTACAGAGTTACTGGATACTGCAGCATTCCTTCGAGGAAGCTGGGCAGACATCTAGCGAGCGGTGGAGCTGGAGGCAGCCTAAATCGACTACTGTAAGAAGAAAAAGCCAGCTCTGACAATCCAACTGTGTCACAAAATCACAAGTTTAGCCAGTAACCTGACGTGGCAAGATGCTTTTTTGCTTACACTCACTTCTTCCAAATCCAGCGCTTCATACCCCTACAAAGCCATATTATACTCTCAGATATATTAGCATTTTCACAAGCCAAAGCTTACTTCCTGACTGCTTAAAAAAAAAAACCAAACAACAGGTACATCCTTCTCCCACGTGATTTATATTGCACCAGGCAGCACTCCCTAAATATTCAGACTTTATAACACTTGCTTTCAGGAAGATACAACTCTTTCCTACTCTGAAAGAAACCTCTCCCTTTTTTCACAGCAGATTCTTGCTATTTACTACTGACTCAAGGATTAATAAGGGCTGCAGAGCCACAGAAAACCTCAAGAACTTGACATGTGAGTCAGTCTAGCAATAAAAACAGTTTAACATCCACTTGTGTGGGTCAATAAACAGAAGAACTGATGTTAGTGCCTTTACTACGCAGAAAAGCTGTTTCAGTATCAACGCTACAACTGAAATCTCGAATTGACTCAGTCTGTCCTACGCAGGGAGACAGCCAGGAGCCCTGCCTGCCATGCAGGTGTTCTTCACGCCATCACAACACAAGCTACAACCCACATCGTAAAGGTCAGTTTCGGGGGAAAAAAATGCATTTCTCATCCTGGCTTTTACTATAAATACACAGTTCTGTAGCTGAGGACAGTGTGGGGGCACTCCCCATCTGAGATGTCCTTCACACCCGCTGTAAGAGAAGTAGAGCTGGATGTTAGACGTGCTAATCGTGACTGCTTCCCATTTACTGCCCCCACCCAAAGCAACACAGAGATGGAGAGAGAGGGGAGAATTACGAGGGCATCATAAGGTTTTCTGTAATAAACATAGTAGTTCTCCCATTCCCACCTACAAGATCTGCAGGCGGCTGTACAATCTTAACAGCTGAGCCTGTATGTGATAAAAAGACACAAGGCAAGCTAAATGAAGGTGAATATATTTACAAGATAGTGCTAAGATCTCCATAACAAACAGTCATTAGCAGATTAGTATTATGAATCTAATCCAATTAAGAATTTCCTTTGCAAATGCCTGGAGGAGCTGGAATTCCTCTGGGAAGACCTTTCCAGGTTTTGAAAGGCTCCCGTGAGTCACGCCTGCAGGTCTGACATACCAGGAAAGACCAGCTCTGGAGCTGCAGGAACAAAGCCGTGAACCCCACCTGAGAGCTGCATCCTACTGCGTTTGAGAAGTCAATTCAAAAATGGACCCGGCAGCACCACATTTAAAAAAAAAAAAAAGAAAAAAGAAAAAAAAAGAGACTTCTCAGTTTCACAAGTCCCAGTCAACATAAAACTGGCACCTTCCCAGGCCAAGCGACAAAACAGAGGAGAGCTCTCCTTATTACCAGTCTCGTACCGTGCCTTTTTAAACAGCTTCAGATCATTACAGATGTTTGGCATAATGCTAGTCCATACAGCAGCCGCGTCTGAAGACAAAGCGTAAGCTAAGCAGTTAAATGTTGACTTTGACAGAATCCTAATGCCTTGCTCCTCCTGCTTTATGCTGATGTTGAGAACGGCAGCAGCGACCCATAGCTTGATCTGAATGCCCAACTCTTGCCCACACTGCAAAATCTGCTCACGCTCGGTTTAACACGAGCAACATACATGCACACACAGGTGAGAATTGTGGTTTCCAAGTCCCCAGATTGAATTGGCACATCAAATTCTTACTGTAAGTGGTTTTCTGGTGCCCTTAGCTGAAGTTCGTAGATTCAGGCTGACCTTATCTGCCTTTGCATAGAGAGTTTTAGGACAAAATAAGGCGAGGGAAAGATCTCATTGGTTCAACTTTGCTGAACAGAACTGCCAAGACCGATCATGTTACCACATCTGCAGACACATGCGCAGTGACCCTCCGCACCGAGGAACCAAGCCAGTGCAATTGCTTCCTTCTGGTTTAGGATCCAGCCCACCCTGACCCCCAACGCTACCAAAATATCAGAACCAAAGACACATACAAAGAATAACTGTTGCTTTTTAAAAAAACCAAACAAACATACTGTTTCAACAAGTTATTAAAGATAGATACATTTAAATTAATGCTTGGAACAGAACAGCTTACTCCCTGATGCTTCAGACCATTCAAAGTTTCACCTGAAACACACACACCCCCCTCCAGGCAGCCGAAGATGCCCATTAAGGGAAGGATTAACTAAGACAATAGCCAGGCTCATGTTTCCCTCCCCTCACACAGAATGGGTATTTATGTAAAAAACCCAAAGCCAGACCAGTCGCCAAGATAAGGCAGGGCATTTTAAACCTGAATAAGGTGGGGAAAAAGTTATTGATGTCCTACCAGTCAAACACAACTTTTTTTTCCATTCTTCCGAAGTGACTCATAGAAAATATGCAAAACTCAGGCTAGTTCAGCTTCGTCTACTTCTCTTTGTTGCTCCTTTACTCCAGTTCTTCGACAAAAGCACTTTGGCGAAGACAGCCAAAGCAAGAGGGGGAAATGGAGCCAAACGCTCCAAATATAAACATGAAGAGGCAAGCGTTACAGAAAGTTTGATGGAGCTACCAGGCCCCGGCAGGGATGCAGGGTACCTCTCCCAGCAGAGCCGCTGGGCGACCCAGCAGCTAAGGCAAGCGTTTTTACTGGGCAGCGCCGCAAAACTGGTACTGTCTGTGTTTACCGGACGAGCAGCTGGTCAGATTTAGGCAACCGGGGTCACTTTGCCATGCCAGCAGTGCTTCACGGCCAGCAGCCTGTGATTTTATAAGAGGGGCTTGAACAGCAGCATTCAGAGAGGTTAGCGATTTTGGGCTCCTCCAACCAGAAACTCAGGCAGTGAGACTTTAAAACAAAAAAAAAAAAACAAAAAAAAAGAGAAAGAAAAAAGAAAAAACAAACACAAAACTGTTCTGTGTTAGTTCTCCCTCCTGTTGTCACTCCCCTCCCCCAGCTTGTTAACTAAACTTTTCCTCTCCCAGGGATCTTTCTAATCCTTCAGCGAAGCTGTAATGAATTTGCAACATCAGTCACTTCGCAAAACGACTTCAATGGGAATCAAGTTCACCACGAGCTCAAGAAAATAATACAGGGAATTCTAACAATCACATAGCCAGGAGGAGGATATAAAGGGGGAAGAATAGCAGAAGTACTGGAAAATTGGTTTTCAATCATGTAAAGAAGGAGCGTACACCATTCCCAGGGGCCTGGGTTAAGGAAGAACATCAGAATGAAAAGGCAATGGTGCCCCATTACCCAAAGCAGCAGGTTATGGGCAAAAGGCATAACCAAAACCAGACTTGAGAGCTAAAAATCCTGTGTTCTCTTTTCAAGAAATGCTAGGGACAGAAAGAAAAAAAATACAACAAACCCTCTCTAAATTCAAACCTGAAGACAGTCACCTGACTGTGAGATTAATCCAAGTATGTTGAAACTAAGTATCTGGAAAGGATTTCACACTTCCCTGTATCCCTCCCACCAGGCCAGTTTATCTGCAGCCAGGCTGGTAACCTCCTGGTCCACGGGCTCTTACCGTCCCTGGAGGAGTTTTACACTGAACCAGCGATTCTGAAAGGGAGCTGTGAGAAGAGCTGACACCCCGACAGATGAATTGGGAAGCCGCTTCCACCCACAGCAATTCAGGAGAGCAGGCGTTCCCACAGCCTATCAACAAAACTTGTTATTTACCATCAGAGACACGTAATACTATCGGACTCGGAAAGTTTTTGGGGTTTTGGCTGAGCGCCTTCTGTTTTCTGCAGAAGACAACAGGTTTAGGTACTAAACTGAAGTTAAGGCAAACTGCTGAAGTTTGAGAACAACACACTCACCAAAGCAGCCAACTTGCTCGCTGCGGGTTTAAACAACCCGATACAGAAGAGCCTTCTCTACACAGGAAGAAACAGAACTTGTTTATGGGCCACTGAGCTGGGTTCACTCCTGGGTTTGTCTCCAGCCTGCTGCGTGACTTGGGTTGATCACGCCCTTGTCATTCATTTTCTATTATAATATGACCTCTCCTACCCAGCTTTGACAGACTGACTACAAATTCTAGACCAGTTAAGAGCTGCTCTTCCCCCTCCACCCGTTCTATATTGATAATAAATGCAATCTGGTTCTAAAGCTTACAATAAATATTTAAAGAACAGGTAAGCTGTCGACACAATTCAGCTAGTGTGCCCCAGCAGTATATTTAAACTGCTGTTCAAATGACTTAAAACAAGCATTGCATTACAGCTGCTATTCTTTAAATAAAAAAAAGGAGGCAGAAAGGAAGCTGCAAGTGCTGCCTTTATGCCTAAGTTTATATCCAGAACGGAAGTTTGCTTTAAGCAAAAAAAAAAAAACCAAGGGTAAAGGGAAGAAAATACCAAAACAAAACCTGAGCATCCCTTCGAGACAACCTGGTTCACTTCAAGGCCTTGGCCAAGCGATGGACAGTGGTCCATGAGCTGGGGGAGCAGAACAGGGGCCAAGCCCGAAGCCTTTAGCTGCCGCCTGTCCAGCGGCACGCAGCTGGCCCGCTGTGCCAATCCGGACCGTGCCACCTCCCACAGCAGGGTCTGGGCTACTGTCAATCGCCTGAGAGATACCCCAGGAAAGACAACAAGCACAATGAGAAAGCATAACCAGAACTGCCCCTTCCATTTCTGTTCTGAAGGGTGACTAGTTAATCAAAGATTGTATTTTTTTTTTAATAATTATAATGCAACCAACTCAAGTGCAGTCAAAGCTTTACAGATACCCGATTTACACGACTGTTTCCCACTCACTAATGACAAGAAACTTGTCAAATTAAGTCACAAATTTCAGCCAGATTTAGCCATGCACAAGGTGGTCTCATTTGCAGTTAGGACTAACTAGGATTCAGAGTCAACCAGGAAACTCTACAGCGTTAATCACAGCTCTTCCACCTCAAAATATGAAGTTTGAGCCATCGCTCCAGCCTCACCAAGACAAGGCTCAGGATGTGTTCAGCAGCATCAGAAAGCAGGCACCGAGTTTTAAGCAACTACGCCCGACTCAAGGGAAAAAAAACCCACAAACCTTAAATTAAAGCTCATCAAGAAGGCTGGACAAAAAAAATAAATTAATTAATTAGTGTCCGCCTAGTAAATATTAGAGGATCTGCACCACCACCAGTAGCACTTCCTCAGGGTAGGAGGGATGATGTCATGGCTGCACACTACAGCATTGTCGGGTTCGTCTGGCTACACGCTGCTAACGGGACACTCCCTACAGAACTGTGACCGCACAGTCAGTTTTCCTGGTATCAGCAATCAGTTTAATATGTGTTCAGAGACCTGCAATTAGCATATAAACGCAGTATAACCACGGAGCAAAAGAAGAAAGCAAAAAAAACAACAGGGAAAAAAAAAAAAAAAAGCAGCAAAGAGGAGACAGCTGTAACAGGGTGGCAAACAAAGCTCCGAAGCATGAAAGAGAGAAAGGAATGTGGTTAAAAAATCTCCCCTAAGGAAGAATACTCTGTACGCCCGAGCTCCAGCTGTTTGACTTGCCCCGCTCCCTCCTCCACTCCATTATCCACTCTGGCTGCGCTAATTTAACACAAACCGCCCGCCTGTGTCAACTGTTGAAGGGGGAGATTGGGGTAAAGCAGCCTCGGATGCGTCTGGGCTCCCGGTGCAGAAAGCAAAAAAACTTTGGGGCAGAAAGTTCAGGTGCTTTTGGCGGGCTGCTTTGTGCCGAGAGCTTAGGGAGCTGCGAGGGAAGGCAGCGGAGAGTCCTTCCCTGCTGCAGCCTCCACCGGCTAGAGCTTTGCCACCGCCTCCACATGCACCTCGACTCCCACAGGGCACCCAGATTTGCATGCAGAAAGATCTGCCTTTTATCAACAAAGCCACGCAACTCCCAGCAAGAGGACCCGACTGCCCCCCCAGTTCCCAGCAGTCACTCCCACGGATGAGACAAGCAGGTCGGAAGAGTCAGGAGGGAGGAAAGAAAAAGGAGGGAAAAGGAATAAACCCGGCCAATTTTAAAGTCTGGAGGCCTGGATTTCCACAGGGAAGGTATTTTTCACGTTTGAGATACTGGGGGAGCGCCACGAAGGTTTGGGAGTCATATATGCAGCCAAAATGGCGCTGAGAATAAAAATATAATTTAAAGGAAGGTCGCCATATTGTAAACAGTGAGGCAGGGAGACACAGAGACAGCAACCTCCATTATTCCCAGCAGCTGCAGCAGCACGGAAGCGCTGGGAACGTCAAGGCCTGGCGCGGAGACGCCACCGCCGCTTCCCGCCCCACGGCCAGGACCCTGAGGAGTCCCCCCCCTCTCCCCTTAGCCCTTCCGCCCCCATAAGCACAGCACCCCCAGAGAGGGGTGAGGAGGGGAAGTTATCGGCTTGGGGGGGGGAGTGTGTGTGTGGGGATGTGTGGGGTGTGGGAGGCCGGGTAGGGGCAGCAGCGAAGCAGCCAGGCCGCGCAGCCA
>VXAK01021089.1:0-12724 GCA_013399435.1 Arenaria interpres
TTTTATTTAAAGTATTTGGACAAGTATCAATCAGTAGTCTAATAAATAAAAACCTTTAAAAATAACAGAATTATATCAAACATTTGTGGTGCACTTCAGGCTTACAAACAGTCAATTTATTCTGTGTCCTTCTCTTATTTTAGCCACTGGGAACAATATTAAAAGAACAATCAATTTTTTAATTAAAAAAATCAAAATACAAACAGCTTTTATTTACTATCCTTATTGATCTAGGACATGCTGAATATTGAAAGCAACACAAGAATAGTGCCCCACAGTATGTTCTGCCTTATGAATATGAATTACACTACCTTGAGCTTCTTGTTCTATATATCTACAATGACACAACTCAAAGAACCCTTCAAAAAGTATCTTTTTCTTGAGGACTCCACAGGGCAAGAAAATCTCAAAACTCACCTGATCTTGGCTCAAAAGATCTAACTTAAGTAGCAGTTACTGTGGATAAGTGATGAGAAAGAAAACTTTAGGAAAAGTCTTATGCGGAAGAGACTCTGGAAGGAATCAGAGCTGTTGACAAACCATATAATAAAATCCTTGATTCCACTGATCATAGAACATGCACACAGCAACCACCTTTACTCACCAAACATCAGATTTAAAGAAACAGAGACAGTAGGAAAGTACTCATGTTTGAAATACAACCTAAACCACAAGCAACAGTAACTGATATTTTCCACAATGATTTACTTCTGATTTTGAAACAGTCTTTTTCTCTGGTCCCATCAATATTTAAGCATATTAAACATGTCCTTATTCCTAGTTCTGAGATAATCTGGGTGTACTTCGCCTACAGGTAAAGCAAATTGAATTTTCTTTTTGGTGAAGCAGCTGTCCATCAAGAAGAGCTGTTTTATCTAAAACTTCCTTTTTTGGCAGGCATATGTCAAATTTTGACAACACAATTTACCGGAAAATATTATGTGATATATAGTTCATAGACTATATGAACAAAGTCAAAATATTTTACTGCAATGTTAGCAGAACTTTTCACTGCAATTTATTTTCCAATTCTGTTGATTTATACTACACTACATTTAACACAATAAAGACATTTGAGATTTTGAAACATTAGAAGGCACTGTGATCTCTTCTGAAATATTTAAAGGGTTTTGCTGTGTTGCTAACACAGATGAGAGACAAAGTAGAAAATATTTTCATTTTCTGAGATGAAATTAAAAGAAACACTTCTTTCAGACCATTATTACTTGAACTTTTAATCATGTTTGAGCAAATTTGGAGGCAAAATCAGCATCTGAAAGCCTTATTTCCTTCCTTAACTGTATTCTGGCATTCTGAGAAATAGATGGGTGCATATGTAGAGAGAGAGAGGGGCAGGGTAGTAGATATCATGAGGTACTAATGGAGGGAGAGAATAGAAGGAAACTTTGGGTGTTGCAGAAAAGCATTCATATCCTTATACACCAGAGGAGAGGTGTAAAAGAGACTTAAAAGAAATCTTTTCTACCTGAAGTATCTTATTATGTCCTTAGACCGTTTAATCCCACCTCTATTTATTTGACCTTTCCTTGACTTGGTATAGCTCTCAGTTCATCAGCTACGAACCCTCGTTTGGATTTAAAAGCCTAAATCAACTAACCAACCAACTTTGTAAGACAAATTTGCTTCCATATCCTGCATCTGGTACATAACTTACTTTTCTTTTGACCTCTTTTGACCTTTGTGTTTTATTTTGTCCCGACCCCTCTCCCCTTCCTCCCCCCCACCCCTTTCCCCAATCATTTTTGTGCTCATGTTTCTTTTCCACTGTTTGGTAACCTTCGTTCAGCCCTCCGGTTGCAGAATTTGATAGTTCAGGCAGGTTAATCAAACCCTGATTATCCCAGCTCAACTGGGACCAGGTATTTAGTCCTGAGAACTGTATGGGCTCCCAGGTCTTTGACATGATTTAATACTACCCTTTTTTTAAAAGGAAACATCTCAATTTAGATAACTTTATGAAAGACAGCAGTGAGAATCTTAGGCATCCGAGATATTTTTAGACCCCAGGAGGTTAGGCTGCAACCAAGTTGTAATTCTGAAAATGTTGATGTCTTGTAGATGCTGAACAATGGAGCCTAAAGTATTTCAGTTCTAGGAATGGAGTCTTGAGAACTCTATTTAAGTTTTAATTTCTTACAAGCTAAAACAAGCAGAAAAAGCAATTCTAAGGGAATGAAAAAATATACAGATTAGTAGGTTTTTTTATATCTGTATTTTTTCCTTTTTTTTTAGGTGAAGAAGTAATAAAGTGTAGGTCATGTTGTTTGTCTAATTTTCATATAAAATTAATTAGAATCTCTAGAGATTTCTATTAACTCCTGTACTTCCCTGCTTTTCAGCACGGTAATTAATTCAATGGAGAACTGTATAGAGCTTGTATGTACAATATATGTGAACAGTTTAGCTATTCAATTCAAGACTCAAAGAATAATTATATCTAGCTTATAGATGGGAATACCCATAACAGAAAGAAATACAAATTGTCTCATCGAAATTAAATGTATTACATGACAAAACTAAATGAACCACAGAAGGCTAACAAATAGGCAAGAACAGTCACGGGTTATCATGACCTTTGTTCCTTGGCCTTTAAGAGCCAAAACTGATAAATCACATTTGGGGATTCATTGCTGATAATGCTTCTTCCAGTGAAGTGAATGAGCTCTTTGGGCTCCTTCAGAACACTTGATATGAAGTAAGGATATGACAGGATTGAGCCACCTTTGTTATTTATTCTTGAAAGAAAGTAAAATACGGCAGTTGGAGATACGCAGAACATGCTGAGATACATAATGATCCATCAGTCAGCTGCAGTCTGTGGACGGAGTGGGGACATACTGATTGTTCCCTTGAATGTATGCAATGTGGTCTCTAAGGATTTGGCCTGTTTGGCCTGAAGTAGGAAGGAGAAGGGATCTACTGTCAGTCCCTCTGCAGAGGCTTGAGAAGCACGTGTTCCTAGAGCAGTCCCTGCTGAAGGAATGGCCTGAAGGAGAGTGTCTGAGGCAACTCCTAGAATTAATAACCAAAGGCTCTGAAAATGCTGTCACTGGCCTTAGGGAATGCAACAAAAGGCTCTTTTTTTTTTTTTTTTTCCCCTGCAGGAAGAAGGGCATCTATCTATCAAATAAAGTAAGAAAGTTGTAGTAGTCTCTGGCCTCAGCCAAACCTTCCCAGCTATGCCTGTGGTTTGTTCAGTCATTCCTCTGTGTTGGTCCCTTGCCTTTTCATCATGGTTTTGAATTTGAATGGGATTTTTTTCCTTTTTTTTTAATGTGTTTCCTGAGACAATGTTTTCTTACTGCTTCTTTGTTATAGACAACTGTCGTGGTTTAGCTTCAGCCAGCAACAAAGAATGACAGGGTTGCTCACTCACTCCTACCGTCTGGATGGGATGGGAAACAACCGGAAGAAAAAGGCAAAACTTGTGGGTTGGGATAAAGATAGTTTAACAGAAAAGCAAAGGAAGAGCAAAAAACCCCAAAAATAGTACTGATAGAAGAGTACTAAAAAATGATTAATGCACAATCTCTCACTGACTGGAACCAAGAATGCCCAGCCTGATCCTGGAAAGAAAAGTTGCAGAGTATAAGGATAAGCAGAATTAAGAAATAAAAGTAATTTGGACAGGAAAGAGTTCCTGTATCTGTGTGAACTAAGCTAAGGGGATGTCTGTGGGGCCTTTACACTCACTAATATGTCCGTACACAGTTCTGAAAGGTACAGTAGGCTTGGAATGTCTGGATTCAAGCCATATTCAGTCTAGAAGAAATACAGCTCTATTCATTCAACCCTGCACCAAAATAATAAATCTTTCCTCTCCGGACTGCAGTGGTTATGCAGCTATACTGGCTCTCATCTCTGCAAGCCTTGGAAACTGCACTGTGCTCCACTGTATGGTCTAGATTTACCCTAAATGTTTGACTACAGGGCAATTGCAGGTACCTTCACTTTCAGTAAACATCAAAGACAGAAGTTATGTGTATTCTGCATACTGTGGCAGGGGAATTTCCTGAAAAGGACAAAATTAGGCAGCAATACTTTTCAGATTTGACTGTGCTTATTTTCAGAAACCTGAATTTTAATGAACTGAACTGTGGCACACCATGAGATATCATCTAGAAACTGTAACTCTGTATTAATGAAGGACTGGTATTTTTCATTTCTAGTTAATATCTTTGGGGATTTTTGTTTGATTTATTTTTTATTGAATTGAGACATTTTTCTTGTAGGAGGCAGTAGTTGTTTACATAGTTAAGATAATTAGCTAGGTTGAAGTTGAGATACAGCCATAGCTAGGTAAAGATTCTGAATGCTATATGACTCTCTTACTTGAACGTGTAGGTATAAAAGAATATATGTTTATGCTTATGCTTATGATAGAAATGAGCCAGAGATGGGCCCTTGCTGCAAAGAAGGCTAATGGCTGCATTATACAAAGTATTGCCAGCAGGTTGAGGGAGGTGTTCCTTACCCTGTACTCAGCACTGGTGAGGCTACACCTGGAGTACCGTGTCCTGTCAGGACACACTGGAGAAAGTCCAATGAAGGGCCACAAAGATGATTAAGGGTCTGGAGCACCTCTTCTATGAGGAAGAGCTGAGAGAGCTCAGAGGAGAGAAGGCTGAGAGGGGACCTTATCAACATATATAGATAACTGAAGGGAGGATACAAAGAGGACAGAGCCATTCTCTTTTCAGTGGTGGCCAGCGACAGGGTAAGAGGCAACAAGCACAAACTGAAACATGGGAGGTTCCATCTGAACATGAAGAAACACTTTTTCACTGTGAATGTGACCAAGCACCGGTACAGGTCGCCAGACATGTGGAGTCTCCCACCTTACTGGCACTGCTTGAGCAGATGACCTAGAGAGGTTCTGTGAAATATCTGGTTCTATTTCAGTTATTTACTGATAGATTGCAAAGAGGAAATTATCACAGTTATGTTTGCTGTGATCCATTATCTCTCCAAGACTACTTCTGTACTGTGCATTTAGATGCAATAGAGCTTGCATCAGGCGCTGCTTCTGGGTATGCACAATTTATGCAGAGAGCCAATTGCTGGAAGGCTTTGGGTCTGCTTTGCCAGAGGGTGCCCCAGTAAGTGACTTCTAACCAGGACACTGAATACATTGCTGGTGCTCCTGACTGTGTCCTGCAGGACTCCCAAATATAAACAAAAGGCAAATTGACACCATAAAGGACGCCTCCCACTAATTTGCTAATGTAGAGCGTCCATAGAGCTTAATCTGTGTCCCAAAATAAGGGCAGTGGTTAGAGTAAATAATGAATATGAGTGAAGATACATCCATTTATTTCTTTCTTCATTTGTCCCTTCCTGAAAATTGAACCATGTTTGCAATATTTCCAATTTATTCTGATTTTATTTATTGTAATGATCCAGTAGCTCAACACCATTAAAATAATACTAGCGTATGAAGAGTTGTTCTTTGCTGTATGACACTGATGCGTTATAGATTTATTACAGACAGGAGCATGTTACAAGTTAGCATAGGTCTTAGATACTATGTTATGCATCTAGACTTCTGTTCATAAGCTTACTCTAGCTAGACTCCCTGTCTTTGCTTCAGATGGACCTTCCCAACTAGGCCTAGGTCTTATTCACTCAGTCCCTGTGTTGGACCCCTACCCACAACCAGTTCCTCCACTTCTTGTGGGAATCACACCTGCCTTAGCTTCACATTTGAACTTTTAAATGCTTCAGATTTCCAGTTACTCTGGACCTAGTTACTGCTTTTTCAGAGGCAGAGAGTATCTCAGACCCACCCCAAATGGTAGCACTCTACAACCCTTTTTTGACTTCTACAGTTTGGGAAAAGAGGAAAAGACTCACTTTCTGGGATTTTTAGAACCTATGAGGAAATCCAAATTATATGACATGAAGGAAAAGCAGTTTAGCTGCAGCCAGGGAGCTCATTTTCTCCCACAAACCCCAGTATTTAGGATTGTGCTTGCCTAAACAGTCTGGATCTTTTGTTCAGTGCCATGTTAAAAATTTTCTGAAAGAAATAAAGAATGACCAGAACACACTGAGATAAATGTTTTGTGAGCCAGTAAGTGACATGGACTGAATGTGCAGCATCAATCACTGCTGACCTTCAGAAGCACTGTATATCCAGAGGCCTGTGTCAAATGATCTGTTTTGGATACCTATTTTTATGTTACTCATGAAATACATCAACTATCATTGAAATCCCAATTAAAAATTGGCTATTACTACAGTAGAGCTCTTAATAAGATTTTCAACTCAATGAAATTTTCCCAGAGAGAGGAAGACACTCTGAAACCATAGGTCTGAAAAGTGTAACGTTTTCTGTGCAAGTCTGTGTGCTTCCCACATAGTCTGAGTACATCCGTTGTCTTATCACACAGAAATGCAGGACTTTCAAGGTACATATTGAGAGAAGTTCAAACTCCTAATATAAATAAATACTGAAAAGAAACCTTCCAGTTTTCTTCATCCTTCTACATTCTCCATGCTCATTTGTAAGAAAAAGCCTGTCCTGGAAGGACTTTGCAGGAAAAATGCATCCCCTGAATTCCTGAAAAGGGCCAGCTTTGGTTTACATTGTACACACAGAAAGTAAAAGTCTACTGCATACCTCCAATAAGGTACCTAATATTTTCAAATGGTAGGACTTTTGGTTTTAAAAAATGCTTCTGTAATCCAGTCCCTCCACGCACAGTGAAATCCATCTGATTTGTAAGATTACATGTGCACACAGCAAGACCTGTATCTAGCTTTTTCAAGGCTATCATTTCAAATTTCACTCTCTCCAAAAAATACTAGTGCTATGCAAAAGCCACTGGGGATCTGATCTCAAACAGTATTAGCCTCAGGTTTGAGGAAGAATCTATTGACCTCTAAGAAAGCTGCTCATTTTTCTCTTCCCAAATTCCTGTATTTCAGGAACATTCTACCTACACTTATAGTATTGAATCTATGCACCCTTAACTTCCAAAACAACCCAAAAAAGGTATGGTTTTTTGAGCACTGTACAAACCTTCACAATGAAAGTACTGAGACCTCACTGTGGGACACTTGGTATGCCACTGTCCCAGAGAAAGAGACACACATCAAAAACATAAATATAGTAAGACAGAAGCGGCTGAAATGGCTGAAGGACGACCAGTGCTGGATAAATATTCTGATGGTTTAATGCGAAAACAGTGAGACGACATAAACTTGCAGAGAAGACCTTTCAAGGCTCCACTAGGTGGTGCTAAAAATCTAGCCCGTATATTAGCCGCATGGGGCTATCTTTGCTCCTGCTCATTACAGGTATCCACGAGGTTTTTCCTTCTGAACCCATCTCAAGGACACTAAGACAACGTGTTGGCTAACCCAGCTCTGCTGCCTGCACACATTCACGGCATGTTCAGCCTCGGGATTTTTTTTCAGAGTTCTAGGATCTGGTTAGAAATTTTGACACTTTTTTTCTTTTTTTTTTTTCTTTTTTTTTTTTTTTTTTTTTGGCGTATTGGGGGGTTTTTTTTTTTTTTGGGAGTTTGGGGGGTTTTTTGTTTTGTTTTGTTTTGTTTTTTTAAGAAAAACCTACCTCAATTACTTATGTAAAGGAAGCAGAAAGCAGAACTGTTATGAAAAATGGAGAATAGTGTCTGAAGAAAATGCCTAGGACAACTGTACCTAAAAATTCAGGAAGCCGAGGGGCATTTAGTTTGTCTATAGCCAATGTTGTATTCTCTGCTATGAATTTTGTAATAACTGTAGACTTATTCAGATTGGGGACACATTGTACAAGCATTGTATAGGTGTAGACAGGAACTAGTTACTGGGTAGAATGAATTTATTTTTTTTTCAGGTTACAAAGCATCAGAAAAGCCTAAGAATGATATATTTAAAGTAGACAGCATGGTTTTCAGTGAGAACTATTGTTAGCATGGGACACATCATGTCTGAGAACCCATTGGTTTTATTGTATCATCTACTGATTGTGCTGCTACTTCAGAGAGCAACACATGAAGGCTGGCTAAATTGTTTTTGAAATATCATCTTGGAGACAGTTTTCCTCTCTTAAGACCCCAAGTGGCAAAAGCAATTGAAGGGAAAATAACACAATCAAATAGATGTAATGTAAAGGCAAATAGGCAGGAGAACTGATATTTTTCTCTCCAAAACAGCTGGAGATTGTAAGAGATTACAGGAAAGGAAGCAAAAGAAGTGAAATAGAAGTGTAATAAAAAGTATCGAAGCCAGTGACATAGCTTGTAATTGCAAACCATAGACCAGTGGGACAAAATCAAGGACCATTTCTCCAGAAACTAAGACATGAAACTGTTTTTTCTTTCATAAATGTTTTCTGCAATATTCTTTTATAAAAGTAAAACAAGAAGAAAAAAATGAAAATGAGTAACGTTTTGGAAGTTTATAACTCATTCAGGATTATAATTTCTTCAGCAAATTATCTTGAAATATGCTACCAAATTGGTTAAGAATGCTGAAAATCCAAGTATTTTTAATACTCAAGCCTATGGACCATTTCTTACATATTGTTCCTTTTTCCTCATATCTTGCTTTACTTTCACCCATTTTAACTCCTATTTTCCTTCTATGAGTCTTCTTCTGAAGGTTTTCTTTTCATTATTTTTCCTTCATAAACTTTATTTAAGTGCATTTAGCAAAAAGAAAGAACATCTATTTGAGGAGTTATTTTTAAATGTTTTGTGTTCTTTCAGGATAAAAAATTTGATGCACAGTTTTAACATTCTGTGTGTCAGTTTCTTAACAAAACATTGACAAATGTGGCTAGCAGGTAACTAGTGGAGGCTACACCATTTGGAAAGAATACAGATTTTATATGCAACACATGGCACAAATTTTTAAAGATTTTAACAAAGCTGCATACAAACTACTACTGTAAGACACGAATGAGCCATAATTTTAATAGACAGAATGGGTCAACTTTCTAATTCTTATTTCTGAAACATCTCTACAAAAATGTGAAATTTGATGATAAAAAGCAGTATTTTACAAAGAGATTTTCAGTTCCATTAACTAGATATAAGGAAGAATTTTTTTAACAATGAGGATGGCAAGACACTGGTACAGATTGCCCAGAGAGATGTGAGATGCCCCACTCCTGGAAAAATTTAAGGTTAGTTTGGACGAGGGTCTGAGCAACCTAATCTAGTTGAAGATGTCCCTGCCCACTGCAGTAGAGGTTGGACTAGACAACCTTTAGAGGTTCTTCCAATCCAAACTCTTCTATGATTTGATTAAATCTAGCTATTATATCAATGACTTAAGAACCTGATCTGTTTTCTTTAGAATTGGAAAACTGATTTTAATGGGCAACAAAAAACCTCTCAGGAATCAAACACTCTTCCCATGCTTGACTGAAAACTTTGTAATCTGGGTGAATGTCTGTAGTGATGGATAATGAAAATTAAATCAGAAGAAAATTCACAGGCTATTCTAAATGCATATGAGGAAATAAAATGCTTTTGTATTATAGGTTAACAGCTGCTCTTACTTATTTGTCTCAGGGCAAATAGGACAAATATACTTGCACTAGGAAGTGTTCTGAATCATAATCATGATCCTTTCTATTTGGAAGAAGTGATCATTTGGGAGTTAACTTATTTATTTCTCTTCCACCCTGACTTCTATAGCACAACAGAGATATCAGCTCATAAGCAACTAACATGTTACCTAATTACATTCTAAATTTCTTTTTTCTGACTGCTCAAATCACATTCTGCAACCGTAGAGCAATATCATTCTCCGCTTGCAGTGACAAAGCTGCAGAGGGTTTAAGGGTGAAAAGTTTAAGAACAGTAAGATGAAAACAAGCCATTATTTATTACTGCCCTACGGTGTTGGTTCTTAATGACAAGAAGTGTGTAGTTATTGTCAATTTTGCTACAAGAAATAAAGAAAGAAGAGAAAGCAGACTGTGAAGTTAAGAATACTACAGACAAACTGTTGAGCTCTGGAGAATAATGTGACAAACACAAGGTCTGTAGAAAAATGACTTTGCCAGACACTGTGATCACAACTCCTGCTCAGGGAAGCTTGAAAGTTACATTGCTAACTAGGCAAGAAATTGTACTGACCTTTTCACTGTATTACAAGCAGACCACTATAACATAAGTGATTGCTATTGAAATTGATTTTGGGAGCAGCACAGGAGACTCGTTTTTGTTGTTCATTGTACGTTTGTCTTTTTAACAGTTCGAACTCATCTTAGTGCTGTGTAACAGTATACCTTCACTCAAACTGATTAAACTATATTGATTAATCATGACCTTAAACCCCTGCGTAGAAAAACAAACCAAAACAATCCCTCCTGAAAAAATAACCCAAGGTTCATATGCTTGCTGCTACTTGCACGGTTTTCTCACTTCAAACACTCTTACTTTCTACAACATGCTGTTCACAAGCAAAATAGGAAAACGTTTCAGTGTAAAATTCCTAACATAACTCTTTTAATATAATCATGAAGCAATTCTGGAGAGAAAAAAAAAAGAAAAAGATTATGCCCCTCAAGGTTTTTCAAGCAGTTCTAAGAATAATTTTTACAGCAAATTATGGAGACAGAGTTACCTCGTCACACAAGTAAGTATTGAAAGGAATCAGCCTCCTTATCCTGATGGGAATTTGGATGATGTTAAATCATATTTATTGTGTCTAGTTCCACTATAGTAAGTAGTGTGGTAGCCTGGTGATATACTAATATGTTTTATATTGGTTTATTATTAAATGAATTAAAGAGGACCACTTTATAATACAATTTTTGAATGTTTTTTTAAATCTTTCTAATATAGTAATAAAGTACAAATGGTGATGCAATTTAATTCAGCAACTCTCTTCCCAGAGAGGTTGTGGAGTGTCCTTCCTTGGAGACACTTAAAACCCATTTGGACACAATCCTGTGTAACCTACTCTAGGTGAACCTGCTTTAGCAGGAGGGTTGGACTAGATGATTGGTAGGAGTCCCTTATAACCCCTACCATTCTGTGATTCTGTGAATTGACCTGTATGCATGTTTTCATATTTTGTGTGTAACAATAAAAAAGAAAAAATACAGTAGGGAAACCCCATGAAATTTTCATATTTTAAAGCTTTCTCATAAGAAAGTTCAGATCTCTCAATGAAAAAGATCTCTCAGACTCATTCCTAGCCCCTACTCCAGCCACCACTACCCTGATGGATCCTCATGCATAGAACACTTATTTAGTCTTTTTATCTAAAGAGCACTTGCAGATGCTTCAGGACTAAAAGAAAGTAAGTGCTAGCCTTTTTTGTATTAAGAGATGAGGTGCTACATGATATTGAATGAGTATTTCTAAGACTCTGCTGTAATTCACCTTAAATCTTTTAGAGTAACATTACCAGATTATGATGGTGAAGTCATCTATTATCATATATTTAATTCATGGTGTTACAGTCAGGAAGAAAAATAATTCAGCTTACAAACCTGTGTAGCATAAAAGTAACTCAAGATAGAACCTACATATGGATTTTGCCATTAGTAGCTAAGGTAAATTCTTAGGCTTTGAGACTGATGGCCTTGGTGGTAGTAGTTTACTAAATGAACAACATTACATGGTGGCTAATAGGTTTTACAAAGCATTGAACTCCCCTAGGAGTTGTTAAGGCATTCACGTCAGGAGATACCTGGAGTATTTCCACAAAGTAAAATATATCTGCTTATGAAAACACGTCTAAATGGCAAGATAGAAGATGATATTGAGAGGGATAAAGAAAGGAAACATTTTGTGACCTTGTAAAAGTTACACAGTAATATTAATTTTTATTGTTGATTTCCACTCAGATCTTGTCTGCTACTGTCCCTTTAACTATTTGATTTGACAAGAAAGGTCATCATTGTCCTAAATTACAATAACAAAATAGACACATTTGGCACTAGTGACAGAATAATTCATGAATCAAGTAAGAACTTATAAGCAGGTGCTGCCAACACTGCTTAATTTGCAGTGATGGAAACCAAGAGATGATTGCAGTTGCTGCCTCAGCCATAGCGTGAAATTCCCTACAACATTCTTTTCAGAAGCGACAGGGGAAAAAAATACATGTCAGTGGAAAATGAAAAAGGGTTTGATCCTCCTCTCCACTGAAAAAAAAAAATAAATCTTCTTATAATTGTAATACAAATCATAAACTGGCTCTTCTGGTTGCTATTGTTGATGTTTCAGCATAGGATAAAAGCAAATGCAAAACTGGAGTTTATAAATGTGATATTATTAGGCAATAATAAATGGGGGTAATACTGACTCCATAGGATCTAAAATATATCACATATCTTGTAAATATTTCATGGGTACCAAACACTTGGACTACGCTAAGCAAATTTAATAACAATTGACACACAACTCTTTGCAGACGAAGGAAGGATATTCCAAAGTCTGTACTTTGGCAAAACAAGCCCAGGAAGAGGGCTTTGCTTATTTTGAGCACGTTAACTTGAATACAGCAACTGTAACTCAGTATTGATAGTAATACAGAAAAAAAAATAAATTTATTTGTCTTTTCCGCGGGTGTTAGCTTTTGCAGATAGAAAATTACACCTATACAGATTTCCCAAAATGATAACTGTATTTTGGGGTAAGTGTAAGTGCATTGTAATTACCAGTTTGTGTTTACAAATCATGAGCCTAAAAAAGTATTAACTATTAATTATTAGTAAAAGTATCAGATT
>VXAK01021090.1:0-14485 GCA_013399435.1 Arenaria interpres
GCGGGGTTACTGCGCGTGCGCGGGGTTACTGCGCGTGCGCGGTAGCCGTGAGGGGAAGGCGCGGGTTGGGCCCGGGGTGACCGGGGGGCGCAGGCCCCGGGCATGACGGGCTGTGGTTCTCCCAGGGAGGCCGCTTCAGGACACAGGGTGGCTCTGAGGGTGCCTGCTCAGGCCGGGTTAGTGTGTGTTATCCCCCGCTTCTGGTCGGTGCTGCTGGTAACGGTGCGCCGGGGACTGGGTGTGTGAGGGAGGGCCAGGCTAGGCCCCGCCTCTCCCTCAGCTCCCTCACAGCTCCTGGCGGAAATTAAAGTCTTCACCTTTTCCCCTTAAACGTTTTTCTTCCCCTCCACGGGGATTTTCGTATTGCTATTGAGAAGTACTGAACAAACGCCTGAAATCTTCCAATTCTATCCCAGTGGATGACCTAGAAGGATAAAATGAAAATAGAGAGGCCTGCAGGTGTTGCCTGTGCCTTCTGTTTCTCGAACCCCCTGTCAACTGCACATCCAACTTCATATCTTTGAGCCTTTTAATCCTTTTTCCTGTCCAAAGTCTTTTTTCCTAACACTTTTGCTCATACCTTCATTACGGTTTTTTTTAGAAATTGCGATTATTGGAGGGTTGTTCAGCCTGGCGAAAAGGAGGCTGCGGGGAGACCTTCTCGCTGCCTACAACTCACTGCAAGGAGGGTGTAGCCAGGGGGGGTCGGTCTCTTCTCCCAAGGGATAGGCGATGGGACAAGAGGAAACGGCCTCGAGTTGTGCCAGGGGAGGTTCAGATTGGATATTAGGAAAAATGTTTACACTGGAAGGGTTATTAAGCCGTGGAATGGGCTGCCCGGGGAAGTGGTTGAGGCACCATCCCCGGAGGGATTTAAAAGACTGGTTGACATAGTGCTTAGAGATGTGGTTTAGTGATGGTTGGACTCGATGATCTTAAAGGTCCCTTCCAACCTGGGCAATTCTATGATTCTTGGGTACATATAACTGAGGATCTGTTTTCCAAATTACTATGGAGAGGAGAAGATGTAGCTTTTGGCCTGGATGTTTTTATTATCAGTCCTGTACAGATTAGACGTGCAAGGAGAAAAGGCAGTCTTACCCCTAGGAACAAGTAAGACAAACTAAACAAGAGCAGGGCAGCAATGGTTTTGAGCAAAGGGTCTTAGTAGAAGTGAAAGATTTCATCTTAGGGAGCATGCATGCCAGGGACCATTTTGCAGTTTAGGAGAGAAATTATTAGTTCAGACTGATAAAAAGCAGACCAGAGGCACTGCATCTATAATCTGGCACAGAACAGGAAAAAAAAAAAGGCAAAAGAAGCTTTAATGGAATAGTTTTGTACTCATTTACATGTAGGGTCAGAAATCATCCATTTGCTTCTGCCATATTACCCACCTCTGTGTTAAGGCAGTGCTTCTCTCTCAGCCTAGAATAGTAACTGTGGCTTTCATCCACATTTTAGATCTTTAAACACTTCAGCAGAATGATTGCACTCGAGTTAAAGACAATCCTATTTTTAAATGATATGAATAATTCCTAACAGTAAGTGAAGCAATGCTAGAAACAGCGGTGTCTGTCTACAGAGACATTATTCAGCTTTTTTTTTTATAAGACATTTTGGTGTTTCATAATTGCAGGAAGAGAATCCTACACTCCTCTCTTTAATTCAATCAGTTTTAATTGCTTTGAAACCACAGAGCATATTTAACTCTTATTTTCTACTGTGACTCAATCTAGAAGTACCTGTACAGGGAAATGATTTCTAATAGTTGACAGCTCATAATTGTAATGCAAAAAAAAGTCATAATGAAATCCAATTTGTACAAGGAATAAGGACCGCATTTTTATCGTGAGGACAATTAAATGTAGGAACAATTTACCTGAGAACGTGCTGGATTCTCATCACTTCCATTCTTCAAATAATAACTAGATTTCTTTGTAGAAGATGTACTAGAGCTCAAACAAAAGTTACGATCTTGATACCAAAACTACTCGATCACATCATTCTGAAATAATCAGATTCATACCTTCCAGTTCTAAAATATCTGTTGTTGTTCACTAATAAGCGAGAATTGTTATTTGACAGATCAGGAAAGTAGGCCAAGAGCTCAATCAATCAGATTCAGAAACAAACTAATTTCCCTAGAACACAGTGCAGTTCCCGTGGCTGTTTAAATGAAGCATTTTCTGCTCAATAGTTAAGTCTGAAGCATAATTCTGTATTTTTGCTGCTGTTATATTTATTAGAGGGCTATCGGTTTATTTTATTCAGACTGATAGCATTAGCTCTGATGTAAATAATAATAAACTGTAAACCTTATCACATGTACAGGTAGAAGTGTGTTGCAAAAGGAGATAGGAAGACCTTTATGAATTATATTTTGAATATAATATATTTTGACCTATGAATTACATTTTGTCAGAATATATGGTTTTATTTAGCTTAGTTGGCTTTAAGTAACGGTCATGTGATCTAAAGAAATCACCTGTAGATGAGATGAGTTCCCTACAGGTTTCCACAGCGCAGGTACTGCTCTAGAGATAACTGTGTACCAAGCAACATGTCCCACAAGTTTAAATAACCGTTAGAGGTTCCGTTTGAGCCAAAGGCTGACCTCGCGCTGCCAATCCGAGTGGGACCTGCGATCAGTTACAAAAATAGTAAATCTCGCCCCATAATGTTAATAGGCATGTCCGTAAATCAAACATGCAGAATTTGTGTTCTACCAACAAGTAAAAGCCATACTCCTGCCAAAAAAGTGTAAAATTTAGACCTTTAAATATGGAGACATCAATTTCTGTCCATCAGTTGTCCATTTGTTGAACTAGTATATGTATAATATAGCCAGAGAGACAATATTGCACAAGTCAGTGCACTATCCAGGCCCACATTTCATTGCTCTCAAACATGAGAAGATTGAAAAGAACTGCATTCAGGGTGTGAATAATCAAAGCTACCCAAAAATAGATCATACTCTAGGGACACAGGCTACTAATTTCATAAAAGCAAAACCCCATACTCTGCTGCCAGTTCTCCTAAATTTAATCCAAATGGCATATTTTTTTCCTTCTGTATACCTCACCCTTTTAATTTGACCATCTTTGCAGTTAGAGGATGTCCTAGGTATTTTTTTCCTAAGCTAATTTGCAAAGGCTTCGGGCATTGGATCGTATTCAGACTCTAATGCTGCAGTCGGTGTGGCCCTGGCGTCCACACCAATGCAGTCACCCACCTGTGGATATCTTTAAATACGGGAGCTCGTTGTGGTATTTATTATCATTTCTTTTTCCCTTCGCCCTATCCCTTTGCTCCCTCCCAGCAAAAAATGTGTAGGTGCATGTTTAATTTTAACATAAAAAGAGTGCATTTTTCTATCTGCTCTTTTGACTGAAGATTTTCCTCGCCACAAGGAACCTGCAAATTCTGTTGGTTACCACTCAAAGCAGGAGTGTTTAACACTCGTGCCATTCGCGTGGCTCTGGAGAAATCTAAGATCGGTTCAACGTTTTTGTGCCTCGTTCAAAAAAAACCCAACTAGATTGTGGCAATGCTGTACATTGATTTTTTCTAATTTTTATGTAAAGAATTGTTTCAAGTGGGTATATGGCAAAATTCTGTCTAATTTAGATGAACAGAATATCTTGTAGCAGGTTGGTTTTCAGAGGCACCCGTAGGCAGCACAGGCATTTCATGTAGAAATACAGTTTCCCTAACACCTAGAATTAAGACTAAATTATGCTGCCTGGCTCTCACTGAAAGCCGGTAATAGTAATTCACGTTTTTATCCATAATCTTGATCTTTTTTTAAATAAATATATCAAAGTCTACTAGAAATAGCATAACTTGAAAATTGTCTTACCGGTTTGTAATTTTTCACGTACACCATTAGGTGGCAGGGAACAATAAAGATTTACTCCATGAAATGTCATACAGATGTTGAAATGCAGATCTGTCAGATTGTTCTCTCCACCCTTTTTGAATCAGAATTCTTTCCTGCTGTGAACTGTCAAGAGCTTTGTCGAGTTAATTATTAAATGACTTACCAACAGGGCTCACTGCTTTCATCAAGACTGTTTCAGATTTCATTTCTGTGCAATCCTTTTGTCAAATGAGTTAAAAAAAAAAAAACTCAAGGCATTTTCATCCTACTGGGAGTTCTCTAAAAATTAAATCTCACCACCGTTGTATCTCTGCTTCTAAACCCCCGTTGTATCTCTGCTTCTAAACCCAGCTTCTCCTTCTGGCCAGGCTAAACCTGACTGCTGGAAGTAGCCCCTAGGCCAGGCTAATTCCAGCGGGCATTAGTGGGAGACAACAAACTTTATTATTCTTTTGGGAGCCTTGATTCTAAACTGGTTATAAGGGCTAGACTTTTGTGTGCGTCCAGCTATAAATAAGGACGTTTTACACAGGATGGGTACAAGAAGATTGAGGTGATGTGGTTTAGATACCCAGGCTGAGAGACGGATGGGTGCATGGGAAAAGATAGGGAATTTATACTGCCAGGAACATTTATTTCTCTAAATCTAGGTGGCTACTGATTTTACAATTGCAGTGGATGTCACAGGTGAGAGGGTAGGTGGCAGGAATCACAGCACAAGACCTCTCTGCTTGATAACTGACATGGTGATTGTTGTATGGGATGTTAATTCTGCTGCTAGTGACTCTGTAGAGGGATGCTTATGCTCAGCGTTTCCTGGAGATACAGAATTAAGTCTCTGGAAAGAGTAGCCCCTCAGAGATTTATTCTTATCCCCTCAAACACTTCTAGTGCCATCGGTAGGAACTGCGCCACAGATATTGTCCCATGTGCTTAACTGGAATGTCCCAGTGCAGATTTTTCCATATGTTTATGTAATAAACTTATGCCAAAGGACGAAGTAACAATTCCAGAAAATAGGATACAGCTGTAATCTGCCGTACCTGTTTTTAAGCTAACACTTAAAGGAGGAAAAGCACAGGAGGGTCGTTTTTGTTATTGACTAGTCTGATACACAGAGAAATTCAGCTCAATGCAGTTTTACCGTGATTGAGTGAATGACAGTAGGGAGACTGAAATCCATTATTCACAGGAAAATGTGTGGTAGCAACTCACAGAACTCCTATGTTGTCTCTCTTTTGTCCCAGGCCATCACGTCTGGAAGCAAGGAGTCCTTTGTTCCCCCAGTTCAGCCCTGGTGTTGTCGGAGAACACTGCAGGTGAGCACATAAACTGTAATCTCAGCATGTGGGAGGTCTACATGTCTGCTTGGATTTGGATTCAGTATTTTTCATCTCAGTCCCTTAGTTTCAGTCACTGGGTTGTGTCTGCCCAGTCCTGTGGGAAACCTGTGTATCCAAACAGGAACCTTCTGTAGTTAAAAATCCCAAAACCAATAGTAATGATAGTACTACAAGATGACTTAAGCAACAGATTCTGTTAACTTAGCATCTTGGTACCCTAAATGAAATAGTCTTGCAGTCAATCCGTAGATCACCCTGCCCTATTTCTACCTCAAAACTCTGTAGATTATCCCAGGATCTGTGTAGGATATCCCAGGAAAGATGCTGCATAGCCATGGAGATCATGGGAGAGAAGCTGCAGTGTGTAAGGAAACTGAAAAATTTTTACACCAAAAGGGTTATTAAGCATTGGAACGGGCTTCCCAGAAGGGTGGTGGAGTCACCATCCCTGGAGGTATTTAAAACCAGCTAGACATAGTGCTTAGAGATATGGTTTAGTGATGGTTTTTAGCAGTGTCAGGTTGATGGTTGGATTCGATGACCTGAAAGGTCCCTTCCAACCTGGGCAACTCTGTGATTCTATGAACTTGGACCCTGTGTGAAGCTAAACAAGTGATATTTTTTTTCTGGTGCACTGTGAGCTGTTCAATGGTCAAAAATTGCCATCTTTGAAAGACTTGATGGAAAACAGGAGTCACTAAGCAAGTGTGTTTCTCTGTGGGGACTGTGTTCGTGGAGCTGTCCCAGCTCCCTGAAGGACAGGCTGGTGGGAACAGGTAGATGTCATGCAATGCAGAATAAGTAGTATGAAATATTTGGATCTCCAGAAAATAAGTCTTTTCAACCTGCATGATTCACATGTGGGTTGCCGCGTGCCTGAAGCTAAGGAAGGCTCTTTATCTGTGATCGGGCTGTTTTCCATATGATGTTCTTCACAGATGCATCAGAAATGTCAAGAGCTGCTTACTCATCTGGGCCCAAATCCTGAAGACTTCCATTTGTGCCTTTGGTCCTTTCATGTTTTTTGAAAATCATATGTGAAAGCATGCCCCAGAAGAGGATGAACATGTTCTGAGATGTTGTCATATCTTGAGAATGCAAGGACCTAAACAAGATTCAGTCTCGCTGCACCCTCCTTAGAAGTTACAGTTGTGTGCAAGAGTGGCCACAAACACTTTTTTTGTGTGTCCTCCTGAGCTGTGCCCAAGAGGACGAAGTTCAGCCCCCTTTGCTGAGTTTTGTATCATCCATCTACTTGCTGAGGTGGATGTAATAAAGAGAAGTCAAAGAATAGATGAGAGCAGCAGGACAAAGTGTATTTCCTGGGCATGTGATGACTCTGTGAAGACTCATGCCATATACCATCTTGCTCTGTCTTCTCTGCTAGGCTTCTCACATCACCCAGAAATGAGATTAGTGGAAAGAAAGAAAGAAATATGCTTTCTTAGTACACTTTTCTTAGCACGCTGAGAAGATGATAGCAAGAAGTAGGATGAGATAAAAAAACTAGGAGTGGTTTTCTTCAGGTCTGCAAGATACTGGGACAATTTACATTGCAGAAGATGAATGCCAAGGGTTGTTTTCCTTCAAATGTGCCAGGAGATGGTACAAGACCTACTGCTGGTTTCATATGTACTGTCAAAGCTACTGCCTACGACTGCACACGTTCAGCTTCTTGTGAAAGACTGTTGCAGACAAGACCAAAGGAAAAACTACTCTTGCAAGCAATGCTCTTACCTGCCCAAAACAAACAACAGCAAGGGTGGTTTGTGTAGCAATTTGTAGGAGGAGGTCTGAGGATTTTCATCCTTTCTTTAAGGCTGGGATCTAGGAAAAGAACCTGAAAGGTAAAAGAGGAAGAAGGATGCAGTTGCAAAACAAAACACGCACACAAAAAAAAGGACTAATTGATAGAGAAGAAAAAGCTAAGAAATGAATTTGCAGTAATGGGAAGAGATGTGAAAAAGCAGGCAGGTGATGGAATGGCAAAAGAGAAAATTAGGGAAGCCAGTTGCAACAGAGGAGAAGAAGATATGATGGAGATAGCGAAGAGGTGGAGTGTGAGACAGAGCAATGAGGCTGTATGTGAGACTATGACGTGGATCAGGAAACAAAATGGCCTGCAGATGAAGGAGAAAACAGGTGGGAGCAAATCTGGAATTCACCTCTGTACCAGAGAGATTCATCCTCTGGCTCAGGCAGATCAGTGAACATAATGTTAGGCCATCGGTCAAAAACAAGAGAATGAGATATGGACCAGAAGTTGAAAACTATCAGAGTAGGGATGGCAGGAGGGACCAACAGAGGCAGAGGGATGGGGGACAAAACTGTTGTCTCTAAGTGTCTTGGGGGAACACCTTGGAGTGAGAAAAGCTACTTGAATTGAATGACAATATTGGTACAAGAAAGAATGTGCCTATATTCGTTGTAATAATCTAGAGATGGAATTAGGAAGTTCCTAAAGCATCAGATCAGGAGGCTCTGGGTGCTGTCCCTTAGGAACTGAGCAGGCAAACACATCCTAGATTATCTTCAGGTGGAGCTTGATAAGTTTGGGGACATAATCATATACAAGATTGATATCCACAATGAGAGAAAACAGATTGGATATTGTAGGAGGACCTTCCTAGTCCCTGCCCTAATCTTATTTCCGCAGTAGTCATGCTGTTGACTCATATATATTGACCAGGACAGGTGCAGACAGACACATATTTGCCTCACTCACTTTCCAAGCCAACTGGATGCCACCCACCTCTGGAATCTGTGTAGCTGGAGTGGCCCAGGGCTGTGCCCAGGTTGTTACATCTGTGCAAATGCATGACTTTCAGATCTGAACTGGCTTGCTTTTGCCTAACTTGGGAGTGTAGGCGAGGGAGTCCACACCTATCCCTACACCCTCAGAGGGCTGTGCAGGGCTCACGTGTTCAGTGCCTCAGAGGAGAGAGAAAACTACTTAAACTAGGGTTGCAGGAACTCTACAAGCTGATGTAGCAGGGCTGAGGGGACTTGAGATCCCAGAAGAAATGTGGTAGCAACATCTACTAATCCAGGATACCACAGCAGCATGTCCAGGAGCCATGTGCACCGTCTCTCTGGTCACTTCTGGATGACACTGTGATGTGCGGTGGCAGACCAGAAGTCTGATTCACCAACATGGTGTATGATATGTCACCAGTAACAATGACGTCTTGGATTGCTGTCCCGGTTGGGTTGAGTTCCTAGACAACGCTGCACAGTGGAGATGATGCCACTCTTCCTCTGAGTTAGAGCTTCCCTTCCTTGTCTGTCATTGTACTTCCTGCCATGCTCCCAGAAGATCTATTGCTCCTCATCAAACGTGCAACCCCCTGCTCATGCTGCAGTGACCACATCCATCTACTGCACCCAATTCTGTTCCAGTGCAGAGTGATGACTGTATATTTGAAAGCAAGTGTTTGTGTATTATAGGCATATGACAGATTAGTTTCAATTGCTAAGAAGATCATAGAATCAGAATGGTTAGAGTTGGAAGGGACCTTAAAGATCATCCAGTTCCAACCCCCTGCCCTGGGCAGGGACACCTCCCACCACACCAGGTTGCTCCAAGCCCCATCCAGCCTGGCCTTGAACCCCTCCAAGGATGGGGCAGCCACAGCTTCTCTGGGCAACCTGGGCCAGGCTCTCACCACCCCCACAGAAAAGAATTTCTTCCTAATATCTCACCTAAATCTCCCCTCTCCCAATTTAAAACCATTACCTCTCGTCCTTTGGCTCCCCTCCCTGATCAAGAGTCCCTCCCCATCTCTCCTGGAGCCCCTTTAGGGACTGGAAGGGGCTCTAAGGTCTCCCTGGAGCCTTCTTTTCTCCAGGCTGAACAACCACAATTCTCTCAGCCTGTCCTCATCCTGATGGGAAAAGATTGTTAGACCCTGCACTGTGTGGTCATCTGCATGAACAAGACCTTAATTTTGCAAATTCCTCTCCTGCCACCCTGACTGCTGTCTCTAGCACCCCAAATTTCCATTTTTCCCTTCCACTAAACATCTATGCTCATCTGAGCGTGCGTGGCTCGCTCTGCTTCCGCTGTGACTGAAACGGGACCATTCCCACGCTACCTGAAGCTTTGTAGTCTCAGCTCCTGAGATTACCTGCTAGCAGATAGCTGCGGCTGTGTCTTCCTTTGATGAAGAAGTTCTTATCTTAGGTGAGATGTGGAAATCTTGCAACATTTCTGCTACCCCCCCAGGCAGGGAGAGAGAAAGAGGGCTCACAGGAAGAGTGACAACTTGTACTTTCAAAATCACAACCTCACCTAGGACAACAGTTGATAACAAGCCCAAGCAAAACACAACCACTGACTCACACTCCCCTTTCCTGGCCCACTAGAAAAGATTGAGGATTTCTGTACAAATAGTAATGTTGGCTTCAGTGAGGTCCTTTTTTGTCATTTAAAGAATTGGAGCTTCTTTAGCCTACACCTTTTTTATAGAAACTTGTCTCTATTTTTTTCCCCCTGAGTTAGGCTGAGTTAGGCTGCTTTGGAAGGTGGACCTGTGATGGAAATAAGTGGCATATGTTTCATTGTGTGACTGGATTAATATGAAGTATATTTAATGTGAAAAAGTACCACATTTTTCACATAACTGTACCCTACAATAGTTGGCTCAGCTGCAAATGAAATTATATCTAAGATTAGGATTATGACTCGCAAGTGCTTTCTAGCAAAAGTGAAATTTGGGGTTTTGAATTAAATATCTTCATTTCTACAAAAGAGGTAAAAAACGCATTCCACAGAAAAACAACATAGAAATATTGGTATAGATATAGACACAGCGTGATGTCCCATGTGGCTTTGAAATCTGGTATCACTTAAACAAAATAGTAGAATCATAGAATTGCCCAGGTTGGAAGGGACCTTTCAGATCATCTGGTCCAACCATCAACCTAACTCTGATAAAAACCGTCACTAAACCATGTCTCTAAGCGCTATGTCAACCTGTCTTTTAAATCCCTCCAGGAATGGTGCCTCAACCCCTTCCCTGAGCAGTCCATTCCAAGGCTTAATAACCCTTTCAGTGTAAAAAATTTTCCTAATATCCATCCTAAACCTCCCCTGGGTTCAGATGATTGTTTCCTCAGAGAATCGTGTGTCTTCTTAGTCCTTTCTGGGCAGATGAATAAAACTTCTGGGTTATCTTTGTTTCCAAGCCTGTATAAGATAGCTGTTGTTTATTAGAAATACATGTTTAGCTGGAAGAATAACTCTATAACCTACTGTTTAAAGAAGATCAGGACTGCAAAGCCAAGCATGCTAATATTAGAAGACGTTAAAGTTAATATTGCATGTGCAAACCGGGTCCAGACTGCTCCTGTATGTGTTGTAGAGGTGGGATTAATCCCACTTTTACCATCAGAAAGTTAGGTGGTGAGTCTCAAATGGTCAGGCAGGCTCCTTAGTGGTATCCATAGGCAGAGGTAAAGCACTTCATGGTGTGATTCATCCAAACCTAAGGCAGATGTGTAAGAGAAGGGAAACTGCCTCCCTTGGAGCACGCTCATCTCTCTCTCTGTGCTTCAGAGAGACTGCAAGGGACTCACTCGCAAGGTGGATCCCACCATAGCAAATGGCATGGTATTTTTGGCACAGGATCACTGCCTTACTCGCTGGTTATTACATCTTACTGTTCAGCATCTGCTCTTTTCATCCTTTCCCTGAAATGTGTAGGCCTCTGCATTATTTTACTGTGCGCTATTGAACATAGCATGGAACACAGATTTATTCATTTTCAGGGGGACTTTCTAAAATGCTCAGGTCTAGCGTTTGTTAGCTCTTTACAGTGATTAACATCTTCAAAGGTCTGTCATAGGGAACTGCTGGAGAGGGTACAGCAAAGGGCTACAAAGATGATGAGGGGACTGGAACATCTTTCTGATGAGGAAAGGCTGAGGGACTTGGGTCTCTTTAGTCTGGAGAAGAGAAGACTGAAGGGGGATCTGATCAAAGTTTATAAATAAATGGGTGTCAGGAGGATGGGGCCAGTCTTTTTTCAGTGGTGCTCAAGGACAGGACAAGAGGGAACGGGCACAAACTTGAACATGGGAAGTTCCATCTAAACCTGAGGAGGAACTTCTTTCCTGTGAGGGTGGCAGAGCCCTGGAAGAGGCTGCCCAGAGAGGTGGGGGAGTCTCCTCTGGAGACATTCCAAACCGCCTGGACACGTTCCTGTGGGACCTGCTCTGGGTGGCCTTGCTCTGGCAGGGGGGTGGACTAGATGATCTCCAGAGGTCCCTTCCAACCCTATGGAGAGTTGGTTCCCCAACTGTCATGGAGAGAGGCAATATTATTATGACTTCTTTTTACAAAGGAGGAATGCAAGCGGCAAGATTAGAACCATTGAAATCTTCCCTGCATGCTGGGTGCACCACAGACTGATTTTTCAGTGCTTACAGCACTATGCATCATTTTGGAAGTGTGAGATGCAGCTTGTGGTTACCTGGATTGCAGCTGTGAGAGCCCACTGACTTCTGCAAACCACACTCTCCCAGGCCCAGTCTTTGCCACTACAAAAAACTAAAAACTTTTATTCCAGTTAAGACTGTTAGTAGCAGCTTTATTCTGGGACACGTACCACTCTGGAGTGCCTGGAATAACACCACTGGAGTTTACGGGGTTGCCCCACGGACTGTAAGGTGTCATTCATCCGTTTCAACTGTAAGAGCATCGTTTCTGTCTCCGCAGACCTATTTTAATCCAGGTTCTGCAATGTCAGCGCTGCAAGGAAAGCAGCTGAGCCTTTGCAGGCTGCAGCCTCCTCCGTTGCACAGTCGTAACAAATTCCCACAGCACAGGCCATTCTGGTAGGGAGTCCTGAGGGGAAACCCCAGGAGTCTGTAATCAGGTCATTAAAAGAGCTTATGGTGATATTCAGAAGGAGGCTGGAGTGAGGTTTCACAAGCAAATTAGATTTACTTTTTCATTCTTGATTTTGCAAATGTAGTTTTTTTTCTAACGATTGAAAAACGCTGTTATATAGTATTTTGAAAAAGTCAGCAACTGGGAAAGGAGAGGTGTCTGTGAGTGGAAGCTCTGCCTGGGTTATTAACAGCAGCTCCGGGTACTTTATTTGGCCGGTCTCCATCAGCTCAGCTCCCGTTCTGGGTGGTGGCAATATTGTCTTCTCCTGGGCGCTAGAGGGGGATGGATACACATACTTTGCTGGTGGATTTCACAGCCGGGTAAAAAGCGCTTCTGCTTCTGATTTCAATTCCAGAAGCTGAAGGAAATGGTGACAAACCTTTCGCTCATCGTTTTTTTCTCTTTTTCTTTTTTTCCAGGAATGCTGGCAGTGGTGAATTTTCCCTTATCTTCCTCCTGCCTTCAGTTCATTTCTGTCTCTGTTTCTCCATTGTGACGCGTTATTTCCCTTGACTTCTAAAGGCTGTTTATTGCTGTGCTTTCTCTCCTTCCAGAGAGAGCTCCTGCTTTTGCTCCTCACCTCTGCTCATGATCCCTCACCCGTCTTGTTCCTGCCTGTCTCTCGTATTTTCACAGCCTCCACCTTCATTTGCAGCTTAATTACATTAAGTACAGGTTCTTTCTCTGTCCTCAGCAAGACAATAGTATCTCAGCCCCCTTGAACAGGATATCAAACAAATTATTATTAAGGTTAATACTCTCTCTGTGATCGGGTTTGTGAGAATATTTGGTTACATAGAGCTTTAGTTCAATGTTGCTGAGTTTTTTGATTGCAAACATAGTAAAGATGATGTGTTTTGTTAAAGACCTTTTGAAGGACTGAATCTTGTATTCAGAGCACAATGAGGTGAGCTCCATAAGTATCAGATCTTGTGGGAGTTCCCTCTGAAGCCTAGTATTTCTCTTCATGGTAGAAGGTAACACCATCTTGAAAACCCAAGATGTTGACCATGATCCACTGTGGGGCATTAGGCTTTCCGTTCAGACAACTGGTTACAGAGACACCCATCAGGCTAAAAGAGTACTCAGCAAATATTGCATTGTCTTCCAGGTGAGCCAAGCCATGGGAACCTGTTGGCATTGTGCCCTCCAATTCAAAGAAAGTTGAATTGAAGCCATTGTATACCATGAAGATAAAGTCAAAGACCTTGAAGCAGATTTCAATAAGAAGTAAAGCTGTGAGCAGAGACTGATGTGCTCTTCAGTAGCCTGAAATTCAAGCTTCGGAATCCTGAACCCTGTCCTGGGTTCAGGTTGTTGGTGAGCCACTGAGCAGGCCTTTGGCTGATGAAGGTAAAAGCTGGACACTACACAGAAATTGTCTCTGTTAATAAGCTTTCTGAGGAAGCGTGGAATAAGCTGTCATACTCTTTGTCCTCCCGTCTGTCTCCCTGCCTGTCGGTCCCCATTTGCTGAATTTGAGCCCCCTTCCCAAACAAAATGAGATTGGACCCTCTACTGAAATAACTCAGGAATTAATTCCTCTTAAGTTTCATGGAAACCATTGGAAAAGGAATGGGTCAGGAAGGAGATACAAGTAGCTTCTCTTATTGCAGCTAAAGTATAAGCTGAATGGGGTTTTTTTTTATCCTGACGGATGAACAGTCAGCACACGCAGAGCTTGGAGCCAACTGCAACACGCACTGCCTCTTCTCCAGCCAGACAGAGAGGAGGCAGCAAGATGCTGTGGGACACGCTGTGGCACACTTGGAGATGGAGATGGAGAACTCGTGCAGTAAGAGAGGGAGGAACAGATTGTACACATCTGTAGGAAACCATATTTCAGTATTTCTGCTGTCCAAGGAATACCTGCCATCTGTTTGGACGGAAGTGAGGGTAATTATAAAAGGGAATTACAGAATCACCACGGTTGAAAGGGACCTCTGAGATCATTGAGTCCAACCTCAAAAAACAAACAAACAAACAAACAAACAAAAAACCCAACAACAAAACAAAAAACACAACACCCCACCACATCACACCCACCCACAACCCAACAATCTTGGGCACTAGAGCATGCCCCAAAGAGCCATGTCTACATGTTTCTTAAATACTTCCAGGGGTAGTGACTCCACCACCTCCCTGGGCAGGCTGTTCCAGTGCCTGACCACCCTCTCAGTAAAGTAATTCTTCCTAATATCTAATCTAAACCTCCCCTGCCCCAACTTCAGACCATTTCCTCTGGTCCTGTCATTATTCATTGGGAGAAGAGGCCAACCCCCACCTCTCTACAACCTCCTTTCAGGGAGCTGTAGAGGGCAATGAGGTCTCCCCTCAGCCTCCTCTTCTCCAAACTAAACATGC
>VXAK01021090.1:20216-102223 GCA_013399435.1 Arenaria interpres
GGGGAGGGACTCTTGACCAGCGAGGGGAGCGAGGGGGAATGGTGTTAAACTGAAGGAGGGGAGATTGAGGTGAGATCTCAGGAGGAACTTCTTTGCTGTGAGGGTGGTGAGAGCCTGGCCCAGGTTGCCCAGAGAAGCTGTGGCTGCCCCATCCCTGGAGGGGTTCAAGGCCAGGCTGGATGGGGCTTGGAGCAACCTGGTCTGGTGGGAGGTGTCCCTGCCCAGGGCAGGCGGTCAGAACTTGGTGATCTTTAAGGTCCCTTCCAACCCAAACCATTCTATGATTCTATGATAAAAAAATAAATAAAAACAGTGTAACCTCAAAGCAGCATCCTTTAGCCTCACTGATGAAAATCAGATTAAATTGATTATTTTCTCTGGTGTTCTTGCTACAGAGGAAGTCTCTCTTAAAATACTTCTAATACTCACATCGCGTACCCATGTACCATCTCTCCTTTGCTGTACTACCTTACCTGTGAACTGGAAACCAGTTTGAAGTGACACAGTTAATTCTTTACGACTTAAAATTTGTCTGAAAAGCTGTTTTGGCTTACAGTGAGTGACCAACTGCACACATCAAAGGGACCTAAATAAACTGCTTCAGGCAGAAAATCATTAAAGTGTGGAATATAGATTTTTGGGAACATTTAGGTATATTCATAGAAAAGAGCAGAACTAAACATTTATCTAATAGTAAATGAAAATGCTAAATGCCCTTCTATGCACATGATCATCTGTGTATGATCATCTGTAAGAAGGACTTACCAGACTTACCAGAATTGAAAAGAATAATTCCTTTAAGATAGGCATACTCCTTTGCACTTATGTCCAGGTCCCAGAATTTCCACAATAAATTCTTCATCTTCTGAACTTCTGCTAAAGATGCCCCCAGTGAGGAGGTGCCCAGTTCATTGCTGGCTGTCAAAGACTGATTGAGGAGGATTTTTTTCAATAAACTAGGGCCTGAAATCTCTCTCAGGTCAAAATCCACCCCTTCTTGTGCCATGCCCAGGACAAAAAGAGGGGCCCAGTTCTGCTGTATGAGGACAAGCTGATCCTCCCAAGGCAAGTGATAAAAAGAAGGCAAGTTTCTAATGAAAGTTAAAGTCTTCAAGAGGACTTCGGAGGCTCTTCTGCACGTGGCTTCTGGCGTTTTCAGAACAACTCTTCTCCTGTCGACGCAAGAGCAGCCCTGGACTCCTGTGGAGCGACGGGGACCCCAGTACTGCTGGGACCACTGGGCCTCGCTTCTGTCTTCTTTGTTAAGGATCTGGTACAGGATGCTCTTAGCCTGGCGCGTCCCACACTGACATTTCCCAGATTTCTCAGCTGGGACCTCGGTAGCCATAGAGCCAGAGTTGCCTGCGGCAGGAGATGGCACGCGTGGAGATCTGCATCAACGGCAGGGGAGAGCATTCCTGCCGCACGGCCAGGCGTCGGGTGCTTTTTATATACATGGGCGGTGGAAAAGTAATATGACCCTGATCTGCAAAGTTACCTTGAACTTTATTTGCACCAGTCTGTTTCCCATGAGGCGGGGCCGCAGGCTGACAGTGTGGCACCGGGCTGCCGTAGCCCCAGGGGAGCCGGAGGGCTGTACCTGGCCTTCTGTCCCCATAGCATCATAGAATGGTTCTGGTAACCAATAACTGTGAAAGGACAGTTGTACAGATTTGTTTGCAGCAAAACAGGCAGAGAAAGAATGGTTTGGGGTGTGTATAATCCCCGAGGACCTCTTTCAGCCTAGAGTCACAGGGTGGCTCTTTGTTCCATCTGGAGTCAATCCAGACTTAACTCAGGTCCTCCCAACCGCCTTTCGCAGCCTGTGGGAAAGGGCACCTCCAAGGGAACAGGGTGATCCCACCCAAGGACGAGGGCGACCCCCTGAATCTCTGCAGACAGCATGAAGGGCTGCACCCCGGGGTCTCTCATACGGCTCCCTGAGAAGCAGCTGGAGTCAGCACAAATTCAGCAGCTGCTGCTGCTTTCTCCTTCATTAAGTGAAAATCACATTTATCCACAGAGATAATGAAAAATGCCCGCTAGTTAAACTGCATAAACTGCTGCAGATGAGGGATTTCTCCTCTTATCATCACACTGGATACAGCCTGATTTCTTTCAGCCTGATTTTATCGTGAAAATTTGAGAAAATAACTTGCACCGAAAGGAGCTCCACTGATCTGATGCTGCGGCACAGACACACGGGAAAACACCAAACATCTGGATGACATTACGTCCCAAGAATCAGAATTTGAACCCTGTTGGAAACACATCTAAAGTCACTGCAGCCTTCGAGCAGCCTTTAAACCGTTCACCGCAAGAAAAATCATGGAATAACTGAAGCATTCAAGTATCCTGTTGGTGCGGTCCCAAGCGCAGCACAGCGCTGACAGTGCAGCCAGCAGCGGCGATTGCTGTGGAAGGAGTCTGGGAGCCAGAGCAGGCTGGAGTCAATAATTCTTTCCATTTGCTTTAGCGGACTTAAGAGCTCAGCTTTTAATGGCTCACACACTCGGTGGTGCTGACCTGGGCAACCTGCCTTCCGAAAGAGGATGGACTTGGCACCAGAAGTGAGAGGATGCAATCTCTAGTCTGAGTTTGCTCCGTGACTGCTGTCCCAGGCTTTGACTGTAGAAATATTAAAGGAGAATGAAGCTCCGAGGGCTGGAGCCCCTCTGCTGTGAGGACAGGCTGAGAAAGCTGGAGGTGTTCAGCCTGGAGAATGCTCCAGGGAGACCTTAGAGCCCCTTCCAGTCCCTAATGGGGCTCCAGAAGAGATGGGGAGGGACTCTTGATGAGGGAGGGGAGCCCTAGGAGGAGGGGGAAGTGTTTTAAGCTGAAAAATGGGAGATTTAGGAGAGATACCAGGAGGAAATTTCTTCACCCTGAGCGTGGTGAGAGTCTGGCCCAGGTTGTCCCGAGAAGCTGTGGCTGCCCCATCCCTGGAGGGGTTCAAGGCCAGGCTGGATGGGGCTTGGAGCAACCTGGTCTGGTGGGAGGTGTCCCTGCCCAGGGCAGGGGGTCAGAACTGGATGATCTTTAAGGTCCCTTCCAACCCAAACCATTCTATGATTCTATGATAAAAAAATAAATAAAAACAGTGTAACCTCAAAGCAGCATCCTTTAGCCTCACTGATGAAAATCAGATTAAATTGATTATTTTCTCTGGTGTTCTTGCTACAGAGGAAGTCTCTCTTAAAATACTTCTAATACTCACATCGCGTACCCATGTACCATCTCTCCTTTGCTGTACTACCTTACCTGTGAACTGGAAACCAGTTTGAAGTGACACAGTTAATTCTTTACGACTTAAAATTTGTCTGAAAAGCTGTTTTGGCTTACAGTGAGTGACCAACTGCACACATCAAAGGGACCTAAATAAACTGCTTCAGGCAGAAAATCATTAAAGTGTGGAATATAGATTTTTGGGAACATTTAGGTATGTTCATAGAAAAGAGCAGAACTAAACATTTATCTAATAGTAAATGAAAATGCTAAATGCCCTTCTATGCACATGATCATCTGTGTATGATCATCTGTAAGAAGGACTTACCAGACTTACCAGAATTGAAAAGAATAATTCCTTTAAGATAGGCATACTCCTTTGCACTTATGTCCAGGTCCCAGAATTTCCACAATAAATTCTTCATCTTCTGAACTTCTGCTAAAGATGCCCCCAGTGAGGAGGTGCCCAGTTCATTGCTGGCTGTCAAAGACTGATTGAGGAGGATTTTTTTCAATAAACTAGGGCCTGAAATCTCTCTCAGGTCAAAATCCACCCCTTCTTGTGCCATGCCCAGGACAAAAAGAGGGGCCCAGTTCTGCTGTATGAGGACAAGCTGATCCTCCCAAGGCAAGTGATAAAAAGAAGGCAAGTTTCTAATGAAAGTTAAAGTCTTCAAGAGGACTTCGGAGGCTCTTCTGCACGTGGCTTCTGGCGTTTTCAGAACAACTCTTCTCCTGTCGACGCAAGAGCAGCCCTGGACTCCTGTGGAGCGACGGGGACCCCAGTACTGCTGGGACCACTGGGCCTCGCTTCTGTCTTCTTTGTTAAGGATCTGGTACAGGATGCTCTTAGCCTGGCGCGTCCCACACTGACATTTCCCAGATTTCTCAGCTGGGACCTCGGTAGCCATAGAGCCAGAGTTGCCTGCGGCAGGAGATGGCACGCGTGGAGATCTGCATCAACGGCAGGGGAGAGCATTCCTGCCGCACGGCCAGGCGTCGGGTGCTTTTTATATACATGGGCGGTGGAAAAGTAATATGACCCTGATCTGCAAAGTTACCTTGAACTTTATTTGCACCAGTCTGTTTCCCATGAGGCGGGGCCGCAGGCTGACAGTGTGGCACCGGGCTGCCGTAGCCCCAGGGGAGCCGGAGGGCTGTGCCTGGCCTTCTGTCCCCATAGCATCATAGAATGGTTCTGGTTGGAAGGGACCTTAAAGATCATCCCTGGGCAGGGACACCTCCCACCAGACCAGGTTGCTCCAAGCCCCATCCAGCCTGGCCTTGGACCCCTCCAGGAATGGGGCAGCCACAGCTTCTCTGGGCAACCTGGGCCAGGCTCTCACCACCCTCACAGCAAAGAAGTTCTTCCCCAAATCTCATCTAAATCTCCCCTCTTTCAGTTTAACACCGTTCCCCCTCGTCCTATGGCTCCCCTCCCTGATCCAGAGTCCCTCCCCATCTCTCCTGGAGCCCCCTTTAGGTTTTACACTGTAGCTAGTAGAACGTGACCCCTGCATCATAGAGCTCACAGGTGGAAGTCCCAGGAATGGAAATCCCATGTATAGGAATTATTTTGCTTTCCTGGGAGATTTGAGAGAAACTTCAGAGAAAGTCAGCTGCTACAACTTATGACAATTCTATCTCCTGCGTTTCACATACAATAATTTCAAACACAGAGCATGCAGACTTCTCCCAGACTTACCGTGCAATTAAATACTCTTCCTACAAGCTGTTGAAATAAACTGATCAAGTAACAGAGCAAAATGGCAATTCATAAAGTCATATGTGTGAACTTCTGTTGCAGAACAAGAGCTGAAGGATACAACTGTCAGGGCTCTCCAGTCAAGATAAGAGAACATTTAGTAGCAGGAATGCAAGGAACTCATCCTTAATAAGAAGAAATAGATACTTCAGGTCTTTGTTACTTCGCACTCTCTTGCTTGCTCTTATATAGGGGAAGAAGTACTAAATTTTTTCACCAAGCATAGCATTTATGCATTCCTACCATCTGGTCTCATATCACATCTTAACAAAACCTGCTAGATCTGTGAGATCTGCAAGCCTTGGGTGTGTAAAGGCCATCCCATCAGACACACAGCCGCAAATTTGTCCTTCGCTACAACTCCTTGTTTTTCCCGTGCTGGGCCCATTAGAAATTTCTGTTTATTTACCTCTCCATGATATTTATCTCACAAATTTTTCCCTTCTGAGGAGATAAAGTGGAGGAAGAGATGACCTCTCCAGAGCTGAGCAATCTCAAAGCATAGTGCTGCTGAGGTGCAACTACCATTTACTGCAGGGAAGGAGCCCAGAGCACTGAAGACCTGATGGGATTTGCTTGTCCACCCCTCCAACAGCTCTTTACTGGTGTCTGTTGCTGGGGTATCAAAGAGCTTTTTAGGTTATGTGGCACAGCAACAGAGAAGTTCCTGGAAAGTCCCATTCTTCTTATTCTCACTGTAAATGAACTCTAGTTGCAGGGCTGATGCTGCCAGAGGTTCTGCAGGAGTTACATAGATTGGATAATCGCTGTACTGGAAAGAGAGAGGGAGCTTGCTAAAAACACCTGTGCAGGAGAGTGAGCTCTGATACAAACAGCTCTTCTGCTCCAAGGAAAGAAATCTTTGACTTCAGCTGAAATTCACAGTTCACCATCATTTCACCCTCATTATTCACATCATCATTTCACACTTCCTACTAATTGTGCTTATTAAAGTTCCGCTCCTGATTAAATTGGTTCCTTCCCTACTTTTTTTTTTTTTCCTGAGATCTGCATCAGTCACATGCAGGCAGCCCTGATGTCAGTAGCATATGGTATTGGATGCCATTTCTATTTATCATAATTGATTTCCTTTGATTGCGTATAGTTCTAAGAGGCAGAAGCAAATGCTGTCTTTCAGCAGGAATTCCTGGTATATTATAATAGCTTTATGACTGTTTACCAAAAATACAGAGTAAAGGTTACTGCCTCAGCACAACTGCTAAGGACACATCATCAGCTTTTTCTGAGAGAATGATTACTTAGAATTATGAGTCAAGATCGAATTGCAGGTGAAACTCCTCCTGGTGGTCCTGATTCAAAATGAGCTGAAATGAGTTCTCCCCGTGACCTGATTTTCTCACATGCAGAGGACCAGCGGCTAAATTTAACTCTATGCGCATAAATCAGACAATAGCTAATTTTTTTTCTTTCTAAATCTTACCTATAGAATGGTTGAAGCCACGTGCACCTAGATATCAAGCATCTACATTCTTCTTTCTACAGTAGCAACGCTTCTTACTTTCAAAAGTTAAGAAAGAGTAGAATACAAAAAACAATTTTCTAATACGACCCCATAGCCTTAATTTGCCTAAAAGGCTACTTGGAAGGCTGAAGAGACTTGTCTGATAACGTAGGAGCTTAAGTGGCCATCTCATCCTTACCTTGGCAGTAGCCAAGCACGAGTCCTTCAGGAAGTGTAAGATATATACCCCTCTTCTCATGAACACTTTTCTTGCGTTCAGTCATCTGCAGCTTAGGGAATTCCTGAGCCGGAGTGATTTTATGCACTTGAAACTCTCAATTAATTTCTACCCTCTTACGTGTATCTTTTGCCATTTATATATATAAATATACTGAATTATCACTTGACACTGAGTTGATGATTTTCATAAAGTCCTTCTGCAGTTCTTCTGACAGCCCTAGTCTTCCTGAGAATAATTTTGTATCATCAGCAAACATTCATAGTCTGGAACTTTGAAGGCACTGCTCTTCAGTTCACTCGGAGCTGTGGGTTGTTTAAAAGACTACCATAATTTAACTGCGGGGCAGAAAATCTGCCCTTGTCCTTGCAATAGAGTATCTGTATATACAAGTACATATACATTGGACTATAGGTGCACAATGTACATAGTAACTAAGTTATTACTAAGAAATGATGACGAGCTCTCCCACTTTCCTAAAAGGTGAGACTGGAGGCAGATGCATTTATGAGGAGAAGAATCTTCCACAATTCTTTCATACGGGCTACAAGAAGGAAACACCCTCCTGGGAAGCTGACAGCAGCCTTTTTGAGGTCATCCTGTCACACCAGTCTCATACATGCACATATTCCTTGATTCAGTGATCTCTTATCTCTCTGGTCTCCCGTACAAACATTTAATTGGCCTATAAACATCTGTATGACTTCAGAACACGATTTCTTGTAGAAGTTTTATACATTTGGATTTCTGGGAGGAGTTGGGTGAATCTTGTGTCACTGGTACTTTGGAGGACACCTCACTTCACTAACAGCCTTAATGACGGCAAAAGGAACTAGCAATAAACCCAGTATCTTTCTAGAAGGGTTCCTTGGCCTCCTTGTCCTATGGTGCACACCGTCTTTCTTGAGCAATAAAGATACTTGTTTCTTAACTAGAGGAACTGGGAGGTACCATTCAGAGTGCCTACTTAAGAGCGGCAGATGGTGGGAAGTTTGATGCTGTGAGGGCTGGAGCCCCTCTGCTGTGAGGACAGGCTGAGAGAGTTGGGGGTGTTCAGGCTGGAGAAGAGAAGGCTCTGGGGAGACCTTAGAGCCCCTTCCAGTCCCTCAAGGGGCTCCAGGAGAGATGGGGAGGGACTCTTGATCAGGGAGGGGAGCCATGGGACGAGGGGGAATGGTGTTAAACTGAAAGAGGGGAGATTGAGATGAGATCTCAGGAAAAAATTCCTTGCTGTGAGGGTGGTGAGAGCCTGGCCCAGGTTGCCCAGAGAAGCTGTGGCTGCCCCATCCCTGGAGGGGTTCAAGGCCAGGCTGGATGGGGCTTGGAGCAACCTGGTGTGGTGGGACATGTCCCTGCCCAGGGCAGGGGGTGGGAACTGGATGATCTTTAAGGTCCCTTCCAACCCAAACCATTCCATGATTCTATGATCATCCCCAAGTTAAAGCCTGCTCAGCTTTGAAACAAGCTCTGAATTTGTGTCTTTATCTTATGTTCCGACACGTAATGCCAGGATTTAGCCCTTAGATCTGAAGCAAGGGTACGTAAATTACAAATCCCGTAAATTTAAACATGTTTACCTTATGTTGAATGTTAGTGGGTGAACTTCTCAAGTTAAACACATGAAGTTAAGCACTTTGCTTGATTAGGTCTCATAAAATCAGCATCTTTTTGATGACTTTGAATAGAAGCAGCATAAGATAAGAGCGGTAGCTGCCCCAGGAGCCCCAGCAGTGAAATCTTGTCTGTCACTGAAACTAGGCCTGCTTTAGACTTGCCTCTGGTGACCGAGTCAGAGAAAAGGCAAATGCCTTTGAACGTCTGGCTCACGTCTTGACATGAAGAAGGAGCTCGGAGAAGCCTCCTTCCTAAAAACCTCCCCCAGAGCATCTACGGTTCACTCGTGTTCTGCTGCTCTTTGTTTTGAAACACGCTGGAGAAGCATTTAAAGTGAGTTTTTGGCAGATGCGGGTCACTGGTTGAAGAAGGGAGAGTCTTTTAGACCAAGGACATTTTGTTAGAGGCTTGATGCTGCCCAACCATACTTCAGCTGCTGCAAACGTGAACGCAAACACGCACCATCTGGAGCTATAACCAAATCTGAGACTAAAATATTAGTGCCGAAAGTAAATAATCAGCCCAGTGATGCTCCTTGGGCAGAAGATGGAGTGACATATTTCTTAATTCTTCACCTTCTATGAATCCAAAGCAGCAGTGGATTGCACGAGTGCAAATGCATAAATAAACCAAGGGCTTTTGTGGTTGTTTAAAACAAAGCCCAGCTGGACAAGTAAATGCTTTCCAGGATTTTTGAACAGCTTTATCCTGCCTCTTGGTAACACAGGGTCACAGCCTTGTTCATCTAAAAACCCCAAGCAGTCATCACTTGGCAGAGCTGCAGACGTGATGCTACAGGGCCATTTCTCCCCTGGTTAAAGGTGAGGCTCTGTTCTAAGTCACGTGTAGAAAAAGGCCATGAATCTGGAGATATAGGTAGGTTTTAAGGTGCCCAACATCAATTGTTTGCTTTCTTCATACTAGAAAAATTGGTAACATTTTTATAAGGATAAATTGGCAAATTTTTATAAGGGCACCCCTGGGGGAGCAGTGGGGTGTAGAGATTGGAATGGGCTGCCCAGGGAAGTGGTTGAGGCACCATCCCTGGAGGGATTTAAAAGACGGGTAGACACAGTCTATAGAGACATGTTTTACTGATGGGTTTTTATCAGAGTTAGGTTGATGGTTGGACCAGATGATCTTAAAGGTCCCTTCCAACCTGGGCAATTCTATGATTATCAAATAAACCAGAAACGACCTCATACCAGATTGTGCCATTTGCTACAGCTCCCCCACCAAGGAGAGGGTGTTTGTACAGTCACCCTTATCAGCACTGGGACGGGCGCCATCTGTCATTTTAAATATTATTATTATAGCTCGGCAAGCGGAAAACACTGGAAAGGAAGGTAGAAAAAAGGTAGCTTTTGCAAAAAAGCAAAGTTAGAAAATGCTGCTGGCTAGCAATGTCCTCTCCGGAGTGGCACTGGAAAGGTGACTTCTCTCCTCAGCCCCCTCCCCTGCTGAGAATGATAAACATTTTAATGTAGTGTGGAGCCCACTCTCGTATTAAATTTAAGTCTGTCTTATATCATGGAAGATAAACGCCTGGTCTGATGATTAGCACTCTATAAATACCACAGGTTAGCGAGTGAAGGTTAGATGACAGATTAGATATGCAGTATATCTCTTCAGACAAGTTTATGATAAAATGAGCAAGGTCTCAAAGAGGAATCTGTGGTCCAAAAAACTAAATCCCAAACACTTCCCTTTTGTTTCAAAATATATGAGGGGCAACTTACTTCTACCAGAGGTATAGGACTAATGACTGACTTTTCCCTGTGACAAAATTAACATGCCCAAACTCCCCTCCCTGTTTGCCATAGGATAACTTCTCTATCAATAAATCTTAAATTAAATATTTCTTTATCTATTTGGGTTGGGGGGAAAAAGGAAGAAAGCAGTTCTATCTCAAAATTTGGATTTTCTTAGAGCTCAGACTACTTAAAAACTGATAGAAAAATCTATATCATTTGGGTTTGATTCTTCATAATTGATTTCTGATTCTGACTTGTGGAGCCTGTTTGTACAAATCTCCAAGTGTTCACCCAAATCCAGAGAGGTTCTTCATCAGATATTTCCTCACCGCAATTTACCCAGAAGACCCCCATTTCTTCTATCTGTCTTTGAATGTCTCCCCACCTCGATAGCTGTGACTTTCTTCTACCACAACCCTGCCAGGGAGATACCTGCTGGTTTCCCATCTGATTTGAAGTAAGGCTGGGAAGAGTTCAGGCACAGCTGTGGTAGGATCTCATTGCAGATCTATTTCCTTACCATTTTCCTACCATTTCGCAATGGGGCAGGGACAAAGCAGTTCACAAAACCGCCTCTTCCGGGGACTAGGACATCAGGGGGTCCCTGGAAATGAGAGGAGCAACAAAACCCAACACACCTCACATCCAAGTCTAAGCACGTCTTCCATTGCACAAGCTTGAATTACTTCAGATTTTAGAGATTTTCTGGTATTACGTACAACTGACACTCAATCTGTTAAACATTTACTTCACTGGCACCACTGAAGACCAATAAGGGCAAGAGTCTGCCAACCTTTAGGCAATGATTCCTTTAGGAGCAAGCTGGTCTGAGAAAACTGGGGAGGAAGAAAAGATGATGAGTCATACAGATGGTCAAAGTCTTTCTGTCTCCATGTGTGAGGCTCTGTTCTCAAGGTACTTTGGGGAAAGAGCCATTCTCTGGGGGAAAAATAACCATGGAGTGCAGCAGGAGTGTAGAAAAAAAGGCTGAGAAAACCTTGCCAAAGAGGAGTGTGGTTCTGAGCAAACAGGATTAGGAAACTAAGGCAGAGGAAATGAATTTCGAGTGCTCAAATCCAGAGCAAGACAGTCGCAGTAACTCCGTAGAAAGAACCAGGATGCTGACAGAGTAGAAGATCCTGAAACTTTTAAATAGTACAGGTTAAAAACTGAAGGGAGGGAATGGAGGAAAAGATAAAAATAAACCTGAAAACATTTAATAAGAAAAGATTATGACAAGATAAACGTTATTTGCAACTATTCATATGAAGATGTGAGTTGCCCATGGAGTCAAAGGCGGCCACAAGACACAAGCACTTCCATGCCGTTCCCTGGTAGTTTGAAAGACATTCAGACCTTCTTCTGGGCCTACTTCTGCATCCAGTAACTGAAGGCTTTGCTCATTCAGCACTGAGATCTCAGCCTCGTGAGATCAACTGCTGCTTACTCTGGCATTTATGTGGTTCCTGTCACTCTGAAAAACAGCTCTGAGATTTTTAGAAGCAAGCACATTTGCAAAAATCGTATTTTTTGAAAGAGAAATCTGGCTCTGTTTCTCTCATAAAAGTCTGCACTTAACCACTTTTTAAAAAATGCTATTATTTTAAGGTCAGTGGAAACTCCATTAAAGTGTTTCAGGAAATCGTCAGATCATTAGAGCAATGGAAATTGAAATGTATGCGCTGTACTGATTTCAAACACATTATAAAGCAGTGGGCAAGAAATCAAGCGAGTCCTCCAGTCTTAGCCTAACGTTCTCCTTCGGGACCCACACAATTTGGGAGTGATTTTGTCACGCTCTGTGCCACTGACTGTTCCTAGATTGCCGTGGCTACCAAAACGTATTTTTCCTTCAGAAATGCCTGCATTAGTCACCTCTCAAACTGGGCTTTAAGACTAAGCGGAGACGTACCTTTTTCTCCGTTAGTAACCTTAGGAAACACACATGTGAGGAGCGTTGTCCTTCAGAGAATGCCTGATACCCAGAACTACCACCCTGGAGGGAACAGACACCTTAGAGTCCAGCCGTGTGATTGAAATGGTGTTGAGAAAGGCAAGATTAATCAGAAAGCAACTGAAAGTGTTGGAGAATCCAGACAGAGTCACCGCATTGCCTAAGTTGGAAGGGACCTTTCAGATCATCAAGGCCAACCATCAACCCAACACTGACAAAATCCACCACTAGACTATATCTCTAAGCACTATGTCTGCCCATCTTTTAAATCCCTCCAGGGATGGTGCCTCAACCACTGCCCTGGGCAGCCTCTTCCAAGGCTTAGTAACCCTTTACGTGTAAACATTTTTCCCAATATCCAATCTGAACCTCCCTGGTGCAACTTGAGGCTGTTTCCTCTTGTCCCATGGCCTGTTCCTTGGGAGAAGAGACCGACCCCCCCTGGCTACACCCTCCTTTCAGGGAGTTGGAGAGAGCGAGAAGGTCTCCCTTCAGCCTCCTTTTCTCCAGGCTGAACACCCCCAACTCCTCCTCATAAATGGGGAAAAAAGTAACTGTTTTCATTTTAAATGTCAAAACAACATGTCACTTTAAACACTTCTAGAATTAAAACAAATAATATAGAATACATTAAAAGTGCCATACAGGTTAGCTAAAAATATTTATTTTTGGAAGAACTCTTTTTTCCCCCCTAAATTCATGTGTCCACAGCAAGCCATACGGTTTGAGAAAACACCAAGCAGAGGTTTAGCTGTTTCATTAGCTTTCCTCGCCTTCTGTTTGAATTTGTGTTTCAGTGTGCACGGAGGATTAACAGACTGTTAATAGAGCATTAAAAACCACATGTCCAGACCCAAAAATGTCACTTCAGGCAGCAAGAGAATGGAAGAAAAGAGCAGAACACAGAAAAACCCACCCCACTAAATAATCGTCATAAGAGGAGAGGAAGAGGCCTCTGGAAGATCAAACTTTCTTCTGAAAAATATTCCTGAGGACATTTTGACAAAAGAGAAGGTGTGCGAGTAGTGATGTCACCAAAGGGAGTGACTTTACCGCCGCAGCAAAGTGCTCCAGATCCTGTTTTATTATACCTTTATTAAGAAAGTAACACTTCACGGTCTGAGCTAGGAGTTGACTATGAAAATTTTAATCTCAAAGATGAAAAACAGGAACGTGGGGGGATTTTTCTTCCCTTTGATTTTCTTTTCTGACAGTTAAATAACTTTTCCTGCAAATAAAGCATTTCTACAATTTCTACAATAAAGCATGTCCACAAGAAGCCACAGAGTAAGTGGATGGGCCTTAGCTGCACATAGCTGATATTTTGATTCCAAAATGCAAAAAGAGACAATGCTTTGAGAAGATGCATCAAAATGTGCATTAACTTCCTTTATAATCAAATGTTTTCTGCCACCTCTTTCTTTCCTGCCTTGTTTCGCGTGCTTGTTTGTCACCAGGAGGTTGTAGAGCGGGTAGAACAATTGGACCACAACCTTCTTTGGATTCACCGCAGAACAAATTAATATAAGAATATAATCTTATATGAGAAGTAAACAGGCTCTAGCAACTCACAGGTGCATCCCGGCTCATTTATCTCAAAAAATCCAGGACATTTATAAATGTGAAAGTGAAAATGGAAGGCAGATTAACCCTCATTACCATAGATCATGATGTCTAAGACTTTGGGCAACCTGGTCTAGTTGTCTAGGGCGTCCCTGCCCATGGCAGGGGCTTGGAACTTGATGGTGTTTAAGGTCCCTTCCAACTCTAACCATTCTATGATTCTATGACTTCTTTTCTTCTCACCCCGCCATTTGACAAACCCAGGTATAACCCTGGATCTTCTCACTTGGAGGGGGACTAGCTGCGGAGAGGACGGTGACCACACACCCGGCGCTTCTCTGTGTTGTCAGATCAAAAGTCATCGGGTTCACAATCTCCACAACTCTTATTTATTTTCACTCCAACCGTCTCACAGGTAAACCAAACAACCCAGGTGTAATTGCAAAACCCAAGGACGGAAGATTATGTGCAGGTCGACTTCACAGATAGAAAACAACTGATAAGAGGCCAATATGACAGCTGGCTGTAGTTAACCTTTAATTGGGATCCAGCAGCAGCGCGTGCTTACTAAATGTGCTGTTTCAAAAGCAAAAAACACACATAATCCCATCTGGTTTATGCAACAAGGAAAATTAATGGAAAACGTTAATCTCTGTGGCCTGACACGACCATGTTTACATTATAAAGCCACAAGGTGGTGAGTACTATTTAATACCAAGCCTCAAGTGGAATTGCTTCGATTTTGCCTTTACTTCAAGCTGTGAAATCAGTGCTTTAATATCAACTTTGCAAAGACACCAAACGTGTGTGTTTTTTTTAAAATCATCATTTACATATATATGTATCTAAGCAGGTACATGCATCTTTAAACAGGTTTTTGCATGTGCTTTGCTGTGTTGGCTGTTGGCTTTCCCCAGCCAACATCACCTCTCACCCATCCCTCCTTGCTGCACCTCTCTCCACCGGTGTAATTCTAATACTCATTCCCCAGTTTATATTCACCAGAAACGTAGGGAGAGGAGGGGGGAAAAAGGGGGCAAGCTGCGTATCCCCACCTAAATTTACCAGCAAAGTCCTTCACACCTTTATACCTGTCTTCCACTGCGTGCAGATATTGAGTGAGATGGGATGAACAGGATTCCCACGTGAAAAGAAAATGGGGGGACAAAGGTTATTTTGGGCGCTGCTGCTGTACAAGGTAGAGCTAGAAATACAGAACAGGTTTGAGATGACCATTCTACTGATAGAATCCGTATCTCAAAGCATCAGAGATGGTGGCCAGGAGGACTACCTGCAAGAATGTAAGAACTTACATGAAGAAGATAAAGTGTAAAGGTGCTAGAGGCTGCCAAGCGAGTGGATTTGTGTGCAAGAACACGAGGAGCGAGAGGGATTGGCAGGAAACCGCTCCTCGTGGCACGGATGGAGCAATCAGGGCAGGAAGGGAAAGGAGCGGAGGCCGGAGAAGCAGAGCTGAGCCACCCAGAGCCTTGAAGGGAGAGCGCAGAGTTCATAGACAACCAGAGGAGACCCCACAGGCCTCTGGAGGTGGCAGAAACACCCTACAAAAACATAAATCAAGCCAGTTTCTCAAGGCCTTCGTGAACTGTGCAGGTGCCTGTTAAATAGCCATCTCTTAGATGCTGGTGAGCAGGAACCATTTTCTTCTGACACCTACACCAAGCTGCTTTAAAAGGGTGACTGAGAAACGCTCCTGGAGTCAATGCTCACAGTTCTGACCCCTTTACAGAAAACCGGCTGATTAGCTGGTCTGGCAGGGGAAGGAGATAACGGACAAAACGACTTGTGGAGTTCATCCCTGGGCTTTCAAACAACACGTGACTCAGAGCAGGTGAAGCAAGAGACAATCCAGGTACCATCAGCTGACCGGGACAGCAGGAGATCCTCATGCAGCTCTCCCAGTCACCCAGGGAGACATCCAGGTTCTTGTCACAGAAATCCAAGGAATTGTTTCTATCGATATTCCTTCTCCAACCAGCCGTCACCCGACGTGCAGCCCCCATGGAGAGCATGGGCTGCGCCTCACCCCCAGTTCACCAGCAGGACCAGCGGTTCCAAATCCCACGATCACCAAACCTCATTCAACAAAGCTAAAAGCTCAGGGAGACAAATATTTGGCAAGCAAGGGGCTGACCCGGTGACAAGTGGCATTCCTCTTTCCCACCCCTTCGACCAACCCCAGCCTCCCCAAAGCCTTTGATCCCGGTGAAATTTCATCTGCGGCAGAGGAGCCTCTGGAAGGGATGAGTCACCGAGAAAGATAAGGTCCCCAACACAGCCACAAATAACAAAAGCAAATCTAGGCAGCGATGTCACCCTTACATTTTAGGCCATTGAATGTGAGCGTAATTAAGCGCAGGGTGCAGCTGAGGCTCAGAGAGGCCAGGCAGTTTCTCACGCAACCCAGCGGTAGATTTGAGACTCAAAACCATTTTTCCTGATTCTTCACCTGGTCAGGGCCCTTCGGGATCCTGGGCCGAGCCCCAGGTTAAATCTACTCCTGCTCTTCCTGGCTTTGTAGGACAGATCTCTCCTACAGAGGCTTCATGCGTTTGGGAGCCCGTTCCTGTGCTGACAAGCCTCGAGTGGCCCAGCCTCCGAAAGACACACAGAAACACTTTTGGGGCATAGCTCCAAGCCCCGCAGCACTTGCCAGAGAAGCACACACCTCCTCCTTTTTACTCCTCCAAGGTAATAAGCTTAAATTCCAAGTATCCCTCGGGAATTCTCTCCCGGGCAGCTCTCTGCAGTGCTTGGAAGCACTCCCGCGTGGTTAGCAGCTGTCCCCAGCAGGAGCAGACCACCCTTTTCTCTTTTCCAGTTTAGTCACATTCTTGGTCAAACCTCTCTCCCAAAATTCAGAACCCCCTTAAAACGGGCAAGTAACCATCCCTCAGCACACGTAATAAATTAAGAAATTGCTTTTTTTCTGACAGATTCCTTTTAAACACAGGGGACAGTCCACCCTGCAGTTAGCAAAAAACCTCTGCTATCAGCAACACGATGGTGCCCTCAAGTGGATGCAGAACAGCCAGAAACGGGTCAGAGCCTGGTTCTCCTCCTGCTTTGCAACCCCAGCAAGTGCTCACCAGGAGAGCCCTTCGCAAAGCCAGAGGAATAAACGCACTTCAGCACTAAAGGAGTGCCAGATCAAAATTCCTCCTCTTCAATTTAGGGGGCAAAAAAAGAAAAAGCCTTGGTTGCAGTATTACCTTCCTGATGTTTCCAAGGGGTAAGCAGAAAATCGAGGGGCTCCTGGGCCTACATGCCGCTGATCTTGTTTCCCTTCCCAGACAAAGCACTGTTTGCCTTCCTCTGGAAATCAGCAGTTGATGCTGAATTGCCTGACACCAGCCCTTGCTGATGTGCCACCCAGTCACCTGCCTGTGCCAGCCACTGTGAAGTATTCTGGCTTCATAGAATGGTTCAGGTTGGAAGGGACCTCATAACCATCCATTTCCAACCTCCCACCAGACCAGGTTGCTCCAAGCCCCATCCAGCCTGGCCTTGAACCCCTCCAGGGATGGGGCAGCCACAGCTTCTCTGGGCAACCTGGGCCAGGCTCTCACCACCCTCACAGCAAATCAATCTCCCCTCTTTCAGTTTAACACCATTACACCTTGTCCTATGGCTCCCCTCCCTGATCAAGAGTCCCTCCCCATCTCTCCTGGAGCCCCTTTAGGGACTGGAAGGGGCTCTAAGGTCTCCCCGGAGCCTTCTCTTCTCCAGACTGTGAAATGACTTTTGAAACCTGTGAGGTTCACAGTCAGAGGTGAAAGAAGAGGGTGGAGTGAGGAGAGAGAGTTCTGTATTAGTCATTTTTTATTAGTTATCAATCACAACTGCATATAAAAAAACAAAAACCCAGTGGATCCATTGACACCAGGAACTACAGCATGGTTCTGCTGCAGAGGGAAGTGGCTGCTTCATCCAGTCCTGCATTAACATCTTTATCTTTCTTTTACGCTTGGCCTGTCTTAGGGAAAGGAAATTCTTCACTATTAGGCTAAAATGTTCCAAGAGGTGCTTGAGATTAACCTCTGTGATACCTTATCTCAATAATTTCAAGTTATTATTACAATTGCAAAATTGAGAGAAAGATATGATATTTTAGTTAGCAGGAGTGAGCAAGTCTCCGCTTGTAGCGACTCCTGTTTACTGCAAGCAGGTAAAATGAATAAGCTGTCATGGAAAAAGTGCTTGGATGCACCAGCTTTGGATGCACAACTCATGCATCAGCAATGTTTATGGATTAACTCATTACACAACCACATCCCTTCTGGGACACGTATAGGTTTCCAGAAATAGTCAAAAGCAGGATGTCCGATATCCAGGAATGTTTATTTTTCAGTAGTGAACTCATGAATGAGAAATGCCCTGAACTCAAAACCATCCTTGACCAGTGGCTGAAGGGGCAAGATTTAATGCTCTGATATAACGAAAGCCACAAAGCGAACAGCAAATGCTGTGGGGCTGCTTATTTTCCAGCTGGCTCACTCCAGATCCCAAAAGGGCCTCAACTCTAGGACATGGAGGCCTTGTGCTAGGAACTACCGCAGGAGTCTGCCTAAATGATACCAGGAACCTCTCAAGGGTGAAACCCAAAATAATTTGAAAAGAACACTGTGAACTCCTTGAACTGGCATTTCCCCATGAAACCACCACTGGAAAGCTTCCAGCTCTTGCCTGAAACAGGGAATAAGGACATAGGTATAGCAAAGTGTGAGGCAAGGTGCTGTGGGAAGGCTGAGCACACGGGGAGCTGCGCAAAGGGAGGGCTGGTTGAACAAGTTTTGCAGGACTGGTTATAGACCTGCCCATGTAGGGAAATAAAAAAAAAAAAACCCACCCCACCAGTGTGCCCAAGTGGTTGTTGGAACATGGCCACCTGCACAAGCTGCCGGCGTCATCAGCTGGCTACGTGCAGAGTGTGACCCGGTGCCAACTATGTCAGTACGTGGTTACAAGCCCAGTCGAGAGAGTTGTAGCGCATACACAGGGCCTAAAGGTGAACCTGGAGGACCAAACCAGCTGACCTGAACCCTGCTCCTACCACAAAGCGCTGTGGTTGACCACTCTGCCACTTGTTTTCCTGTAGACTTGCTCCCGGCTTGCATCCAGGCAAAATCTTTGCCATGATCCTGGCTTCCAGGAGCCCTTCTGAGGGATGCTGTATGATCACAGAATGGGTTGGGCTGGAATAGACCTTAAAGACCATCCAGTTCCCACCCCCTGCTCTAGGCAGGGACACCTCCCACCAGACCAGGTTGCTCCAAGCCCCATCCAGCCTGGCCTTGAACCCCTCCAGGGATGGGGCAGCCACAGCTTCTCTGGGCAACCTGGGCCAGGCTCTCACCACCCTCACAGCAAAGAAGTTCTTCCCGAGATCTCATCTCCATCTCCCCTCTTTCAGTTTAACACCATTCCCCCTCGTCCTATGGCTCCTTTCCCTGGTCAAGACTCCCTCCCCATCTCTCCTGGAGCCCCTTTAGGGACTGGAAGGGGCTTTAAGGTTTCCCCAGAGCCTTCTCTTCTCCAGGCTGAACACCCCCAACTCTCTGAGCCTGTCCTCACAGCAGAGGGGCTCCAGCCCTCAGGAGCATCTCTGGACTCATTCCGACAGGTCCATGTCATTCTTATGTGGGGGACTCCAGAGCTCCAGGTGGGGTCTCACCGGAGCAGAGGGGCAGAATCACCTCCCTTGCCCTGCTGGCCACGCTGCTTTTGATGCAGCCCAGGCTGGAAGCTACAGTGAAGTTACAAAACCTGCCTGACTACTGGAGGCAGTGGCTCCGGCAGAAGGCGAAGGTGGGATGTCAGATAACGTTGTACAGATACAGTCAAGCCATCACTGGTACACAAAATGCCTGCCAAAACATGATTGCTTTCCAGTTGACACTGATGTATCTAATCGAATTCATTTGAATGCTGCTTGTGAAAACTCTCGTGTTGACAGGCACGGAGAATGCAATCAAGTATCCAGTACCCAAAGAAACCCAACCACAGGGCTCCCATTAAGGAACCCAGCTTTTGCCACAGTGGGTCAGGGCAAGAGGCAGCATGGTCTGACATCCTCTCCCAATGTGAACCTTTTCAACAAGGCAAGCGATTCCATCTCTGGCAAAACCTCCCAGATGTTTAGGACCAGAGGTTTAGAGGGAATTCCCAAACCAGAGATTACATCAACACTGCGTATAGTCAGTGCCAAGGATCATCCTTGAACGTATCTAATCTCTTTTCGAACACACTTATGCCTTTGGCTGCCACGATATCCCCCACCAGCCTCGTTTTGAATGTAATTACATTCTGCATCCTAAACCCCAGCATCTTCCTTTCATCCCTTTGAAGATTCTGACCAATGGTTTCGTCAGCTCCTGGCCCTGTGCAATGAGGATTTCTCCCCTCCAGCACCCTGCCAGAGCCAGACAGTTTCCCCAGTGAGTCATAGAGCTTGCCGTCTTGCATGGAAGTTGTTCCATCTCCTTGGACATTTTCCCTCTCTATATATATTCCCTAGCTTCACTACATCCTTTTCAAGGACCCCAGGCAGTATTCAAACCGAACGCGTTTCTATAGCAGTACATCAATATTGTGGTTTGTTCTCCTCCTTTCCCAATAATGAACATTCAGTACAAGTTGCAAACTCCTTTAGACTCCTTCAGTCAATACCACCTGGGCCTGCAGAGCTGCTATTGCTCATTTTATCAACTACCCTAAAAAGCTACTGGCAAAACAAGTTAGTTCCTTGGACTAATCTCTAACAAAGCAAGACATGAAAACTTCCAAGTTCCTCTGCTTTGAACATTGATGCAGGGAACTTTGCATTTTTGTTACAGCCTTCTCTTCCTAGAGAATATGAGAAGTAAGAGCAGCAACAGAAGCATTCTCTAACTCAAGGTGAACAATGTGCCAAAAGCCAGGATTTCTTTGAACCTTCATCTGCTCTCCCTGAAACCAGTTCTTTTTATTTGCATCACCCATCACAGATCACCAGTTAGGAAAAGTCATAGAATGGTTTGGGTTGGAAGGGACCTTAAGATCACCCAGTTCCAACTCCCTGCCCTGGGCAGGGACACCTCCCACCAGACCAGGTTGCTCCAAGCCCCATCCAGCCTGGCCTTGAACATCTCCAGGGATGGGGCAGCCACAGCTTCTCTGGGCAACCTGGGCCAGGCTCTCACCACCCTCCCAGCAAAGAAGTTCTTCCCCAGATCTCATCTCAATCTCCCCTCTTTCAGTTTAACACCATTCCCCCTCGTCCTATGGCTCCCCTCCCTGATCCAGAGTCCCTCCCCATCTCTCCTGGAGCCCCTTTAGGGACTGGAAGGGGCTCTAAGGTCTCCCCGGAGCCTTCTCTTCTCCAGGCTGATCCTCCCCAACTCTCTCAGCCTGTCCTCACAGCAGAGGGGCTCCAGCCCTTGGAACATCTTTGTGGCCTCCTCTGGACCTGTTCCAACAGGTCCATGTCATTACCTTTGCAGTGCTGGACCTCTGCTAAGTCACAAGATCAGACTGGAGGGGATTTAGGCAGACACTCACCTTTGAGTCAGGTCTCCAAGTCCTGCTCAAGACTCAAAACTCCTGCTTGTCTTCTCTCATTACTGAGGTAAGTTATTGTCTGTGGGTACTATCACACAGACTATTGTCTGTGGGCTCTAATGCCACCCCTGCCCATGCCAACAGGCATCGCTGGCTCATCACAAACGAGAGCCTGGCTGCCTTTTACCCAAACCAGCATGAATTCGGGAATCCTACCTCAGCAGCTGAGTTCCTTGAAAGGCCCAGACCACAAGATACGTCCAAGTCACACGTAGGAGAGGCATCCACAGAAGCTTTGTTTTCTATGACAGTGCAAGAGCTTGCATGTTCCTCAGTGAAGTGAAACATTCCTGGGCTGCAGGCCTTCCTCTGCCTAAGGGGAGATTTTGGTCAGTGCTTCTGATGCTACCTGGGTGACAAATTTTACCCTCATTAAGAATAGTTCAAAGCGTGATGCCACTCTGCAAGAGCAGCATCAAGAGCTCTATCCCCTCCCTCCCTCCAGAGCCACCCAACACAACAGGAATTGTACAAACTTGTGGTCCAAAATGGTTTTCTCCAGATGACTTCAAGAGAAAAGACTCACAGAAATATTCCATCCAAGACCGCACAGGAAGCAAGCGTCAACACCGAGAATCTAATTCATCTTTCCTTACAGTTACTTAATTGTATTTTTAATTGGCTTTCAACAGGGGAAAAAAACAACCCTGGAGACAGAGATAGACAAAGGATGCTACAAGCAGATATTCAAAGTTTACTTGCACTTACCACGGAACCCGCACAGTAAGTGGGTACAGGGACAAGGCAGGGATCTGTGTAATTCTGTAAGACCAATGGACTGATGCTCTTTAATCCTTGACCTTTCCCTTGTGTTTATTTAGGGTTCAAAACAGCGGCACCACTATTCCTCATTAAATCCGTCATCGTTGCAAAAGCTGCCCGGATTTTAGCAATTCATCTGATTAGAGCTGGCACCTCGGAGTTGCCTCACTGTTGAGCCGTGGATATTCCACCTGCCAAGGGGAGGAATCCAGGTGAGGAGTCAGATTTTTATCTGGGGTTTCATTTCAGCAACTCCCATGAGAGCGCAGTGCAGGCCGCACAAAGCCTCCCTCTGTTCCCATACAGCTCTATATCCTGCGAGTAATGGCTCTACCCGGCCCACTCTCTTCTTTACAGCCTTTATCTCGCAAGAAGATTTGTCTCTTAATTGCTTTGGATGGAGCCCTGAGCAAACAAGGGCATACCCTGCGAGCTGTCCCAGGGACAGGCTTTGTGTCTGGGCAGCTGGGGGACAATATATCCGTTGAGCAGGAAGGGAATACTTTAATATTAACAGTTTGCATTGAAACTGGATGTGTCTTAGCCATGAGAGTGTTTAAGATACAAAGCCTGGAGGGGTTCAAGGCCAGGCTGGATGGGGCTTGGAGCAACCTGGTCTGGTGGGAGGTGTCCCTGCCCAGGGCAGGGGGGTTGGAACTCCGTGATCTTTAAGGTCCCTTCCAACCTGAGCCATTCTATGATTAAATGATTAAAAGTTGTGGGGTTTTTTTATCCTTGCTGCAGAGAACTCGCACAAACCAAGGCAGCAGCTTGACAATAGGATAGTGCAGACAACAGGAAGGAAGCAGCAAATAGTTTTCAGCTCTTGCCATAACTGTGATCCTTGCCAAGGAGCTCAGAAGCAAGCCAGGCTTCAGAGGTGGGCCAGAACTCAAGCCTACTTTGGCTCTTTAATTTTTAATGTGATACTTACCCCTGCTGCCAGAATCAGTTATCTGTTCAGCATGAAACCACTACCGGGTGCTTAAAGAAAGAACAGGAAGCCATAAGAGGGACCAAAATAAGAGTGACAATTTGACCACTTACCTTCAGGCTAACTCACACCCTGCTCTGCCCTCTCTGCTGTCAGGTATTTAGCCCTTCCCTTCCATTTAACCATTCCTACATGGGCAGCAGCAGGAGCTCAGAGTGCCTTCAAAGCCCGATGAGAAGCAGTGCTCCAACTCCTCCAGGACCACGGGGACAGACTTGGCCTGCTCCTTGGAGAAGTGTCCTGAGTTAGGCAAGAGAAGAGCCTCCTTCTCTTAGATTTATCAAGGACAATTCTGGGCGTTGGCACACCAAGATGGACTATGAGAGCAGAACCTTCAAAACTTAAACTCCATTTAGTCTTTGAATTCCAACTGTACGTACAGCTCTTCAGACTGAGCAAACAAACCCCCATCCAGAAATAAAAAACCAAAGTCATCATTAGGCTTTTCTTGGTGTTACCTGCTGAATAGAAGTATTATATTTAACGGTTGTAACTTTCCACACCCCTTTTTCAAACAAGAATTACCAGAGGGAAGTCACTGAAGTGTTCTCATTTATTTTTCTACTCTCTGAGTAGTTGTGGTACCTGGCTGTTGGCTGATATTGCATTATCCAGGTACCCAGTACCAGGGATTTCAAACCGATACACTCCAGGTTAGTCAGTCACCACCTCTCCCCATTTTATACAGACACAATGTTCTCAACTGTGGCCTTGAGGGTGACAGTAACACCTTACCCAACATCCAAGATGGGTATTTTCTGCCCTTTAAAGCTACTCGTCCATAGCTATTTTTATTCTTTACTTCATGCACACTTTTAAGATCCCAGCAAAGTCTGAAAAGGGAAACGGTCATCTGTGAAACAAAAAACCAGTAGGAACAGACTGAGGGCTGGTAAGTGGCAGCTGCCAAGGCAGGCAAACACCTTGTAGCGTCTCATTGAGGAATTACCCATTGACAATGGAAGGTTTTTATTTGAAAGGGATGACTGATAACAACCCACTGCCTCTCATCAGCCCCAGTCCTCTTTCATAAGCTCCCTCTCACGCCAGGAGCCCGTTCCTTGTGGGTTCTTTAGCTGTCACGGAAGGAGAGAAAGGATTCATAAACCATACATTACAACAGGAAAAAAAAGAAGGCTTGTAGCACGGTGTCTCTCCGTATTCAGCACCAACCAGGGAGGCAAAACAGTGAAAATTAACAATTAACAACATTAGAATAATCAGGCAGAAATATTTCAAGATCTGTAATCTAGACAAGTACTTGGAAGACATTTCAATAATAACTCTTTGTGAAAAGATGCTGCCGCAGAGTAAGGATTTTCTTCACAAGTTTTCCTCTGACGAGGCTGATAGTTCTTTTCCCCCCTCTCCAGAGGAAGCCCGAGACAGGGTTTCAGTTCCCACACCATTAATCTCCCAAAATGTCTAGAACACAAAAGGTGCAGAACTAACACTTTTTCCTTCAGCAGCTTCCAGCTTTGTAACTTTAACATTTATATAACAGACAAGCCAAGCACAATTAGAATATGCACTCATTATGCCTGAAATACCACCCAACTTCTGCAGGAGTACTAATGTTTAATTAAAAAGAAAAAAAAAAAACAAACCAAAAAACCAGAAAGAACAGGACTGTTACAGGGAAAAAGTCTTCAACTTTTTCCCCCTAGAAATATGGAATAGCTCCCCCCGTTCCCTGCAGATGGCTGAGTGAGACTCCACAATCCGTTTCATGTAATGACAATAAGTTTATAATTCCAGGTTTGCCCTTGTGGAGGTGTGAGGTTCCTGCCTGTGCCCCACGGCTGGGGGGAGCCCAGCGGCTCTGCCCCCTCCTGCCAGACCAGGCTGAGGGCAGAAGGGCTGGGATCAGGAATGGTTCCCACTCCTCATCCCTCTCCCTGTGTAACCCAGAGAATCACTGCTATCCCCAAACAAAGGAGGGCAGGACAGACACAGGAACACCACACCCCAGAATAATTAACACTCATTTACAAGCTCTTGCTCTGTCACAGCAGGATAGTCCCAACTGGCACATGGAGGTGGTGAGGAGCCAGAGTTTTGAAATACAGGCATTAGGCAGAGGCCTGATAAAAATTAAATTACAGAAATACTATTCTTCATTAAAGATCCTTTTTTTTTTTTTAATTATTTGAAGAATTGCTTTGCTGCTTTGAATGAGAGAATTAAGAATAAAGCTTCCCACCCATCAAGGGTTAAGAATAAAGCTTCCCACCCATCAAGGGTTAAGAATAAAGCTTCCCACCCATGCTTTTATTATATTAGAAACTCTGAAAATCTCATTTAAAAAAATCAAAGCTATTAACGTTTGGGAGAAAATGCGATACTCCTGAGTTTCACGTATCGTTTGAGATCAAAGTGCATGCTGCTCTTCTCTCTCATTCTTCCGCACTTAAAGGGCTATAAAGTTATCAAAACTGATAAATCAATGGCAGGAAAAGATAGCAGGAACACATTGAAATAGCCTTTCCTCCGATATTGCTGTTAAGATCGGTATTTACAACTCGCTATCTCTTGTCTATGCTATTAACTTCAGATCAAGACATTACGATAGCGCTATGAGTGATACCGCAGATCTACTACCGCTCAGTGTGCACGTGTGGAAAAGGGTTACGTTGTGAGCTGGAGAGTCAGGCAAAGCACAGCTGCCTCTCTGCATCTGCATCACTGCAGAAAGGGCTGAGATGAAGGAATTGCCCTGCCAATACAGGGCAAAGGCAGTGGGATTCCCCTTCTACAGAGTCAAAGTTCTCAACAAAACATTCACATCCTCAGAACATCAAACACAACTACCCAGTGCTTCGTCGAAGTGATTTGTAAGACTCTTCTGGACTCCACCTGCATCTTTCCAAGGCAGCAGTTGGCTTAAGTAAACCTTCAGCAGCAAGAATGGCCATTTTTAATCCCCCCACGCCACCCCAGACCACTGACCTAATCAACCTGGCAGATGACATACAGGTGACAGAAGTGCCATGAACATGCACCTCCACCACGGAGGCAGAAAGAATTTCCAGGCAGCTGATTTGCACTCCAGCTCAGGTCAACAGGCAACCAGTAGCACCACGTCACTCAGAATTGTGATCCTCTAAATCTTTCAAGAGTCATGGAAACGACAGCTACAGCAATCAACCAGTAGTAAGACATCAGCGAAACCTAACGTTCCAAGATAAAAACCAAGATCTTGTTAATCCAGGCAATCTGAAGGGAAAAAAAATACTGAGAGTGGAGGGAAAAGTGAATATTTTAATATATGCATACAATGAAAGACAAACCTCCCTCACTGTAGGCCTTTATGAAGCATTACATTAGGACAGCTTTTCCCAATATGAGTTCTCTAAACTTAAAATACAAAAGCTATCACAAAGACTTAAAAATATTTCAATGCTCTTCTGAAGCTAAGAAAATACAGACTCAGTAATCTGACGTGCAGAAATTATCCAGGAAAGCTCCCCTAGTACCCACCTTCACCTTTTTCCATCGCTGATGGATTATGTCCTACTCTTACCTCATAAACAAGGGAAGAGCCACTTTAATAATGAAGTTGAGCTCTTTATGTGCAGGGCTATTATAAAGGAAAGACAAAACAGACTAATTCAAAATGTTTGGTCAGCATAGAGACCTGACAAGCTTCCCGTTTTAGAAAGTATCCGAGGAGAGCATGGCAGCCATCATGAAACTGAAGACAATTTAAAACTATTAGATATTATTTTAATATCTTTCAATGATGTTAAGTAAATTTTAAGTTCCTACACTTGCACCAGAAACGTAACTCGAAATAAAACCTGATCAATCCACCAACAATCACATCAAAAATTGCTACAAAATTCAGCACGTCAAGAGTGGTTAGTATTAATGCTTTTAAAAATCCAAATTAGTGATTTCCGACCATCATGAACCTTGACAGGTTTTCATTATTTTGAAATTCGAAAAGCATCTTGGATTTATAGTAGCATTTTTAATAGAACAAAAGCCATTTTACTCCTATAACTTCAGAACAGTAGTGATGCTTCCACCATGTCACTTAACCACAGGAACCACTCAAAAACTGGGCGATATTTACGTGTACCTCCCAGTGTTGTAACTGATGACACATTTTAAAGAGAGTCCTTATTTCCTTAGCTATGATCAAAACTGGACACAAAAGGTATTGTTAGCGAAGGACAGAACTGCACGATACTATGTTCATGTCATAGGAGATATTTCGAGAGATATCTGCATGTTTTTCACAGATACCAGTTGGCATTTTGGAAACTTCTTTTGTTTTAGCCTCAGAGGGATAAAAGAGCTTGAAGATTTTCATCCAAGTTTTTGTACTCCACACACCGTAATGCTTTTTAAGTAACAAAAACCATAACCACCAAAGAGCAATTTTTATTGTTCAATCCACACGGCATGCAAAGACAGAAACAGCCCACAGTGAAAAAGCATTCCACTGAATTATTTTTTATGATCTGCAAGCGTTATCGGAAGACATACAGAACATTTTAAAATGTGAACTTTATGCTGAATGTCCTTTTAAAAGCTAGCAGCACAAACATATTTTTGGAACAGACCAGACATCTGTGTTGCATCCTGAGCAGTAGTACGTCACTTCGTTGTCCATGATTTTTGACTCCCGAGTTTCGCAAATGCTGATACATCAAGACTTTTACCGCTGTTGCACTGTTCATATAAAGTCTGAAAGTTAATGTAAACACAGATATTCAGGTGAAAAAAGTTATTTCACAAATGGATCCAAACTATATCTTTATAACAAATGTTATGACTTGAATGAGTCTGAAATATTCCAGACTCCACACTAAAATTTCCCTCTCAAATCAGAAAATAAAGATACACTTAAGACAACCAAGTTGCACCAGCTGTAACGCAACGTAGTGCCTAAAAGAAGACACACTCACTGATTTAGCAGCGTGAGCAAAGGGATAGAGCTTCACAGCTGGCAGAGAACAAACTAATTACTGAGATTTAAAGATCAAGTTTAGTTCATTAATTGTCTCTGGTGTGGAAACACCATGGAAGGAGAGATGCATTTGCATACTGGGGGTGAGCAAGGAATATCAGTGGACACAAACAGTCACATCACAAGAGGATAAGTTCTCGTTCACCCCCATATTTAAAAAAAAAAAATCAGGTATGGCTAATAGTGTAAGTGTAAATAAACTTGTTTAGATTTACTTCATGCGTACTGAATTTGCTTTCCTCCCACGAAAGCAGCTTTGTGTTCCATCTCAACTTATTATATATTTGACCACCATCACCTCTTCCGAGAGACAGGTGGAAAGAACCAAGCTGGCGAAGTCATCCAGCTTCTCTTTCAGGCAGCAAACCAAGAGGCTGGAATCATAACACCTCATCGTAGAGGGCCTAATTTACACACAGTGAGGCATTAACAGCTCAGCAACTTCCAGGAAGGAAGAACAGTTGCAGTCCAAGAGCTTGCACACTTGACAGAATGATTTAGATCACTTCTCCATAATGATGGTTCTTAAATTAGAAGACCTACAATGTGTAATGTTTTTCTAGCTGTGGTTAAAGCTTTGATATATGTATCCTTTCAGCTTTCACCACCAAACACTAATCTCTCTTTGCATGAACACGTACTACCATACTAAATAGAAAAGAAAGTGTACTTACCCGAGCAGCTCTAGAAATAGAGTTGGGAGAATTCAAGCCAACAAGTTGGCCAAGGATACGCTTCATTTCCTCTGTTGTTCCCTTTGCATTTGGAACACCTGCAGGTAATTTATACATGTATAAGTTACTAGGGCAGTTTGTAAGGAGTTTAAGAATTAAAATACAGAATTCTTTTCTGAAAAATATGCAGGCACCAAACAAAACAGATCGTTACACCAGCAGTGGAAAATACACACAAGAGTAAAGCATTTTGTTTTCTTAAACAGAATTCTAAATACTATTCAATATAAATGTATTTTTAAATGAACGTGTACCTGTTTGACAATGACTTTGAATTTGAACATAGGGATGTACCAGCAACTCCGAAACAGATATTCTTTGTTTAGGATTTCTTATTAAACAGCGCTGCAAAAGAATTAAGAAATAATTTAATTTGAAATACATTAAGAATTTTCCTAAGAATTAACAGTGAGGATCTTCAAAACACCCTGTAGATGCATGTCAGAACTTCTTACTGCAGAACTACATGCTCAGAAAGCCTCAACTCACAATACAATAACAGATTAACCTAGTTACCTTCATTAGCAATTATCTTCAGAGTAAAGTTTGGTAGCCTGTTCTGCTGCAACGGTGTGAGAAGAGGTGAAGACCAGAACCTACAACATCCTTTTATTCTCACTGACACAAAACGACACTGAGATTTGAAAGCTAAGGGGTGTTTCTGGATTTCAGTTTGTCACCTGCCGAGCAATATAATTAGGGCTCAAGTGAAAGTACAGACCAAGTTCTAAGAGCAAATATTCAGGGTGAGGGAAAGGGATGGCGAGTACAACAACTACTGTATTTCCTTAGGGTTGCTCAGCCAAAGGAGTTATTCCAAACTGCTTGAAGTATTTACTCGTTTATTAGCTACTGAGCTGAAAATAAGACTTTTACTATGGAAACTAGATGAAGTAGCTCCAGTTTCATGAAGTCTTTTGGAATAAAGCCTGTTATTATCAGTGGCAGGGAGCCTTTATTTGTGAAAAAAAAGAAAACAACTTTACTCAAGCACAACTCATTCAGTTTAAGAAAATATGCTTTAAATAAATTGCCATTATTTGAATCAAAACTAATCTTAGGGGACAGTTACCTTTAGCACATCCTGAAGATCCTTCTCAGCAATATCTGGAAATTCTATTTCATAACTAGGATCAACGATGGCATGCAGTTTATTAATTGGATTTGTTATATGTTGAAATGGAGTCCTTCCGTATGTCATACAGTACAAAATGCATCCCAATGACCATACATCACTTTTGGGGCTTATCTAGTATAAAAACAAAAAAATAGGATTACTCCTCACTTAAGGAACTGTCCCTTCAGTCACCTGGTCATAAAAATTCTACAGTCATTTTACTTAACAGTGTCTATTTTACATTGGATAAAAGATCTTAGTAACTAGATTTCAACCACCACACCTGGGCTGTTCCTTACAGGAAGATTTTCCACTTCTGTGGAAGCTGAAGCACTTTTAAAAAAGCACAAAGTTGGGGGAGTGGGGAAGAGAAAAGAGGTGGGGGAAGAGGCACACAGAGAGCCTGACTCCCAGCACAAGGGTTATATTTTTCCTTAGATGAACTGAGCCCCAAAGCAAATCTGCACTTTGCATGTGATATCTTAAAACCATAAAAGACAAGAAGTATCATCTTTAACAAAAGAAATCTCTAAAACATTCTACTCTGTGTTTAGAAAGACAAGAGGGTGTTTCACTACATAGTAATACTTCCATTCAACTGTTAAAGTCACAATCCTTCAGTGTGTATATGCACATACATATGAATATAGATAATATATTTATACTATAAGTATTTTTTTTAATACCTTTCCACAAAACTATGTACCCCTGAATTGAAGCCTGACAGCCAATGTGAAATTACTCTCCTCCAGTACTTCCCTCATCATTCAAATTCCATTGCCTGGCGAAGTAATAACAAGTTCTAGAATACACAGTACTCCATAACATAGAAGAATTAATGGGAAACATAGAGCTCTCACATGTGTCCCCTAAAATATTACACTTTATTGTATCACCTTTTAGAAGACTTTGTTAGGTATCACTCATTTTTTGCATAACCTGCCTCTCACTTCCAAAGAAATCAAAAATATGACAATGACAAAAGCATCATGATATCTTGTTTAAGCAAACATTCTAACAATGGTTTATATCAGGAAAAAACAGTTTCTATCAAGAAAACTTGCTTTCAGAAAAAGATTTCTAAGCCACGGTTATTTATGCAGAATGCTAAGATGTAGCTGTGTAGCAGCCAGCGGTACCATAAGAGCTCCACTAATTTTTGGCAGAACAAAACTAAAACAAAAGGACATAAGCAGCACAACAGGGAACCAAGAGAGTGAGGAATGATTCTACCACTTTGCTCCATGGAAGATCCTTCCAGAAACACCCCTTGAAAGCTCTAGCCTGGAGTGATTTCAGTGTAAAGGAGGACTTGTCAGAGATGCAGAGCGTGGTGGACCCTTAATATGCTCAAAAGGCTTTTGCAACATTAGTCACCAGTACAGCCTGGTACGTCAAGTCTGCATGTATTTCACTGTACTCCATACTGCTGTTCAGTGCCATTCACACCAACACCACAGTGGAAGACTGGTTTATATTGCTCCATAAAAATGAATTTTAAAATATTTTTATGATTATGGCTCCCGAGGAGGCCACGAAGATGCTCCGAGGGCTGGAGCCCTCTGCTGTGAGGACAGGCTGAGAGAGATGGAGTTGTTCAGCCTGAGAAGGCTCCGGGGAGACCTTCNAACTGGATGGTCTTTAAGGTCCCTTCCAACCAGAACCATTCTATGATTATCAGCTTAGATGTTATCATTATATTATTATGAGCTCCTCCAACGCCCAAGCCTGTGCATCTGTTTCAATTTCAATTTCACTCATTAATTAAGCACTTACATGTTTCTAAACACCATCTGCAAAATACTTTTAGGTAGCTGAGAGGAATAAACTTAGCTTTCAATCTCTGCCCACCATCATTGTGGCACAATGGATTTCCTGCATTCTAGTTTCAGTGGAGGATTGAGAAAACTAAGTCTTAACATATATGCCTGAATTACTTTTTTCTTAATATGAAGGGAACAGGAGGAAAAAAAGATCATGTTACCTTAGATCGAGATTTCCCATTTTCTCCATAGGAAGACATATCTTTTATTGCTTCAGGTGGCATATAATTCATTGTGCCAACCTAGACATAAAAAAAAGTTAAAAATTTCTTTAAGTGAAGCATGCACTTAATTTAACTCACTTGATAAAACGTTAGATTTTTGCCTCAAAGCACTGAAAAGCGTCTTGAAAATTTGTTTCTATTAAGGCTGAAGGCCATTGTTATTTCGTTCTATAAAAACATGTGAAAATTCATATGTAGGAATATTTACATATACATATAAACCCATGCAGCAGTCACTGAATTAACGTTAATTAACATAATCAGCAAGTATTATAGCACTTTCCAGAAAAGTGTACATGGATTTTCCAGAAGCATTTCACCTGAGAATCTTTAATGATGCTTGTCACATCTGGCTGCATTTGGTTTGCAATCCCAAAGTCAATTAGTTTTAACATCCCATCCACTATCAGAAAGTTTGCTGGTTTCAGATCACTGTGAATAATGCCTGTAAAACAGAGTTTAAAGTTAACCAAAGTTACTTCTGTGGGGTTTTTTATTGCTCAATTCCCACAACCCTAGCACGGAGAGAAGGTGCAGATCAGCTTTACCCAACGAAAATCAAATTATTCTTTGCAGATTTCATAAAAGTGGTTCCATTTCTTTTTAAATAGTTAAGACTTGCTTGAGTTTATAGTTCAACGTATTATTTATCTCAAAGGCACCATTCACTGAGGATTACATATGACTGACCTCTCACAAGCCCTACCTACATGATTTATTAAGAATTTTGGTTATTATCCACATGATCAACCAATCCATCTTTATATTTTGCAAAATTGTTTGTTTCAAGGACACATCACATAGTATGTAGCCTGCGTTTTAGTAGGTTTTGCTGTCTTTATTATTGAATTTTCTAGTCTTCCCGTGCTGTACAGATGATGAGCTCTGCTATATGTAAAGGACTCTTCACTTTTTTTACTTAATAGAAGAATCCAGGTCTGCTCTCTCCTTTACGTTATTCCATCAAAGAGAATACAGAAGCATGCATTTTTTTCACCATACAGTAAATACTGTATTATGAAGATCACTGGGCTTACACCGAAACTAAGAGCCATACCACTTCCAAAATTTTAACACATTCTTATTATCTCTGTGATATAACCCATACAAATACCTAGAATTATTTAACTATACCATATTCATGGATTGTGTGAACAGCTTCCAGCATATTTTTCCAATAGCTCTTCCGTTCCAATGGATCAATGTGTTTTTTCTTCTTGAGCCAGCTATTGAGATCAATATTCCCACACTCCATTACCATGTAGATATGATGATCAGTAATTTCACTAGAAAATAAATATACTTGTGTTAAAATTTAAGGCAACTTCTTTATAGAAAATGATGCTGGTTTAGTAAGATTAGGGTTTACTCACTAGCCATAAAGGCGGATGATCTTATCACTGTGTTGCTGCAGTTTGCTCAAATGAGCAATTTCATTCTTGTAGCTCTCAACAGTCTGTTGATCAGCTTCCTCTAGATTCACGTATTTGACAGCATAGAGCTGCTTCTTCTCATTCAGCACTTGAAACACCTGCAAAACAGTATCAGTTGATAACTTCATTCAATCCAAGTTCTGACTTACTACGGTCCTTCAACTCACCACAGCGAGAATCTCAAAGAAAAAGTCTACTTTTTCAAAAGGAAGCACCCACACTAAGTTTACAAAGAAGTTCCTACAAGTCAGCATGAAGAAAAAATAAGAAAGCCACCAGTTCCAACAGAAACAACACTCTATCAGAAGCCATCTTGGTACCACATTATGTTTCACTAGGTGTATGCGATCATAAGTCTTGAAGCGTTCCTAAGATAAAGGATGTTTGCTGATTTAAGTGAGATTTCTAGATGCTTGGAAAAGTTGGGTGATTGCTTTTTCCTATTTCCGTAGCTTCTGGCAGTGTTCTGATCACATCTCTTAAGAGTTTCTGTTCACTGTTTACTCTTTACTTCAACACACACCCCCTCTTTATCTACTCGCTGCTTTTACTTTATTTCTCCACTAAAATCAACAGGACTGTGCTTAACAACCTGTACTAACTGAAGCATCATTTTCATAATAATACATTAATTCAGTGATTTCAGGCCATCTGAAGACTCAGATAAAACAGAATTGTACCACATCTAATCTGTGCGTTACCTTTCTTCTGAATCTATAAGGGATAAAGTCTAAGCATAGCATTAAAACAACAAGTTTCTAGATGCTCTGGGTAACTCAAACCCTTTGTAAATGCTAGTAAGAGGCAGTCCTTATTAGACAATTTCATCATCTATGTTTATAATACAGCTACTAGTGTGTAAGTGAGTGACCGTCTAAAAGGATAAAAGAGCATCTCACCTTACTTGAGCCTCCACTTCCTATTTGCTTTAATATTGTATAAACTTTTCCTTTGATGGCAAGACATTCATGTGAAGGGATAGCAGCTGGAACCTGTGAACATACAGAAGAAGTTAAGAAAAATAATTATTGTGGAAGTTAAGAAAATAACTATACTTGCAGCAGAACTTGGTACAACTCTGCTTTTTATTACGTTAACATGCTTTAAGTTGTCTTGGTCTTTCTAAGCAGCATGAAGTATAGTAAAGCTAAATGTCTTGAAAGCTAAAGATCTCGATAGCAAAAGTATTTGTATAATGATCATGACTTGGCATGGAACTGAACTCATAAAAGATATCAACGCTTTTCACACTGGAAATAAAAAAAAGGGTGGTTTTTAATGAGGCTTCTCTAGTGGGTAGTACCACTATGAAAATACAGCAGAAAGAGAAAAGTGACCTTCCCTCTATCATGAAGTATTTCGGAAAAGGCTTAGGTTTCAGAGATAAAGACTTCAGAATTTAGACACAACTGAACTGATTTTTCAAGAGCTGACTTATTTTACCTAAATTCAGACATACATATGAGAAAATAGTTATTTTGAGAATAAGCAACCCAGACTACATTCTGTTGCTTATCCAGAAAGGTGAATAGCAACTTTAGATCAAAAAAATATATACATACGTGCATATATTTAACCTAAAGTAGTCTCCAATGAAAACATGTACTGGAATATGGCAGAAGACAGCCTAAAGTCGTACCTGCAAACCATCTTGATTTTGAAATGGAGTTACTGGAGTGTGAGATAGGAAATATGGGAGCTGGCTGTAGGGAGTAGAAATCTGGCATCCTGGTAGGAAGTTGTTCTTTACAACGGGTGTTCTGAAACTAAAGGAAATTATGAATAGTTGTATTTAGTTGTAGATTTTTTTAAGACTATTCTAACAAAAAAGTTTAAATCTTCATTGTTTCTTGAAAGTTAAACCCTATTGAGTAGCAAAAGCCTCTGCTAATTCCATAATTAGCATCAAGACCAGTTCAGCTTCTTGGCTTAGAAGTCCTTTAGAGTACATTTTAACTGTAACACACTTGGGAAGTATTTCTTAAAACAGTAACTAATTAAATCCCCATCTTCAGATACTGGCCAGCACTCCCCACAAACTGGAAAATGAAAGAACCATAGAACTAGAAGAGCTGACCATAAGACAGCAAGACAGCCACAGGTTTTTTCAGCTTATTGTTCTATATTCAAAACTTTTTTTAGATAAAGAGAGACTTTTTTTAATTTTAAGTGAGCGTACTGAGGCAAATAATTTCAAGGCAGTCACAAGAGGGGTTTTGAAAGCTTTAGCTACGCTGTATGAGAGGAAAGATTATGTATTTAAGACTAAAGATTGCAAGAAATCCTTTATGGGTTTTTTTTTTTATTTGTTCCCTTCATGTGTCTACAATATATTTAGTTCTACCACCAAATATACCTCTTTTCCCACAGTATTTATAGAAACTGATGCAAAGATCAAAACTGGAAAAATTTATATCACTAGGACTTTTTTTGTGGAGAATAAAATGACAAAAGTTTGAAGAAAACAGTCAAAATGAGTCAAAATCAATGTTCTCACTGAACACAAAAGCACTCCACGATTCTGCATATTTACCATGTGCCATACATATTCTGTGTAATGAGAATTTAAAAATTAAAGAAGTTTGAAGGAAGCAAGAACAGAATCTATCCAAGGACTACTTTTATGAAGTTCCAACATGAGATGATGTGCTTCATTCACTCCATGTATTCTAAGTTCTAGAACTACAGAGACAGAGACCCTGCCAACAGGAACAGTGCTTACTCGTCATACAGCCTTGACCTATATGATTCATCCTAGAGACTTAGGAAAATAGCAAGTAATCATATAATTAGAAAGATTTATCAATATAGGCACAGGGATTTATGCCTAATTTATGATTGCAGGGATAAACAAATGCTGACATTTCCTAATTTGAGTGCTGGATTCTGCAAGCCTCTAGATTCCTTACACTTTTTTTAAATTATATTTGCATCACGAGAATCAGGCTGATACACGGTTATCAATCTAAAAAGCCTGTGAGCCACGAAAACACAAGGCATCCAAAAGAAATTGTCACACAGCAGCAACCAGAGAAACAGGTAAATGCTCTAGAATAAGGACTTATTGATTTGGTGGTGTATTTCCAAAGGCTGAAAAGCTGCCAGGGAAGACAAAGTTCCCCAAATGCGATCTGAATCTTGAAGTCAGGCACTTGACATCAAGTATTGGAAGCACTCTGAAATCTTGTTTGCTCTCTGAACAGAAAAGCTTAAGAAGCCCCATTAAAAGCTGCTAAAAATCTTGCCAGACATCAACTACCGTTCGTTAGTGTTTGGCTCAAAGCAGTGCCTTACCAGTCCATGTAATCATTACACGCGGTGCTCGGTGTTCCACAGAGATGTGATGGATCACTCTTCTTAGAAATAGCATCTGGTGGGGACAATCCTTTTGAAACAGGAGGACCAGGCTGTTCAAGGCTTGATCGTTTTACCTACGGAGGGCAAAGCAAGATAATATTCCGCACAAAGAGCCACAATTATGAACACAGAAATCACTTCTTCAACATGTGAGAGCCGCTGCAGCTAGAAAACCACTGCACAGTCCTCTTTCTTTACCTCTCTATAGCAGCTTTTCTGTGTCACTTCTTGAACTGGCCATTTTTTTCTGGCACTAACACAGTTTAGTTTAATCTGTTCCAACTGCTTTCTATAGCCTTCACCAGCACTAAATTGTTGCTGTTGACCTTCCTGGCTCCTCAGGTCTGGTATCTTCAGCTCCTGATGCTGGACTTTATTTTCTTTAAAAAAAAAAATTCAGATTAAAAAGACTTTACATTTAGTACTTGAAACAGTTTCTGACATATTTATCCCACAGTTTCTAGAATTATTTAACTTCATTTTCTATATCAGAATAAATGAACACAGTTGACTAACTAGAATCAGACATTAGGAGGCATTAAAACCTTTGGTGGGGGGGTTAGGGAAGCATTGAAGTTGAAAAAAAAAATAAATCACATTTTTCAAATTAAATCTTTTTCTTCACTACAATAAGTAGGTATGTACATAATCCTAAATCCAAGCCTTACAATATTATTAGGAATTTTCACATCGCTTCTTCAGTAGAAGCAGAAATCAGAAAGCTGCCCAGGCAACTGTGTTTCATCAGAAATATAGAAGTGGCAAAGTAAAAGATTAGTACGTATATTCCGTATTCCAGTGTTGGTGCTACCATCAGTAGGAACCTTCTAAATTTTTACCAGCCCTGAAATACTTGCTCTCAGCTCAAGGTGATCTCAAGTCACCCTTATTTCTATGCCATGAGGTGACTTCACACAATAGTCAAACTCCGTGCATTAGATAAATACTTAAGCAGGGCTTAGGTTATTTCTGGAATACATCAAAAATGTCTTTCTAAAATTAGTTAAAAAAATCATTCCCCAAAAGTATGTTAATAATCCAATAAAAATCTCAGCCATTCAAATGATAGCAAAGCTTAGTTTTATAAGTTTTCTTTTTGAAGGAAAAATTAGACAGAAGCATCCTCATGTGGTATCTTTACAGACAATCACGGAGCAGAAGGAACAATCCAGTTAAGGCTGAAAACTCATGTTTAAAGCAAGAGCATCTACAGTAATAAAAAATGTAACAGTGCATTTGATTAATGCTGAGATTTAAGAAGCCTCTAAAGAGTACACACTTATTTAGTACAAGTGTCATTCACACAAAGGATTCCTGCAGTTCATAAGTTTGAGTAAATATATGGAAAGAACAGTGAAAATAATTCAGGGCTTTTGCAGGACACAGGAAAATCCTAATATGACAAATAGTCCGACACAAACATCAGCAGAAAAAGCTAAAGCTTCATGTACTAATGGCTAATGAGGATAGAAGATGCTGAAAGCAACAGAGGATGCGGATGTTCTGCATTCAGAGAGCATTTTGGGAGGTCTACACGTTTTATCAAGTGCAAGACGATGTCGTGGTCTCCCCTTTTTAAACTTACTTCAGCCAAAACAATCCCAGATTAAATGTCAACAAAAAAATTAGAGCTATGGCATTTGTAGGGTAAACAAGGAGCATATTCAAGGAAAGGCACAGGAGAAACAAACTGCTATAATTTGAGTCTGTCTCAAAATCTAAACAGACTCCCCCTCCAGAACATTATAATCCTTAGTTTGAATTCTCTCAACCAACATACACCTTTTTTTCTATAAACTAGCACTGTTACCCAATAAAGCCAAATTTTAATTTCATGCTCCTCAATTCCATGGCAGACCAAGTTTTTCACTTTTTGAAGAATATTTTCTTTAGCAATGCGTTTTCTTTAAACTACAGAACAGCAAATTGCCGATGGTTATTCTATTTCAGACTACTAAAACATCACATATCAACAGTTACCTTCTCTTTTCATCACCAAACTCGTATCCATTTTGGGTTTGAGAGTTACAGTGCAATTGGTACCCATTTCTAAGCTGTTCTCATCCAACATCTGCAATTAAAAAAAAAAAACAAAAAGCATCTTAAAAAGAATCAAAGGAGATCCCAACCAGTGTCTGAAAGATGTTTCCTTATGATAATTAATGAATGACAAGCCACAAAGCGAATATGCTTCAGGAAACAGTGCAGGGTACACAGACAACTATTACTATGTTTAAATCCATCAACAACCTGTTATAGAAACCGTATGATGGACATTCAAAGACAAATGCTTTCTATTCTTGAATTTTCTTTCGGGGAACAGGGACACAGGAGATGAAAATGCAGGGCACACTCGAAATTCATCTGTCAAAAGCTATAATTTACAGCCCCATAGAGCATTGGTGAACCCAATTAAAAACACTTCATTGAGTACTTCCCATGATAAAACTCATGGCCACAGGTGAAAGAGCTCCTGTAGTCAAGATGAAATCTGATTATCCCCTCTTTATAAATCGTATGACAACTTTTAACCTCCCATTTTTCCTATCAGGTGGAAGAAAGCTCTTAATGCCTGAGTATGCTTAACAAATTTCAAATTTAAAAGCCACAATGAATGTTTCTATTCACAACTAATTACTTAACATACATGAAACATTCTACCTTATTTCTTTCTTGAACTGAAAAAAACTTATTATTTTCCTTTCTAATATCATAGGACAGCCAGGTAGAATTCCTTGTATCTATTTAAAAAAAAAAACAACACCTTAAGTTACCTGTAAGTCTCCCAAGTTGCATGAATCACCCCCACTAGATTTTGGTTCTGAAAGCGGAAAAGGTGGAATGAAGGCTGTACATTTGGAGCTGGATATTTGCCTATTGAAATAACAGATTCAGAATATTGGGCTTTAGTTACCTTCTCAGAAGTTAATTATGCAATTTGTACTCTTTGGTTACATATTTCTCCCCCAAGTTCCCATTTCCATGTGAATTTAGTTTCACAGCAATAAAAAAGGAAGAAAGTTGGCATAACAGACTTTACTTGGGGGAAAGGGAAGCTTTTTCTCCTCTGTTTAATTTCAGGCTGTGCTATGGTCGGGTAGCAAAGCGCTATTTTAATTGGCAGATTCTTCCAATATTGAACAATTATTCACAATAAAATGAGCATAACCACTTTCTTAATATAATCATTATCATACAGGTTATGTTAAAAATAAGGATTTAAAAGTTTTTTGGAACTTTCAAGACTGCCTTATATCTAACTTTAGGAACCAGAATACATAAATGTAAAGTTATTTTGAGCAAAGTTTATTTTTGCCTAGGTGTCCATTTCTTTTGAGCCTACTGATTATCCAGAACAAGAAACTGCTCTCATACTAAGAATTAGAGTAATAATCTAGGAAGTGGGTTATTGCAATATCTAGTGCAGTTGACTATTTGTCGATAATCTTTACATTAATTTTAACATTCTTAACCAATATTTCCGACAATAACACTCTGTTGAAAAGGAGTATTAAGGTCTGTGGTGCTGCAGTAAACCCAGTAACCGTACCTCCTCATAACACTGGCTGTAAGAGGAACATCTGTGGTCTTCACATCATCATCATCATCAGTGACTAGTTTCACAGGAACCCTCCCAAAGGGACAGGCCTAAGAGCAAATTGAAAGTTATCACACGTGTAAAGAACAACAGAAAGTTTAAGTTTTTGAAGCAAAATGTTACGCTTTAATCTACCTGGTTAGATTTGTTTAGTGGTCTTAATGGATTGTGGCAATTTAATAGGGCATCAAATTCCTGTGATTTCTCCTCCCTGAAGGCAAAGGAAAAATAAAACAAAGCACTGTAGTGTGTATGTGTGGTTTTGTTTAAATAACGTTTTAAGTAATTAAGAAAGCAAGCCATTACCCAAGCAAAGGTCTGGTAATAGTAGAAGAGTTTTCACCAGATTCATTCCTTTTTATGCTTCTGTGATTTCCAACTATGCTCTGAAGTCCAAACTCTTGTGTACTTGGTACTGTAGGCAGATGAGTTAGAATTATTCAGATAACACTGCAGATTGTAGCAATTTCAAAAGCCAAGGGGTTCTTTTACAATAAGCGCAATTTAAAAACACATACATTTGCTGTAATCCAGTGTCACTGACATATCAGTATTTCCTATTGATCTAGACAGACATTTTATATAATTATATATGATAAGATGTCCAAAGACTATCCAAGGAATACAAGCACCAAAAGCATTGGTTTAAATAGTATCTTAGGGGAGTGAGAAAGAAACCCACGCTTTCAGAGCAAGTGGATTTCCCAGATCTACACACTCAGAATACACCTCCACTCCAGAACAGCATCATCCAAAGGATGCTTCTGAAGCTTGCTCTATAAGGATTCCTCACAAGATTTAAAACCTCTTACATTCAGANAGGATTCCTCACGAGATTTAAAACCTCTTACATTCAGATTCTTTCTCTGTTTATTTCAGTTATTTATCAGCTCATGTGATGAGAACGCCCACACCTGAATAACTATAATAAGTCCTAAATTAACTATCAAAACCCAGCTTGTTTGAGAGGTAATCTCAGAGGTACAACCATCTAAATGATCCTAACAACTCCCTGCTGCTGCAGAGACCCAAGATATTGATAACACCCCTGACCTGTCCTGTTCTCCTCCTGCCAAGCACTAGCTTTTGGGCTCTGACTTCATTTATGTGGTATTTAATTTTGATACAAAATTTTTGTGCCACCTCAGTTGTGTTTCTGCAGATTCATCTGGATTTACAGCATAAAATAAATATGAAGTTGAAATGGATTCTATTTCCTAGATTTGACTAGTATGCAGTCTATATGGCTTACTCTGTGTGTTTCTGTTCTAACTCAACTCTATCACCAGTAGCTCTTCACACTTTTCAGTTGGAAATCTCTATTACGAAAGAGAAAGACCTAATGAGTCAGAACAGAATTAAAGTCTACCATCCTATGCCTCCTGCAAACTAAATTAATTGCTTCAATGATGGAACTGAGTATTGAGGGAATAAGATGGAGAATATAGACAGATATGACTTTTTATTAGGCAATAACAGATTTTGAGTTTGCATAACTAGAAAGGATAAATATTACAGAATATTTTTTTCCAATCGAGCATTACAAATGCAAAAAACTCTAGCAATTTAAGAAATTGCAGTTACCTGCAAAGTTCTCCTTCTCTTCATCTGAAAGCAACTGCTTTTTTTGTGAATGAAAGTTTTGCAGAGCAGTTTCCAACATTTCTAGTGGAACAGCAGAGCACTCCACAGCTTTCTGAAGGAGCTGCTTACACTTCTTTGTATTTCCTAAGCAGCAAGGAACACAGAAGTAGAAATCAAGGAAATAAGAAATTATACTGGGGCAACATGGTCATTTTTAAAGACATGATTACACTCATGCTGTTCTGTGAAGCCATTGTTCATGAGGCATTTCCCCCCCCTCTTAAATATCTACTTTCGAGATACTGACTGGAACAAGCTACAGGTGAATCATCTAAGTCAATTTTTCACAAAGTTGAAAACCAGGTGACAAAATACACTTTATACAGTCTCATGGCATTTGTTTAATGCTATAGGAACTGTAAGGAAATACAACACAAATTCTAAAATTCAGTTTTCTGCAATATCAGCAAGGAAATATAAGCTTTATGGACTTTCATTTGCATCTGACTAGATACAAACTTTTACATATGCATTATAAGACATCTTTAATGCACTTAATAGACATCAAAGTTAAAAGCAGCTGTCAAACCAAACATCACTACTCCAGAAAGCACTACCACTAAGAAAAGACTGAAAAGAAAGGATATTGTTTCATTAATTTTACATATTACTAAATGTCATAAACAGAGACTAAAGAGAACTGGGAGGGAAGAGGGTGTGTTCTAAAAAAATATACTGAAAGCAATCAGTTTACATACATAAGCATGTACACATACAGCTAGTAAAAAACCCTAGGAGTCAAATAGGGAAAGAAGTGTACTGCAACCAAAACATTTTCCTTTCTTTAGAGAACATCAGGGCAAAGTGATGCAATGTTTTGTTAGAGCTGTCAATGCCCTTAAGTCCCAAATGCCCTTCTTCCTCAGTTCCAAATCAGCATAACGTAAACCACTTTGTTTTTATAGGTGCCATGTACATATATAATTATTTGCTATACTATATAATAGTATATTTCAGAGCTCCATGATCTTTCTAGCACTCAAAGCTCAAACTGGAGTTAGCTGGCAATGGCCCCTGCAGTTCAGACTGGGGCAGGTGGGGAGTAGATATTAGGAACTGATGCTTAAGTAATATTTTAAGAATATTAACTGGATGATGTTGAACACTGAAGCAAGGAAACACCAAAATAAGATCAGCTATGATTTCACTTAACTGCATTTTGCACGTATTTGTTATGCTTTGTTTAACCATATAATCAAATACTACTTTTCTCCCAAACCCTAAGTGGATAGGCCTGGTATTCCTTTTTAAAGAAACCTTACCCAGCGTTCTGCCTTTGGCCATATTTAGTAACCACACATTGCTTCAACAAGACCTACTGTTCAAAATGAAAGTAATTCCTCCTAGTATTACGTGCCTTTCATTGAATAAGAAAGAACATGACATTAAAACACTTATGTAAAAAAATGGACAGCTCCATTCCCCTTTAACAGATGAGGAACAAAGGCACAAAAGCAAAGCCAGAAGTACTTGTGAGTTTCAATCACATACAAAAAGAACAATCCACTTAAGCATAACATCCTAAACAGCCAAAATTAGAGTTTTATTTATGGTCAGAGTCCTCAGTAGTTCACAGCAAATCTTGCTCCAAGCACACTACACAAGGCACACAAAAAGGGAGAGAGCGCTCCTCATCAGACCTTTTTAAATGAAGCTGTATTCAGCATTGGAATAAAACTAAACCAGAATGCTATCTTTGTGTCACTCTATTTTCAGGTCATGAATATTCCATTTATAAGGAAATCAGTATCAATTCACCAGCTGTAATTCCAGAATTTTGACTTGAGCTTTAGCTCACAATTTTGATCAAGACAGGGAAGTGAATGTATAACTAACTTTTTCTTAATGCAAAGGGAACAACAGATGAATCCAGAAGCAATTGGCAGGTTTGCGGAAGCGATGCTGAAATGCTCAGGAGAAGGTAACAAAGCACCAGCCTCCTCCTTTCCCTCTGGCCTAAGCGGGACACACTCAGTGAAAGAGGAACAGCACTCAAAGCACATACAACTCACACATTAATTAGCCCTCTATAATTGGGCCCGTGTGTATGGGCCAGTGGAGTTCCATCCACATTACCAAATGTCAAATAAGCCAGCTTGAGGATATCAGATACAAATCAGGAGAGCACATTAGAGTTAAAACAAAGCCAATCATAAATGGCTCATTGGTTTGGGATTAGTACTTCAGTTCAGGTTGACTATTCACTGCCAAAGTAAGAGAAAGTATTGCATGAACACATCCCCTAGCTATGGGGCAATTAAACTCACAAGTGATTGTGACAGTGTGAATCCAGTCATTGGTAACCACCAGTACATTTCTACACTTTACTTAAATTACACAATAGGTTTTATTACCCTTATTTGACAATATACTTATTCTTGCACTATAACCGTCTTATTATCGTTTTTAATAAGCATACAAGTGCTCACTAGACAAATTACTGGCTATTTTTACTACTGTTTATAAGTTCAACGCAACAAGTTTATGTTAGAACACGACCAGTCAGATAACTGACTCATCTGAAACAGAAAAACTGTGGAATTTCAAGTCACAGAGAAGCAGTTTTTTGTCTTCTCCTCCCCATCCCATGGAAGAATCTTATTCAGTATCCTTCCTCCATCAATCATTTGATTTGACCCATATTTCTGAGGAGGATTTCCACAGCCTTTCCTGCTCCATTATTGTTATTAGTTAAGAAAAAATTGGACAATCTGAGAAGACAAATGAGTATTTAGTGACTTTAATAAAATGGCTCTGCTTCATGGGACACAGTTTGGATCTATAAACTGTATCCTAAAAAACAGTAAAAACAAAAAAAGTACTAGACTTTCCACAGGCAGTGGTTTTGCCTATAAACCAAGTACCAGGGCCACCTTCCCTACACACAATAGGAAAGAAGTGACCTACAAAGACAAGGTGAACTTTGTGGACTCAATGTATTGTGGTCCAAAGTATTGAGGACCTATTTTTCTAGATATATTAGAACATTTAGTCTAGAATAATCTAGAGGGTGAATTCGAAGAGCAAAGCTGGAAGATCAAAACCAAGGAAACCTCAGAGATAAAGAGTTTAATACATGAAGAAAAAAAACCAAAACACACCCCCAGTGATAAACCCAAGTGACCCCAGCAGATATCAGCCATCTCCACTGTCCCAGCAGGAATATTCACCAATGGAACAGAAAACAAAAGAGTCGATTAAAATCCAATTGTTAACTACTTAAGATCCTGAGTGGCAGAAGGGAAAATTTAATCGGACCAATTTGCACATTGATAGCATCTTTTGGTCTAATAAAAACCCACAGAAAATCTACAATCGGTTTTTGGAAAGAGCCAGAATTTCTTCCACAAGCAAGTTTAAAATATCTAAAGGGAAATTATTCAGGGAAGCTGTGGCTGCCCCATCCCTGGAGGGGTTCAAGGCCAGGCTGGATGGGGCTTGGAGCAACCTGGTCTGGTGGGAGGTGTCCCTGCCTATAGCAGAGGGTGGAACTGGATGATCTTTAAGGTCCTTTCCAACCCAAACCATTCTATGACTTGAGATTACCACTCAAGTTTCAGCATCAGTTTTCAACATAACAAGAGCCTTACTCATTCCTCCCACTGTAAGATCTAAGCTTAGAAAAAAAACAAACCAGATATCACTGTTAATTTTCATCCTGTTTCAAAGTTACTTCTACAAAGGAAAAAACCTATTAAGAACTGTGCATGTAATTTTCATTGTAAAATGAACACATAGTCTCATTAAATTTCAATCAAAAAAAGCAGAAAATCCAGTTTTTTCTTTTTTCTGATTTAATACCTATCAGTTTTCTTGCAAACTATGTAACAGAGGAGTTCAAAACAACAAAAGCTAGAACACAGAACAGCACCACCAAAGAAGTTTTTCTACACACCTTGTGCCAGCTCAAACTGTGCAAAAGCCACGTGCACAAAAGCAAACTTCTTGCAGTTCAGTCTGGCCAGATGAAACTGGTCCCGGGCCTCCTCTGGATCCTGAAGACTGTAAAAACAGCACATCAATAGTTACAAGAAGGTAAAGAGCCTGAGTAACACAGATGAAGTTCCATGTGCTGTGGGACATGGAACTAGTACAGATAATCCTGGAAAAGCCATCCATCTGTAGCTGAATTTTTTTCATCTTCTTTAGAACCATTAGTGAAGTATAAATTAGCAAAGAGTTTTGAAAAACTAATAATTCAAATATACAAAGCTGACCCTTTCCAAAAAACAGGATGTGCTCAAACCTGAAAAGAAAGATTAAAGATGCATTCTTTGTCACCGTTTACATTATTCCTCAAAATATGTAGATAATTTTCCCCTCAGAACACCCACCAACCTGTACAGGCTACAAGCTAACACTATCCAGAAAAAAAATCTCTATGCTTCTAGATGCATCTACTCCTGTAAGGCAGGGGGACAGGGAGGAGACAGCTTTAGAAACATCAAGCGTGGAAAAATTTATCATATTCAAGACGTCAGAAGAAATATTATATACACTATTAGTTATATCCTGCAGGAATACAGTCACAAAGTTCCCAATCCAGGGCATTAAAGTAATGCTGGACACCAAAATTGGGTTTTGAGCTTCTCTACATTGAAGAGCTTCTGCAACTTCGCCCAAATTGTCAGATTCCCTTAATGATGCGGGTCACTGAGGGAAGTTCTTTCTGTTGGTCCGTCTATAACACCATCCCTAGAGAAAACAAGGGCATTTACCCAATCATTACCTCTATCAAGGGTTCTATGGGAACACCAGTTTCCCCATATTCCCAAGAAACACATTCTTATCAGTTATATTTGGTAGCACAAGGTGGATTTAGGTCTGTTTTCTGCAGACACACCAGGAGCAGCAATGGCAAACGCTGTACACTTCAAAGATGCAGAGATTGTGCAACTAAGTCCAGACAAGATACTTCACAGTTAATAGTTTGGGGATTTTGGGGTTTGTTTTTTTTTTTGACTTTTACTACATTTTACTCCTCGTTTTACATTCAGCCATAGATTGCTAAGTAGAACAACCGAGGTGCTTGCACACCGTACACCAGCATTGAAGTATTTTAGAGGATCTTACAGCTTAAGTAAACGTTCGTTGAGATAGAAATGGCATGAACCTACACCACTGTGAAATAATAAATTAACATGGCATTTCAATTGACGACTCCTCCCTTTTTAATATTACCAAAAATAGAGGTTTTAACACTTAGCAAAATCTACAACCAGCAGATAAAGTAATCTCTTCCAAAATTCCACCCTGGTTCAACAGGTAAGCAATGGTAGCACTCAGAAGTGGGGATAGTCAAAAACTTATTCCAATGTCTCAAAAAATAAGTACAGAAAAATACAACACAAAGCAGGAGAACAGATTTCCAGTAAAATTCTGGGGAATTGAGAATAAGAATAGTCTCTCCCACAGTTTAGGCACGTTACTGGACTGCAGTAAGTTTAATAAACTCAGCTCTGATCATTCAAAGCAATGGGAGAGGCACAGACTGTCTGCCATCTGCAGACAAAGTCCCAGTAACAAATTAAGCTGTGATTAGAATTGCATTCACTTTCACAAAGCACATGAAAATTTAAGTTCCTGTAGAAAGCAGCAATGACTTGGAGAGCAATATGCAGCATAAGACCTAACATGAGCAATGGGCATTGAGTGCCACACACTTGATGGCACTGTGCTACAGCCAGAAGCGTTACATGAAAGCAGGCCTTGCACAGTTTAAGTGTGATAACAGATAATTAGTCTCAGACACAGCTGACTGTTCACCTTCGCCTGTTCCAGAGCACATTCACAGGGTCTTCAAACCACCTCAGTATCATAATAGGTCAAAAGGTTTTGGCACCATCAGGCTGCTGCTAGAGAAGATACCAAGACAATACAGGCCCAGCACCAAGAAGGGAATAATCCAGCTTTGATAAGAAGAAAATTGTTGGTGCCAACAGACACTGGAAGTCTCAAGCTGCTGTTGCTGCTTCTGAAGTTTGTGGTGCTCTGGCTCGCTTTTCCCGTTAGGTGGAACACTTGGGAAGAACACCAAACAGCAGTCTACTGAAGAGCACCTTTCTTCTCCCACCAAAGGCAGCTCCATCAGAGCACCTCTGCATCAAAGTGTTACTTTACTTGCAATGACTAAAAAAAATAATAAAATCAGAAGCACTCTAAGTAGTCATGAGATGAGAGGATTTTCTTTAACAGAAGCTAAAACAAGCAGGGACAAAATAGACAGTACTAGACAAGCCAGCAACAGAGAAAGTGAGTGTGAAACACCAGGGAAATCTCAAACACCAAGAAAATCATAAGTGAACATGCCAAAAGACCCAGATAACCACTCACTGATTAACTTAACATTAACCTCCAAAAACAACAGACAAGCAACGTTGTTTTTTAGATCTGATCAGTCAAAAGCAATTTCATGTTCATGTAGTTCATAAATGTAGTTTCATATAAGTAATTGACGTTATATGCCACTCAATGAGAAAGCGTTACCTTATAATAAACAATTAAGAACTAGCTAACCTCTGAAAGTAATTTTTATAGGGGGGGATACCATCGTTTAGGGAGACACTTATAGCATCAATCCCCATGGAATTTGCCAGGTCAGATTTTGGTTTGGGAATGGGTTGTTCATCTTTTTTAAAAAATAATTTTCATTAGCAAGTCAGGAAACGTATGACTGATGGCATTTGCCAATTAAAAATATGAATCAGAAAACAGAGCAGATCTGAGCTACCCAGTGAGCTGGGTAAATTCTACAGTAATGCTGGCTACCAAGGCAAAAGGTATTTTAGGATAGCTATAAAAAACACATTTTAATAGTGAAACAAGGTAAGATAACTCTTCCAAGAATGTCCCCCTGAAGGCTGTAGCAGGGAAGCAACTAAAGACAATTTAGTGGAACACTGCAACTAAAACTGTTAATAATATCCCTGCATTCTAACATCAACAGGCTACTGACAGTGCTTTCAGCTTTGCTTTCTGCAATACAACACACAGAATAATAAACACAGTTCTAGTATCCATTTTAAAAGTATCCACCTTTAAAATCATGTTTTAAAGATCAAGTGGAAATAGGCCTACGAGTTTTAAAGTGATTAGGGAGTTAGGAAATAATCTTTCTGAACTTAAACTCCTACTGTATGTAATGAGATAACAGATGTGCCTTGATAATAGCACCTTATCATCATTCTGGACAAGAAATTCCAGAAAGTATGAGCTGAAATCTTATGTTACACAATTTCTGTTCTGAGGACAAGCAGCTAACCTTGGAACGAGAACACCATCTCTCAGTATCTTTAAAGAAAGGTGGCCTCACTGGAAGATATGCTTTACTCCACTCACAAAACCCCTTATCTCTTCAGGATACTAAGGATTCACAGCAGGTCATTATTCACTCTTGTTTGTTTCTCAACAGTAGATTCAAGACATTATTTCCATTGTACACTTTTAGTAAACACTGATGCAGCAAGGTCCATGCAAATGAGAGTACAGATAAAGAAGTAGATGATAACATACTGTAAGATCAAGCCACCTGCCAAAAAAGCCAAATAGGAAGACATACAAGAAACAGAAAAAGACTGGCTATTTTCACTGGAAGACCACTTGCTCAACTCTAATTGCTAAGGATTGCTGCAATGTTAAAAGGTAGCTCTTCAAAGTATTTCCTGTAATGATATTTGAAGTGGCAAAAGAACTCCTTCCAAAAATAAAATAAAATAACCCTGTCCCAAATTGAATCTGAAAATGTCTGAAGCACCACACTGTTCACTTTTGGACTGAATAAAGCAATAAATGATGTCATGGTTTGGGCCAGACTGGCCACTGAAACAAATGACAAATGCTCTCCCCCAAACACGGACGAATGACCACAGTCAAACCGCATTTCTTAAGTATGAAAGTATAGAACAATGTCCCGAGCCATTCCTCCTATCCTACGGCAGCTAATTTAATGTAGCTGAGATGAGTCTTTCCTAGTAAGAGAGAAAGCCAACTAGACAAGGACAGACCGCTACGGTTTGACCAGATGGATTAGATAACAGCAAACTATTTACCTTACAGCCACAGCAGTTATACAAGCCCACAGGGAAATTAAATCTAACTTACAGCATACACAGTTTAATACAGAGATTACAGTTACCTAAAGTTACAAGATTTCACCCATGTAGCTTCTTTTAAGCTGAAGTATAAAGCTAAAAAAAAAAGTCTCATGCTATTTCTCCACATACATAGAATCCAGAAAAAAGTGTGTTAACATCTCTAAATCAAATAGCTCTGAAGAACCATGTTTATTAGCACCTACCGAAAATGCAAATACTGGGGAGACAATAGATAAGCTGACTACGCAAAGCTGCTCACAGTTTCAAGGAGCCAGTATGAAAACATCCACACTCAAAATGACTATTTGTTACAGAAACCATTAACTACCAAGCTATTTTTATCATCACCCAAATGCAGAGTTCTTAGACTAAAAATTTATACTTACGCTTTCAACTCAGCAAATCTCACAAGGATGCGAGCATAGCTCTCATCTTGACTATGCTTTTCTGCAGGTAACGCAGTCACCGCTTGACTGTAACGACCAATGAGTCTGTTCAATAGGTTAGCATCCATCTGAGGAATACCCTTTTTCTCTAGCCTGAGCAAAAAACACAGCCAGTCTTCTGGATTATTTGTTGTCATCATTATTTGATTAACAGTTCCGGAGTTATCTGACAGGAAAAAAAAAAAAAAAAAACAAAGCAGATTGATTAAAACTGCAGCAAGCGTGAGCAGAAGAAAACACTTTTTATAAGCTTGCATATAAGATGACTAGTGATTTTATTATGTTTTTTAAACAAGATTAGAGCACAGTTAAAGAAACAAGGAGAGGTGAAATGTATTTTGTGGTCATTATTACTGAAGAAACGTAAAACCTTAACTCCTTTCAGTTAATAGTTCTTTCACTCAACCTAGGTTAAGATATGCTGCAGAAGTGGCAATAGCGTAACAAAAAAGACATACCTGTTGTATCAGCTGAGATTTTAGTACAGTTAAACTCATCTGTAATATTGTCTTCATTTCTGTATTTGTTTTTCAAGTCTCTAACTCTGTTCATGATTGAAGCAATCTGTGGCAATCCTCTTTCACTGTGGTCCTCCTCCTCCATCTGCAAACACAAGGTTAAAAACCAGCAATGTTACTGCAGAACCTTAATTGGAATTAAAGCCTCTCACATATATTGTGCGGATTAATTAAGACTCAACTATAACATGTAACATGAATACTCTATTAAACCTTAGTCAATGTAGTTATACAAGTAAACTTCATGACAGAAGCCAAGATAAATGAGCAAAAGGAATCGGTACGTAACCAATCTGGCCAAATACGAGTCGATGCTTCACAGCAGCCCTTTCCCATAAGGTATCCCTGTTTTATTCAAAAACTGGGTGGTGGGATATGTTGCCTGAATAACTAGGAGTCTGCTGTATTAAACCACATCCTAAATCCATAGATTAGCATGGCTAACAGGCAGTCCTCCTGCGAGCCACACACTCCTGCCACCTTTCTGGAATAAACAACAATGAAACCAGCATTTGTCAGACCTCGCAGTGACCTGGCTCAGGGGCAAACGCCAACAGAAAACCACATAAAAAAAGGGGGAGAGCTTTTATCTTTTTGCTTGATGTCTTTTCTGCTCTCTCAACTGTGTCACCAGACAGACAAGAGAAAGGAAAGGGGAGAGACTTTCATTTGATGACACCTGTAAGGCTGGGTTAGACTGCCTTCGACGTGTCACCCCACACATACACCTGCCTTAAACGTTTTTCATATGGAAAGAAAAGTTGATTACTGTAAACTTGAAGTTGTAACAATATTAATCTTTTCCATCACAGGTATAACTCACAGTAGAAATAAGTTTCAAGACATAAGAGATATTTACAACCCATCTTTTAACATTACCTCCTCTCTAATGGGCATGATATTTTTTATTTAACATTGAATCATAGCATGGTTTGGGTTGGAAGGGAACTTAAAGATCATCAGGTTCCAACCCCCTGCCCCAGGCAGGGATACCTCCCACCCAGACCAGGTTGCTCCAAGCCCCATCCAGCCTGGCCTTGAACCCCTCCAGGGATGGGGCAGCCACAGCTTCTCTGGGCAACCTGGGCCAGGCTCTCACCACCCTCACAGCAAAGAATTTCTTCCTAAAATCTAATCTAAATCTCCCCTCTTTCAGTTTAAAACCATTACGCCTCATCCGTAGTTGGACAGTGAGATGTGCTCTGAAAAATATCGGTTCACACCTCTTATACCTCAATTTTAACATTTTCCTTCTCTAAAGCAGCATTTCTTAAGCTAAATGCAGTGCACTTGCTTATACCACTGAGATTTTAAGTCAAACGTTTTGAAATAGTCCTTGTCCTAGTTCTCATTAAGTTTTGCGGTTGCAAAATTTACTGCCTGCCTGTCTATCCAAAAGGATTCATTCTAAGATATTACACAAACTACTGAATACAGGTGAATCAGTAAGGTATATGTAATAAATTACTAAACTACATTACTTATAAGGAATACTATTCAGCTTTTGTGTTAATTCCTGGCTGGAATGTCTGCTTTATTGAGGAATATAATCCAACACTGAAACTAAAAATTGATAATTGAGGGGAGGACTAGCTGGGAGACACTAATCAGAAAATGGGGAAAGTTCACACGTGAAACCCCAAAGACGTATTTGCACAGTTTCACAGCTCATGTGGAGGCTGGGAGACCCCTAAAGCAAATCAACGTACTTTGTCAGCTACTAAGAATTATCTCCACATAACTGAAAAATAAATTATAAAGCTTCATTGCAACTAACAGAGTGTTGGAGAAGTATGAACGAAATGGGCTAGAAGTGGGCAAAGCCAGAGATGGATATCTAACTCCATCTCTTTTGCTGGAAGCAAAACCTATACAGAAGAAAAGATATGAAAGCTAAAGACAACATGCTAAATCAGCGCTATCTGAAAAACATTTTTTGTTTCACTGAGCTGAGACCAAATAAAAAAAGAACCCTACCTTCATTCTTCTTTAAAAAAGAAGTACATTGAATAAATTCTAATTTCAGCACTTGTTTGGAACTTCCTTTACTATCTGTTTCTCCCTAAAGTGCATAGGGAAAAATACGAGGCTGTTCTGAGGCTGGCTCTGTAAACTGTCCCATTTTTTGGAGACTATGTTGCTAAAATTACACAGGCAATTACTGTAGCAAACACTGTTTACATGCTGTTCTAAAGATGATATTTATTTACTTCATAGGGGAAAAAACCCCAACACACGTCTCTTCATAAGGAAGATTTTGGTACATATTGCAGTTTTGCCTTGGATATAGTAGAGGGGGCCACGGGAACTCAATACACCAAATCTCCTCTTTACAGGTGAGAATATCCTTAAAGATCTGTCCTTGAACTGTACCCCATTCCCTCAAAGTACAGATGAAGACAGCTTCCCCAAAACCTGAAGCACCAAGAAGATCAAAAGAAATTTACCTCAGGTTTAATACCATAATCTCCCATTATAACTGTAATCACTAACTCCCAGATGGATTTATTTTTTTTTAAAGACAATATAAATATTTTCCTCAGCATTGTAAAAGGTTCATTACTCTTTTTACACTAATAGCTTGCCAAATATAGTAGACAAATCATTTCCTGCATAAATTTGATCTTAGCTCTCATCAATACATGTCAAACTTACATTGCTGGTGTGCTGCTTAATTGTTCAAGGTTCAACGTGTACTATGGGGAGAAAACTTCTCCCGAAGAAAGGATCTGCCTTGTCAAAAAGATAATGTGGATGAGGGTCGGACTATCTCAGATGGTCTCAAGAATCCAACAAAGGCAAGAAATGTAGCTCTCCATCCTGAAGAAGTTCCTGTGTATCAAAAATGGAATGGTTAGACATTGAAAAGTAAATGAGTATGAGTATACCCTGTAAGGACATTAAGAGACAGGGAAGCAAAGAATAAAGGGAACATGCATGTAGAGGTCAGGAAGATACAGAACAACCTTTAAAAAAAGTGTAGTAAAGTAACTTCAAACCCCTCACACAGACACACTAAATAAGGAGCCAAGGAACAGAGACGAAAAGGGCCGAGTATGTTGTAAATGAATGAAGTGGCAGTACTGGTTATCCGTAGGATTTCATACATAATGCACCCAACAACATTTATTGATACTAAAGAGAAGTAACAATATTCAGTCTTGAAATGCCAGATTCGCTGTGTTAGTCTGTTTGTTCAGTTTTCCTGAAATGCAAACTTTGAGAAAGTATGAAAACACTTTTTAATCCTTGAACAAAAAGGTGTATTCTTCCCACCCCTGCAATCTCCTGAAATACTGCATCTGTTTAAGGAAGTATAGAGGGCAGTAAAAAATTTAAGAAAGCACCCAAGAGCTTGCCTAGCTTTTTTCCTTCAAGCCTAGTAAAATATATTTAAATTATCCTTTTATCTATATATTCCTTATACCTCGAGACGATTGTGGCTACAAATGTTAAAGATTTCCTTAGTTCTGCTCCTATGGTCTGATTAAAGTGTCTTATAGTGTCTAAAGAAGAACTTTGAGTTAAGTCCTCCACTCTTTGTAGAGGAGGTACAAATGTCACCTCAGGTTCAGGAACTCTGTCCATGCACGTGTTTTCTCGTGCCTTTCTTTCCTGTGCAGAAATATCACACACAAACAAGAGGGGGAAACTAACTGTAGCCTTTGTCTTCTCCAGTATTTGCATTATTCTGCTGATATATTCAGTTTGTTATTTAGTAGTTCTCACCATTTAAGCAAAGATGCTCATGCTTGATGGTAGTAGAGCAGATGCTGTCAGTTACAGAGAGCAGAACTTCCTCCAAGTGCAGGTATAGCAACATTGCTTAAACACACCGCAGTGCTACCAAAGACCCTACCTCAACATTAACATCTATCACGTGGACATTCAAGTGTTTAAAAGTTAGTATCCTCAGGATCTTCGTGCCTTGATTCAAGGCAAGTACAAATGGAAACATAGGATAACACCACACAACCACCTTCAGAACCACATGGCATTATCTGTCATCCCTCCAGTAACATAGATATTAAAGAAGAAGCTGGGGTTTATTAATGCTTTGGAGAAACCGATACCAGTTTTCACACTGCTGAATTTATTTAAAACCCACAGGCAGCCATGAAAGCAGAAGACCTTGCTAAAAGATACAAGCTTTTAGGTTAAATTTTAAAGAGCAAATTGCAATGGCAGAAATATGAAAGAAATCCTGAAACTTTTGCTTACTCCAGATGGACGTTTAAAAAATGGTTACTAGAAGTAGTCAAGCCAAATTTTTCCATAAGCAGTCGCCAAAATCTGAATTCAGATGACTGGCACAGCCCTCCAAATCCTCTCCAACTTCAGCTCCCTTCATACTCTGATCACAAGTCGGGGTTCCAAAATTATTAATTAGCTATTTAACTAAACAGACTCGATAACTCACTTCTAACCTGTTCCCTAGTGCAGTCATTAGTGGAAGTGTCTCCTTTATCCAGTCATTATGTCACAAAACACATAGAAATGTGGTGGTTTCGAAGCCTCTACCCAGGCTTTAAGAAACCCTATGTATGTGCATAATCTTTGGTTTTGTTTACAAATCCTAAAGCCTAGATCAGGCTTTTTTTTAAAGGGAAACAAAAACACCCCAACATTCAAAAAAAAAAAAAACAAACCCAAAACATTTGAAGAGACTAGCAATATTACCTATGAAAATAAATAGAAAAAACTGAAATCCTGGTGTTAGCTACAAGATAACATAAGATTCAAAATAGAACTAATCAGAAACAAACTGAAGAGCGGAGGAGCAGGTGAGCTACTGCAGCATCAACAAAACAGAGGCTATATGGCAGGTAAGAGTTATCGAGAGGCAGCAGAGACCACAGCAGCTCACAAAGCCACTGAGCCACGATTTTAAGCTCTGAAGAGTTAAGGATATAGCCCAGGAGTAACAAGGGACATAGCTGAGAGAAGTTTTAATGGAGGGTATCACTACAGAAATAGCTATTGCTTTAGCACCTGAATGGGTGCGCAGTCTAAGATTTTTCTCTCCTTTTCCCCTCTCCTTGCCCACATGCGCCTTCCTGTTTCCAAAACAATTCACCCAAGTTAATATCAAGCACAATCCTGCTTTATATGTATTTATAGAAAGCGCTACTCCTCAGCCTGAGAATAACTTACACAATAACCTCAACCAATTTGATCTTCTCCTGTATTTGCCACACCTGCATCCAGCTGTATTATCCAGAACTTCTTTTAATTTCAGAATATACCGAGCATAAAAAAGGGGGAGAAAAACCACCACCCTCGAAACCCCTCATAAAGTTCAGCTTAAAGAAGCTACAGAAGAGGAAGGCGGTGAGAGAAGGCGATGCGGGAGATGAGCAGAGAGCGCCAGCCGGCCCTCTTCCCCACAGGGAACCCGCCGTCGCGGGCCCCGTTCCCCGCCGAGGCCGCCCCACTGGGCCGGGGCGGGGGGGGCCGCCCACCCCACGCGCTGCCGTTCCCCGCAGGCCTGCGCCGAGCCTGAGGACTGGGCCGATGGGAGGCGAGCTCCACGGCCTCACCGGCACCCTACTGCTGCTACCCCCCGGCCCGGCCCGACTCACCCTCACCGCCTGCCGCTGCCGCCGCTGCGGGGCCGGGACGGAGCTCCGGCCGGGGCAGAGCGTCCGCGCCGCTCGCCGTTTGAATATCACTGACGCCCTAAGAGCCCGCTCCCCATTGGCCAGAGCGCCGAACGGGGTGGGGAAGGAAGCGAGCGCTGATTGGGCGGAGGAAGGAAAAACAGCGGAGCCCGCGTGCTTATTGGAGGGGAGTCGTGGTTCTGTCCCTCCCCTTTCCCCCTCCCCGCGCCTCGTGGGGATGCTCGTGCCGCGCCCCGCTGCGGGCGGGGGGTTGTGCGCAGGCGCGCGGCGGGGCCGTTAGTCGCCTCAGCAGCTGAGCGGGGTGCGGGGTTCCCGCCCGGCCCGGGTTTGAGCTGAGCTGAGCTGAGGGGAGGGAGAGGGCAGTGCCTCGCCGCCCGGGAAGGGCTTCTTTCGGTGGCGGCGGTGGTGGTGGTTTTTCCCGGCGGGGTGGCGTGCCGTAGGCTTCTCTTCCCTTTGTGGAGCGAGGAGGGGAAGCTGCAGCCGGAGCGCTGGTCAGGGGCGGCCGCAGCGGCGTCTGGTTCCCCGGCGCCCTGGGGCTCTGCCGCGGCTCCTGCCGTTATTCCCTCATCCCCACAGGGAGGGAAAGGGAAAGCGTGACCTTCCCGGGTTCAGTTCTCGATTGCCAAAGCGCAAAGCACAGAAGCGAGAGAACGCGAACTTTCTTAAAATACATCTGAATATATTTTCTTCTTTAGGCCATGACTGGTTATTTTTTGAAGCTGCATCTAGCTGTAACGGAGCAGCGGGATGGTGTGCCCTGGCCGGCTCTTTTAAGATGACGTCTTTCCTCTACTTTTTCGTCAGAGGGATTCTTCATAAGCGGATCCCCTATCTGCAGCGTGGCCTAAAGCTGCTAAAAGCAGCTCTTTCTCTGAGCTGTCCCTTTCTTCTTGGAGTTGGATTATAGTCATGCACATGCACGAAGTAGAATGGTTCAGCCTCTCAGTTGGCATTCTGGCTGTATATATTAATTGCTACGCTCGTTATAGCGATACGGTTCTTCTGGTGCTCATAATATATTTTAGGCTTGTTAACATACTATAAAATACAGTTAGACGTGTATATATGCGCCTTATTAATCTGATAAGTTACTAATCATTAGCTTTCCATAGACGCCACACGTGATATGACACCTAAACTGGTCTTTCACTGAAATTTATCTTACTTGTATTTATTAATCTAGAATTTAAGTATCTCATCTAGTCATACAAGCTCACTCTACGGTCAAGGAAAAGAGGCATTTCAAGAGACAAACTCAGTCCAAACACTTGTTTTAAAACGTAATGGATCGTTCCATGGAGGTGCCTGTTTTTCTCTAATAAGTATAGAGCAATTCTAACTTCCAGCTAAGATTAAGTGAGATGATACTTTTTTCTTCATTGCCTTATTCCTCCTTGCGAGTACGCTTTTTTTTTTTTGTGGCTTTGATGGTTTTGTTGCTGTGTTGAGGTTCTCGTGTTCCAGCAGAATATGAATCTAGTGAACACTTAAAGATGCAGCACAACTTGCATGAATTTTCTCTGCATCTGTCTTCACTTGAGGGATGTACATTATTTTATTAGCAGTTTTTGTGGGGCTGAAGGAGAAGAGAGTTGTATTGTTTTAGTGAGTGAATAATGCTGTAAGGAGTTGTTATTTGATTTCTGTATCTGTGATGAGAAACTGGGATACCATGTAGAATCCTGGCAAAACCAAAACAAATAGGAAAGACAGGGTAGACCTCTGAAAAAAGCAGCAAAGAGAAAAAAGTATCAGAGAAAGAAAGGCTGTAAAATCCATAGAAAAAATAAAGGAACCTTCATTTAGTGTTCTTCAATAAAATGTAAAGTAGTTGCGGTGTGTGGATGGTATATACCAAAAAGTATACCAATCCAAGTCTCCACCTAAAGGTGATTCCAGTTTGAATGACAGAGGTGTCATGTGAATCACAAAAAGCAGGGGCAAGATTGTTGGAAATTGGATTGTTTGGATTAATAGTATTGCAAATCCAAATGTAACAAAGGTACAAGTGAGTCGTGAAGGATTTTTGAAATGTTGATATAATCTTTGTACCACACTGTGGTGTTTTCTGCAAATGGACCTCAGAGAAAGGCCTTTCTCTTCTAGTTGAAAATTTGGCAGCCGCTAACACATCCTCTGAACTTGGTATTTGGGGTTTATGAAGGGTTGATCTAAAAGAGGAGAGATGGTAGCTCATTGGTTACAACTAATGGTAGGCATTCGGTGGAAAGTGAGTTTGGAGAAAGCTCTGGGGTGTATTTCATGTACTCCATTTACTGAGATGTTCCCGACTGCTGATGCGTTGCTACAACCTACGGATGTCCATGAGAGAAGAAGCAAACAAACATTCTAGATGGCAGAGTCACCTCAGCAACCGAGAAGTTGTTCTGAAAATAATCAGTGGGTAATTAAGAAACTATTAAGATTTTCAGCAGCAAGAGTAATCACCAGCTGTTGAGAATTCCCACTCCTCTGAGGTGTTATGTTTCCATGACATACTGCTTTTAATGAAGAGAGATAGAGAGCAATAGGTATTTATATCAGAGGATGTCATCCCATGGCGTTTCTTCCTTTACAGACCTAAAGAGGTTAATATAAAATGACTGCCCAAAAACCTGAGACAAAGATGGTGTTAAGGCTGCAGGGAAATGACCGGGCTGTTGACTAGGTCCTGGGCTGAGGGGACATGGAAATCTGGTGAGCGTGACATGAGAGACTATTGAACATTAATAACTTTGTGAGAAGCTGATGAAAGCTACAGGTCGTGCTGTGGAAGGTTCTCACATGGTTACGGAGGCGTTATGTGAGGAATAGCCAAACTTCACAGGTATTTGAAGGGGAGTATTTTGGAAAGAGCATCTTTTGGGGAGTACAACTGTACGACTCCAAGAGCACCTACTTAACCACATCATGAGATCACTTAGGGAACGGTGCCAGATTTACCAGATTTGAATACAGATTTATCAGAACTGGGAGCAACAGAGAAAAAGGAATTAGAGGCAGGTTCTGGGAGGAGACTGGGACAGAGAAAGGGAGGTGCAAGGGCAGCGAAAAAGAGCTGAGAAATGGGAAAAGAGGTGGTAAGTGCTGGAAAGATAGGCGTATGTTTTCTTGCTTTTCCCAGAAGGCTCGTAGTACAATATGTTATATTTAGCATAACTCTGATCATTAGCAGAGCTACTACGTGAAAATTTCTAAACTGTGCTAAGAAGAGATCAGGCTGGATAATCCAATGGTCCTTTCCACCTTGAACTCCATGAATCCACAAGACTCGAGAGAGACGTATCCTCACTGTTCAAGAATCGATCAGCATTCGTTATCACTTGGAAAGGCTGGGTCTCGTCTTACAAAGTTTCTTTCAGACAGATTTGTTACTTCACAGCATCTGCTTTCTGGGGAACTGGAGAAATAATTTCTGATGAATCTTTGCAGCCCTTGTATAAATCTGTTTCTTGTTCTCCCACTTTCTGTTCTCTGTATTTCGTTGTTCTTCGCTTTCTGCTTTGCTGCTTAAGGAACACTGATCTCCAATAATATTCAAAATCTGTCAAATAAGAGTTGCTTAATCTGGATGTAAACCTCTGATATTTGCCAAAATCCAGCTAGCAGTTGCACAAGAGAGAGCTATGGAGAAGACGGCGTTAATTATACTTCTTTTACAATAAGGACACATCTTTACTCATGTAGTGGTGCAATGTCTGATTGTTCATCGTTACAAATTGAGATGACTGCTAGCGTTAAGCCTTTGGTTACTAGTGGGAGAAAAAAAAAAAAAAAACAAAACAAAAAAACCAGGACAGTAGGGTTGATTTTTACCTCCTCTGAGCTCTCTAAAAGGTAGGTAGCCAGACAAAGCTAGTGATCGTGTTCCCTTTGCCACCAGCAAAGGGGAGTCTGTCTAACCCTATGTCCTTTCAGTCCACAGATTCGGTGAGGGACCATCTGGAGGCGTCTTCTGTCCTCTCAGCTGGCTGTTGAGGGAATACCTGCAACGGTGTTAGTCTGAATGCGTAACTTGCACTCACTTAAATACGGTAAAGTGAATTCTTCTGTAAATGCTTCCTTCCACAAGCAATACCATTTCTCCTCATCCTGTCCTCTGCTATATCTCCTACCCTAATTTGTTACTAGCTTCGTGCCTTCAGGGATATACTTTTTCACTGGTCAATCTTTATCTTGTTTTTAAGTTAAAAACTGAATGGCTTTAATTCAGCTGATCACCCGCCCTCCAGTTTTTATTTACTCCCCTTGGAAGTAAGAAGGCAGCCTGTATATCTCAATGATGAGGTGCTACCTAGGCCAAACATCCTTTTTTCATCCTTTTAGTGCCTTTTCATTTTCAGGTGCTTTTCTGTGCATCCCTACCTCATCAGAATACCTTGGAAATACCTGAGAATTTTGTTTTCAGCACCTGTGTAAGACTGAGAAGTATTATTCACACCTTATGTTGGAAAACTAAGGCACGGCAAAGTGAGCCTTAAGTCATACATGATGCCCAAAACAGATTGAGGGTTCAACCCCAGAGATTGCGATAACAATTCCAGCACATTTAGAGCTTTCTCATTTGAGGATTTCTTTGGCACTCAATAGATGCATTAATCTTTGAGGAAAAAGTATATTATTATATATAGCCACTTAAAATCATGGTAATTGTAGACCTATTATAGCATCAGCCTCTACAGGTTGGCACCGAGTGCAATAAATAGTAGGTGATTGCTCACCTGCATACTGGGTAATTACTAATCTTTTCAACTGGAGTTCTCTTGTGTTTTGTTCTGTTATCTGGCCAGTGCCATGTATGTGTGAGGCCACACAGGAAATCCATGATGATAAGAGAGTTGTGGTACCTTCAGTAGGAGGATAATACCCAGCTGTATATATCGATTTCGTCAGATCCAGCTGGTGCTGTTCAGCAGCTTGCTTCATACACGGCCAAATGGAGTGACAGATTCATGTGGGCTGGAAATAACTAAAAAAGAACAGAGTTGAGAAATCGTGTGAGCACTCTGTTGTGCAGGCTCACAACTTCAGGTCACACTGGATCCAAAGGTTCTCTCGGATGTCCATGTAAAAAGAGCAGAAGAAAACATATTTTGTATATATATCTGTCAGAAATTTCCTTTTGAGTTTCCACTTTATAGCAACTAAGCATGGTAGTTACCACGTTTACTGCAGCATGTTTTATGTAAGTGCATTCTTGTATATTTTTAAAAAATGTCAGGTAATATATATTAACTGCAATAAAACCTATAAATTTGTTACACTGGCTGCTAATCATGTCCTTACTGAAACGTGAAATCTGAGTTTTGACTTGTAAAACTGTAGGTAATACTGACAGCTACTCCTGTGATTAAAGCTTTGGCAGCAGTGGTCGCTTAAGGGCAATTAGTCAGACAGCTACAAGCTACAGTCTTTTCTGCCCACATTCTGGTCCAGTAGAACATGGACCAGGTCCAGTTCAGAAGAGACACTTCTAGAATGGTCCTCTGAAACCTGCCTGAGAAGCAGCATATGGTAGTTTGTGCATAGCGTTGCTCTGCACGGCCCTTAGACTCACATGGTTTCTGTGTGACAGAGAAACTTCAATCTGTTTTCACCTCTCCCTTAGAAAGCCCTGAGAGACTGCAATTTACTTTTTAATGAAAATAAGGGGTGTGGGTGGAGGGACATCATCTGCGAATGCCTTCCAGTTTAAGACATCTGAGGCCTGAGTTTGCTCAACATCTGTTCTTCACAGTATCTTTCCTGATAAATGACTTGACTTGAGACTTTGCTGTTGTTAGGTTTGGGAGAAAAGACTTAGATTATCAGAAAGAACTCAGTAAAAGTCGTTTCACTTGGGCAGCTCAAAGTAGTAAATTTAAGAACGTGCATGGGTGAAGGATGCACCTGCTTGCGATACCAGATCAAGGCCTAAAGTTATTACATCATGTTACCATTGTTCACTGCATTATTAGGGTATTTCAGAGAGTAGGTGGCCATAACGCAATAATGTGCATCAGTCATTTTAACATATACCTTTCAAAAGAGGTGTAACAGACACCTAAACAGCAATCACCATTAGAGCTGTAATATGACATACAGCTATGGTATCAGAGAATTCTTTTATCAGGGTCTAAAAAAACCCCAGATAAATACCAAAGTGCATTTGTTTATGGTGAGATCGTAGGACCCCACAGACAAAATAGGATACAGATTTGTTTCTGGCAATTCACCAGTCCGTGTGACTGCATGGGGTCTTTAGAAGGTTGAGAGATCTATAGAATGTTGGGCTTGCTGCTCCACAGACCGTGGGACTGTTGAGGCCTTTGCCATTGTTAGATGTCTCCTTTGATGAGTCCTTTACCAGTGAAAGCAAGAAAAGATACCACATATAATTGGGACTTCAGTCCTGAGAAACTGATGGCAAGGTCTAGATTTGGGTCATATAAATGATACTGAAGAAGAAGAACATGAAGTGACTTCTAAATACTTAACCAAGAAGTCAGTTCTTATCAGACTGGTTTCAGATGCAGCTTCTGTAAGCCCATGTAACTATGATATTTAGTAACAGAAAAAAAATCTAACAGATGGGTTGATTTTCCAGAAATCATCTGCTGGGAGAAGGAGCAGGCCTAGAGAGATAGAAGGTCTTTGAGGATGACTACATCTAAGAAGGCCCAATCAAGCTCCCACAAGCCTAGAGAAGATCAGGCCTTCAGATACTAAATCCGACAGATGGGAACGCTTCTTCTGCCCCTCAGGAGTAAGTACAACCACGTATTTACGTCACCTCTTACTCGCCAGCTACTTCTTTTCCCAGCTTTTCAATAATTTTATAAAAACTGAGGTGACAAAAAGTGAATAGGGACAAGTTTTGTGTTTTCTTTACGAGGCGTCCACTGTCTTACTGAGGTTTAGCTAAGGCTTAGGGCTTTCATTTTCCTTATTCCTTATCTATGAAAAGTGATTATGATAATGGATTTGTAATCGTTGCAGTTCCTCAGGTGGAAGATACTGTTATAAGTATGTAAATACAGTTATTGTTATTATTGCATAAATAATAATCTATTTATACTGGAATGAAGTGTCCCCTCATGACTAGAAAAAGTAGGGTTCAAAATCTAAGTAGCCAGTCATTAATACTCCACCCTCTGAATTATCAATGCATCCAAGCAATGTATTATTATGCCACAGAGATTGCACTTCTGACCCGTCTTTACTAATGACCTTAAGAAGGAAGTAAATAAAATATTCGTGAAATTGATAAGTGAATGGGAGGAGCTGGCATAGACATGAGTAACATACAACAACCATAGGAGAATACAAATTAGAACCAGAACAGAAAACAAAGTTATAAAAAAAGCCCTTCGCAAGCGTTCAAAAAGAATGATTAAACGTGCAATCAGTAATGCTGCAAGGGAAGTACAGATGATGTTACACAAGGACATAAGTATCTCATAACTGCCCCCAAAAGCAATTGCCATTTTAAGCAATTAAGGGCTCTGCCAGAGTTCTCATGAATCTTGCTTTCCACCTGTTTTCTCCCTCTTTTATTGGAGGTCACTACTTCCATGGTGCAGATAAAATAAGGCAGCGTACTTCTTTGATCCCAGTGACAGCAGGGTGCTCCACTGAAGTGGTGGAGCTCAAACACGAATTTCCTTTGGTGCTCTCTGCTACAGGGAAAGTCCCCTCGGGCAGTGGGAGGAAGGTTCACCACTTTTCTCAGCAGTATGATCAAAACATGCAGGCCAATTACTCTCAAAATCATCTCCTACCCCTGGAAATGGGTAAATTCGTCTCTACCTTGAAAGTTCTCACTGACTGTGCTGATAATTATGAGAAAACCACTCCAGCATTAACAGCTTGCAAGGTTTGTCTCACACTTAACATTAGTGGAAGACTCCAGCAACGCTAAGCATTCCCCTGCTCATTTCAACAAGAGATTTTGATGTGATAGATGAACTGTGAGCATGCACAAGCCACAACTCTGTAACAAATTGATGATCTGCTAACAAAGAAGCTTGTCATTTCAGCGAGGATGGCAGGGACACGAGTTCAAATGCCTTTGCTGCCAGAATTAGCAGGGAGATCAAATTCAGACTTTCCTGTTGTCTTTTTCTCAACAGCCCTGGAGAGACTGCACCAAAAGCATCACTGCGGCTCCCGATTACCATATGATCACAGAGTTATTTACAAATTAGAAAGAGTTTGGAAAAGCATTTAAAAATTTAGGCAGTCGGTAAAAAATGACACAGGGACAAAACGGAATGAATTTTATTTGTGAAGCCAGACAAGAAGTACCAATGTACCATCCTATAATATTCTGTTGGACTGATGATGGAAATTACACGAAGCAGCGAGAGGGTCTAGTACAGCACAGATAGGTCAGCTTTGTGTTGCATCATCCTGACGTTAATGTCTTGAGCCCTCTTTGGAGGTAGGTTGTAATTGCTGTTCATCAGTACTGTTGAGAAAGTGGACCCTGTTATTTCTAATCATATAGGAAATATGGATTAATCAGACCTTGCCAGAGAGGAAGATGGAACCTGAGATACAAACGGTTGGTTGCAGCCTCAGAAGAATGCCTGCTTGTTGATACTCCTTAAGCTGAAGTTCACTAGATTGTTTGTTAATTACCAATCCAGCCAAATGATCACATCAACACTCTCCACAAAATAACACAGAGTAGAGAAGCTCTTTTCTTTCTTTTTCTCTGCCGTGAGATTATTTTTCTCAATTTACTTTCATCAAAATAGTCAGTAGTTGTTGTGAGTTGAAGGTTGTGGTTTCATTTTTAATGTATCAAGAAAATAAATATTTTCTCTGCAAGTTTTTAAAGTGGGATAGATTTCAAATTAACGCTTATTTTCCTACATCGTTTTAATGAAAAAAGAAAACTTTGGTGAACTGAAGGATAAGCATTTAAGGAAACTGAGTGTTGCTTTGGCTATTTTTGGGATACCTCCCAGTAAATGGAAATAAAGAGGTTTTTTTGTTTTCATATTAATGAGACCATGTAAGCAGTGAAGAAGGGTAAGATCTGAAATATCAGGGATTGTTACCATTGCTGGAATTAAAAAATAGATTTTAAACTTCAGCAAGAGAGATGCAAATCGAAATCTTAAATTAGACAAAAAATTGACTAAAATGCTGTCTCTATAAAGAATGAAGGAAATGAAAATTGAAGCTGAAGGAAAAAGTCTGGTCCCCCATACCAGGTTATTAAAAAGGGCTGAAATAATGATATTGGATGATGTTTTCCCACAAAAAGAATGGACTTTTCCAGCCAAAAATATGATTCAAGACACAATGAAGCAAAGCCAGTGGAAGCTGTTACCAGGCAGGTTGCCCAGAACGCAGCCTCAGGAGATATTTAGAAGAAAAAAAATGATCTAAGCCTGCCAAACACGAGGTGTGTTTTCAGATCTTATTACTAGGAATAAATATGTGGCTGATTTTTATCACAGCTGTAAATCGCAGCACAAGAGCCAAAAGATCCACCTCAGGACATCCTTTGTTGGAGCTCTTAATTTTAGCTCATCTTCAGTGAGCTAACCTGGTTACTGAGAGCAGTCCAAGAGCAGCACCGAGCTGGGCTCTGAGATGCTGCTGAGAACTGTCAAGCTGAGAAGCCGTGCTCTGTCCTGGATGGTTCTTTGTGCTGTTCCTGTTGCTGCTGGTACCCAAATAGCATTTTTTTAAGGGCACCTATAGTGCTGTACAGACTGCATGGGCTGCCGGATGGAAAGTATTGCTTGCTCTGCAAGAACCTGACTAATTTAAGAGACAACCATGATTTTGCACAGAGCCAGTTCCTCTATTCTGTCCTGACCAGTTTGCAAGAAGGTTAATATTGAAAAATCAAATTACTTCCTTGGGAATCAGATCTTGCGTGCTGAGAAGTTCACTTCTCTAATTGATGGAGCATGAAAGCAGCAGAAAATTAGGAAAGGAACCATGGCTTGGGTAGCAAACTGTACTTGTGTTAACACCTACTCCCAAGGTTTCTCAAGGAAGAAGGTTACTCAAAAAGGAACCCATAAATGAATGGCACGAAGGAACCAACCACCAAGAGTGATTTAATCAAAGGTGTGAGAGCTGAAATTAGCAATTAGCAAATGTCCAGACACACGATACCGATAAAAAGAGATTAGGAGGCTTCGTCCACCCTGCTTTCCATTGGGTGTGGGAGCAGCATGAATAGACACGCACGAGTTAGCTTTGCACGAGAGGTAACAGCAGGGAAGACATGGCAGCGCGGTGTGGACCAGTAACCAACACATTCTGTATTCATTACACAGCTATGGCTTCTGCTGATGTTACAAAACTTTTTAAAAGCAAAGATGTGAGAATAACCTCTTACTCCATACTTGGAGTACATCACGAGAGAGCTTGTCTCCAGGGAGAAAAATACAAGAACGAAGGAATTGGAGTCATTGTGGCAGTGCCCATTTTTGATGCTGTCTAGGGGAGAAACCACTCCAGTTGCCCAGTTTATTACCTTGTGCCCTGGGAAAGTTGAAATTCAGCTTATGACACCTTAGCGAATGTTAACACCATTGCCTTAAGTGAGCAAATTATCTTAAAACTGCTGATACCAAATCCTTCAAAACTGAAGTGGTAACAAAACCGGTGGGTAAAGTTGTTGCCGTTTTGACCATGCCTGTGCTGACCAGTTCATACATACTGGGAGAACCTGATTATTGACCACCATAGTCAGTTGGTTGGACATCATTGGCACTTGGTCACCTCATTCCCAGTGAATAGTTCCTTACATTGATGTAGCTAAAGGGTGCACCAGTGTATGGATATGTGGACTCTGCATGAAAACCAGTTTTAATTATTTTTTTATGATTTATGACCAATTAATTTAATTATGACCAAATGAAATACCTTGATTGTCAGTAAGGAAGATCCTGTACAACCAAGAAAGCACTGCAAGGGCTGCCTTCCAAATAGAGAAGCCGGTCAGGAACCCTTCAAGCTTAACACTGTTTGAAGAATTATGTTGGAAACTTCAGGCCATTAATATCTGCAATCCCAGTGGATGTTTAGACAGTACGGAACCCATTGAAGATGGCCTGAGTGTTGAACAAGGCAGCAGCAAAGATGAAGGATGGAGCTTGTGCAGAGGAGATGAGTGGGATATGTTTGAATTAGCCATTAATCTGACCTATCAATGGGTGATGTAAAGGAAAACTACCCTACAGATGTTGAAAGTGGTTTCGGCAGGTGATCTGTATCGTTTCTGTAGGGAGAACAGAGATAAAGCCCACATCCTGAGTGTTCACAGGTACTCCCACTGACCCAGTCACTAACCAGAGCACGTCTCATGCCTCAGTACCAAGTCCTTCATACAAAAATGTAAACTATGACTTTCAAGATGCCTTGGAAAAACAAATGCCAAATAAAAGCTGTCTATTTCACCAGCATTTTTCCTTCCAAAAGTAAATGATAACTTAAGATAATAGAAGTTAAATTTTAAAAACTTACCAGAGCAGGAATAGGGAATTATTCACTCTAGTGCGCAAATCCAACATAATCAAAGTGGATAAGGAGGAAGATTTTTGTTCTCCATCTTAAATTGAAAGAATTGAGCATTCATGGTTGAACAAATTCAATGCCTTATAGCTTCTATTATTCTGTGAGCATTCTATGAAATACTGAGTCCTATTTTGTCCAAAAAGAAGTGCCTGCCATCTCTCTGAAGTGCATGGCAGCTGAGTGCCTGATTTATTGCATTTCTTCACAGAAATCACAAAGCACCTTAAAAAAATCTCCTGAGATTGGAGACCAACCAACATTAGACAGATGCAGCAAAATTTTCTCACTGTACCAAACCATTGCGCTCCATGTTGAGTGTGTCATTGGAATCTGAATTCCCATGTCTAAAAATCCCACAGTGTTTTAAATTGGCTGGCCAGAAGACTGGCAGAGCAACCAATAACATCACAACTGGTTTTGCCCTAGTCTTTATCTTATACATCTTCTGAGAAGAAGCCATGTATGGTCTCATATTAATACCAGAAAGGTAAGCTGAAGAGATACGCAAGAAAATGGCACTAGATATTAAAGATTGCAGGATCAGATGACTTTAAACACTTTCTAATCCCTGCGTGCACGAACAGGGAGCTCCTGACAAAACTCAGACACAAAAAGGAAGTGTACAAGACATGGAAACAAAGACAGGTGACTCAGGAGGACTCTGGAGACATGACCTGAGCTCGCAGACATGGAGTTAGGAAAGCCAAAGGCAGTCAGGAGCTGAAACTTCAGTCCTTCATCATCATCCTTCTCCAGTATGGGTCCTTACTACAGGGTACAGTCCTTCAGGAACAGACTGCTCCAGTTGGGTCCCCCACAGGCCACGGTTCCTGCCAGAAAACATGCTAGAGTGTGGGCTCCTCTCCACTGTGTTCACTATTTCTTCATACTTAGTAGGTCTTGGAATACATTAGTATTGGAGACTGAAAAAAAGGCAAGGTATGGAAAAGATAATGTAATTCCACCTGGTAATGCAAAGGAGATTTCTTTATAACCTGGTGACGGTGTATTATGGGCTGTAATACGTGTTAGTTATGGAGGTTGGCATTGAAAACACACTCACTATCATCTCATTGACCACCTGCAGGTCCACCCGAACAATGTGTTCTGAGGTGTCACCTGTCAGCTAAAGGGAAAATTCAGGCAAGCACGAAAAGAAGCTGAACTATGAGGGGAATCTGAAAACCAAATTGTTTCGTGCACCTTTCCCTGTCCCTCTCCATCGGAAGAAGCTTGCTAAGATGTGACACAAGCTGGAGACTGGAACTGTATTGGGTTCCACAGTCCATCAGTTTCGGACAATTTTTCTGTATTTATTAATCTGTATCAATCTACTGCTGGGACAGAGCTAGAAAAATATTGGAAGAGATGGGTACTCTTCCTTACTACACCTATATCTCTCATATTTATGCAAATTGCAAAGCTATTGTAAAATAGTCTCTAGTTTTATGTTTAAATCACTTCCATCTGTAGATTACCAGATACAGGAAAAAAAGTGGTTCAAGAGAAATAATTTTTCTCTCATCTTTACACAAAGCCATATACAACCCACAGCTGCAAAGCAGTAATGAATCCCGTGCGTAAAGCTGTAGACGGCTGTGCAATTCAGGAATCTTCTCCTGTTCTTTTACACTTTGCCCATGACAATAGCAATGAGGATCAGTGGACCTTTTTCTGGCCAGAGACCATTCTCTAAGACGTGTCCACAGCTTGTACTTAGTCCAGCGCTTGTAACATTTAGCAGAACACCTGACCAGAGGCTGACCTTGAGGCCCATGGTCATTGTGGTGTCTTCTCCTTCCTCCTTGCCATTAACACGCAACCTCTCAATTACTTTCACCCGCATCCTCCAGGAAAAGTGAGACTGTCCAAAGTTGTGTCACAGTAGGTGATGGTGGCTGAAGGAGTTGGCTGTTGGTTGCTCACACCAGCAGTTAACCCGAACCCTACCGTGACCCAGATAGCGGCAGGAAAGGTGACTTGGCGCTTTGTTGGCTGGCATAGCTGAGACAAACTCCGTAGCAAAGGGAGAGGTCCATATGGAAATGGAGAGTGAAACCTTGTACGAGTGTCAACACATCAGGAAGTCATCCAGTACATGGAAAAGCAACAAGGAAAAAAGTAGGGAGAATGATAAAAACATGAAGGGGATTGTGTGAATAATACTTTGAGATTGCTTTAGCAGCGCTTGAAGTACCCATGTGTTTGCTTTTGCCATGTGTCCTGCAGCTCTGATGATGCACACGCTGGTGGTGGTGGGTCTAGACACGGGCGTAAGAGGTGTTGGGCAAGAATGGTTTCAGGGGGATGAAGCCAGGAGGGGAGCAGGGTGGTGTGGGGAAAAAGATGCAGCAAATCCCTATTGAAGATAACTCTAGAAGCAGTGGCACGATGCCTACTGAGGGGGTGAATAAAGCCTGGCATCAGTAGATGTCTGTGTCCCCACTAATGAATTGGTGGTGGGGAATGTTCCGTGATTCTGAACTGAAACCATTTACACTAACAAACTCCTGATCCGCTTTCAGTCTGAACCAATGAGCCTTTGCCCCAGCTGTTCCTAAACTTTGTCCAGGTGGTACGACCTAACCTCTCTCAGCCTGTCTTCACAGGAGAAGGTGCTCCAGCCCTTCAATCAATTTTGTGGCCTCTTCTGGCCCCCCTCCAACAAGTCCATGTCCTTCCTGTGCTGAGGACTCCAGAGCTGGACACAGTGCTCCAGATGGGGTCTCCCTGGAGCAGAGCTGAGGGGCAGAATCTCCCCCGCACCCTGCTGGCCATGCTGCTTTTGATGCAGCCCAGGATGTGGGGGGCTTTCTGGGCTGCCAGCGCATGTTGCCAGCTCATGTTGAGCTTCTTGTCCACCAGCACCCCCAAGTCCTTCTCCTCAGGGCTGCTCTCAAATGATATTTCTTTGCTGAAAGGTTGGATTCTGCAGAATCAAAAAAAGTGAATGGTAGGGACACACAAATGTCTCAAGTATGTGGGACAGGCATTTGACCCTTGCCCTGTCGTTCTGTCCTTAGTCAGCCTGGCCACATCTGCACTGAGGTTAAGGTATGACTGCTGTGAAGACATCGGGAATTACCCTGTGCTCACCACACCTCAACCTATTTACCTTGAGCACAGCGGAAGCGAGCACCATATTACACTGTTTGTATGGATTTGGGAGCCACACCTTGTTATTACCTTATCTTTGGGCTATGATTGTGAGGCATCCTCTGGTATTTACATTTATGCCACTGTTTTTCTTTACAACCCAGGACAGCTTCTTTAAGCATGCTACTGCTGCATTTCTTCATCTCTAAATTGGGGGCAATGCTTTCCTCATGAGATTGCTATGAAGCCTCATTAATTAATGTTTATAAAGCACACAGAGGATATCCTGGGGTGAATGAGATAGATATATGAAAAGTATTCTTATTATTCATAATCGGACAGCACATTCTTCTTATAAGGAGGGACAGGTTGCCAAGAGAAACTGTGGCTGCCCCATCCCTGGAGGGGTTCAAGGCCAGGCTGGATGGGGCTTGGAGCAACCTGGTCTGGTGGGAGGTGTCCCTGCCCAGGGCAGGGGGTTGGAACTAGATGATCTTTTAGGTCCCTTCCAACCTGAACCATTCTGTGATTTTATGTACACAGAGAATATCCACACTGGCTCAGAATGGGTGAAGTTTACCTAAACTATATACAAGGGTGGGATTCATTTTCTTTAGGCATCTAACACTTAGGTATCTCACCTAGTCACTGGTCTAGGCTCTTCATATTATTGATAGAGACAGGAAACCTCAGGCAATGGGATGGCAGAATGCGTCTTCCCCAGCCAGTGTCTATTTCTCCTCGTTGGGTGTGAAACCTGGAGTAGTTCATACAAGATACGGAGGTGCCAAAGTAAAGTGACATTAATCACAGACTTACCATTTTGCTCAATCAACTGCTGCTACGTATTATTTATTTATAAGAGTGATATGGCTAAAATATCACCTATGTAAGATGATAAAAATTTTACAAGCATGTACACGCTCTATCATTGCACATACAATCATAGAATCATGGAATAGTTTGGGTTGGAAGGGATCTTTAATGGTCATCTAGTCCATCCCCCCCTGCAATGAGCAGGGACATCTTCAACTAGATCGGGCTCCTCAGAGCCCAATCCAACCTGACCTTGTATGTCTCCAGGGATGGGGCATCTACTGCCTCCCTGGGCAACCTGGGCTGGTGTTTCACCACCCTCATCTTCAAAAGTTTCTTCCTTATGGCTATTATCATGCTGTGCTGTTGGTTGTACAGCCACGACACGGGAGCATCACCTGGAAACTCTGAGTTCTGCAGGCATCAGCTCAGGTTTCTTCGTCAAAGGCACGGCAAGGCCTAACCACAGAAATCGAATACACGGCAAGAATCTATTTAAACTCAACATCAAAGCTGAGCTCATGTTTGGTAAAAGGAAAGGAGGAGTAGGGAGAGGCGAAGGAGGTGGAATCACCTCAGGTACCATTTAAACAGCAGTAAGATCAATGGATCATTATTAGAGGTCCCTATACCTACACAGGGATATTTTCTTGGCAGTCTCTACCCATAACGTGGACCAGATGCTGTTTTCCATGGCCTCCCCTCCCACGGCCAGAGCAGTTTTCATGCAGGCATGGCAGAGGGGTTGGAAACTGCCAATACCCAACTTGCCTATAAGGTATTTTTATCCAAGGCTGGATTTTTATCCAGTTACCTTCACAGTAAGGGCTGTGTCCTCGCTGTAGGTGTGGGTGATTTCTAGCATGCAAGTGCCCGAGTTCCTCATTGCTATGGCATTACAGATAAGCTGCTATTCTTTGAAATTAATAGAATATTTTTTAAACGTCCTGCAATCCATAGTTGTTACACACTGGAAGTATTCCACTCATGGATGAAATTCTGTTCATACAGGTACTAGACATATGGAATATTCACATTTTAGGATATACTGAAAGTTATTCCGACATGTTTAATATTGTCAGGCAAGAAAAAAACCCTACACATTTGTAGGGAATCTGAACCCAAGAGGCAATAAGAGTTGCTATATATGTTATACATCTTTAGTGTTTGATTTTCTAAATAAAGCAGGTTTGCAAACAAAACTCCATATTCTTCCTCTGATCGCCATGAGGGATATTCTGGCTGTATTGTTACTACTATTATTGATAATTATTATTGCTACTTTTCAGTCATTTCCAACACATTAAATGCAAAACACATGGGACAAAATACCATTTGCCTCCCACCACTTCACAAGTCACCAAGTAGAGATCTCACACTTGAAACGCTGGAAGTAATATGAGAATTAACTGGACACAGATCTTTAATTATAAATATGGGAGTGGAGAACTCACCGTCCAAGAGTATTAAAATATTAAAATAGTTGTTCAAAATAACTCTCTGAAATATTAAAGTTTATTTTTTTTCCCTGATCTTGAAACACTCGTGAATTTCAAGTGCATTAGAGAAAACGTATCCAAATGTTAAACTGGTTGATTTCACAAACTTGTCACTCATTAACATGACACGGATTCAGGACTCAATTTAAAAGGCAGAAATAGAATGCCGTGAGAAAGAAAATAAAATGTGTAAGCAATTATTGTCCATCAACCTGATATTATGAAATACAGATTTTGTCATACAGCCTTGCTATTTGAAGATCAAAAGTCTGACAGATAATGGTAATGGTATAGAATCATAGAATGGTTTGGGTTGGAAGGGACCTTAAAGATCATCCAGTTCCAGCCCCCTGCCCTGGGCAGGGACACCTCCCACCAGATCAGGTTGCTCAAATCAAAGGATTGTGGAAAATACAGATAAATTGCATCATCCATAGTTTCTCTGACATACTAAGAAATTTATTTGAACAGCAAAGAAACTCCCTTCCTTCCCCAGAAGGTTATGCTACCAAGTAGCTACGGTCTTAACATATTTCATGCTTTTTAAAATTCCTTTCTTAATGTTTCAGACGGGGTTCTTTGGTGCTGAAATAAGGCTGATTGCTCTGTCGCTGAAGGATGCCCATAGAAGTCATTTCAAAGGTAGATCAAATAGTCACAGATTGCTAAAAGCCACAGAGTCTATTGGAGAATTACCATTCGGTGGCTTCTCCTGTTGTTACATCCTATTCTGCTGTTGGTTAATAGAAGAGAAGAGAAGAGAAGAGAAGAGAAGAGAAGAGAAGAGAAGAGAAGAGAAGAGAAGAGAAGAGAAGAGAAGAGAAGAGAATGTTTCAGTTGGAAGGGACTTACAAGGATCCATCTCGTCCAACTGCCAAGTTCCTGTCCAGCCTGAACAGCCCTGTGGTTGGGATCGTTTCAGCTGCTGCCATGTGGAGTGTGGAAACTTGGAAATTTGAAGTGAAATCAATAAGACGCAGACAAAAAGAATAAAAAGAAACTGCTACATGCTGGCAAGGGTGTACTTATATTTAAATATCATCATGTGTTACCTAGCACTTCCTCAGGCTATGTTCTTAAGAACAAGTTTAAAAGTTTTAGCAATGTACAGAGAAAGCTGTACAAGTGCATGCCAGGGGTGATGTGAGAAATAGCACCAACCTCAGCCCACCATCAGGCCCTCAGATCGGAGTTTACTAAAAGTGATGAAAATTAAGATAAAGAGTTAAGGGAGGAAAGATTTAACTTCTGGAGTTGAAGACAAATCCCAGAAGAACGTAGATTGGAAGGGATCACAAGATCATCTGCTCAAACCTTGGACAACTTTGAAGTCGGAGCAGGTTGCTCAGGCCCTTTGGTTGGGTTTTGAATATCTAGAAGAGTCACTAGAGTTGTGACTCTTACCCTGGGGACAGGTGACTTCTTTACAACCAGGGCTTTATAATCCTGGTAATACCTTCCCGAGTATTTATTGCCTCTTGGGCTGAGTGGGGACAGCAGCTTGGAGAAGACACTTTCAAGGTCCTTTACAAGGTAACGGCTGTTCTTCTGGTTTCAACCACTAAATATTCTTATGTTGTATTATCTTTTTCTGCTCTTGTTTTGTTCTCTTACACACACGCACATAACTACTACAAAAATTTCTCTTGTGAACCCTGCCAACTCAAAAGCTTTCAAGCAGCCACTGCATGAAAATGTGCAAGAAAACTCTTATACGTTTTGTGAGAAATTTTGAATGTCACTATAGAGCGAGGGAATGGTCTGTCTTACATGTGTCCATCTTCACTTTTCAGGTTCTTTCAAAGCGGGGTCCTGGGGCTAATGCCTGAACTGATCATCCCTGAGTATGGTGCTGGTAAGACCAGAGAACCACGGATTTATACTAGTGAGTGGACAAGATTTACCTAATTTAAAGGAGATCCCAACATTTTTGCTCTATTCCATTCCAAAGAGCTGGAAGTGGCACTGCTTTTCTCTAGGCTTGATTTCACCAAAACATACAATGAGTCAGTGATACCCGCTTATCTCAGTAGGGTCTTATATGGCTGACCCGCCGCTGATAAAAGCATAGAGTCATGGAATGGTTTGGGTTGGAAGGGATCTTAAAGATCATTGAGTTCCAACCCCCTGCCATGGACAGGGACACCTCCCACCAGACCAGGTTGCTCCAAGCCCCATCCAGCCTGGCCTTGAACCCCTCCAGGGATGGGGCAGCCACAGCTTCTCGGGGCAACCTGGGCCAGGCTCTCACCACCCTCACAGCAAAGAAGTTCTTCCTGAGATCTCATCTCAATCTCCCCTCTTTCTGTTTAACACCGTTCCGCCTCATCCTATGGCTCCCCTCCCTGATCAAGAGTCCCTCCCCATCTCTCCTGGAGCCCCTTTAGGGACTGGAAGGGGCTCTAAGGTCTCCCCAGAGCCTTCTCTTCTCCAGGCTGAACCCCACCAACTCTCTCAGCCTGTCCTCACAGCAGAGGGACTCCAGCCTTCGCAGCATCTTCATGGCCTCCTCTGGACCCGCTGCAACAGGTCCATGTCCTTCCTGTGCTGAGGACTCCAGAGCTGGACACAGTGCTCCAGGTGGGGTCTCACCAGAGCGGAGCAGAGGGGCAGAATCCCCCCCTTTGCCTTGCTGGCCACGCTGCTTTTGATGCAGCCCAGGATGTGGGGGGCTTTCTGGGCTGCCAGCGCATGTTGCCAGCTCATGTTGAGCTTCTCATCCACCAACACCCCCAAGTCCTTCTCCTCAGGGCTGCTCTCAATCAATGTGGCAAGCGCTTCCGTGTCATCTTCTGGGGGTAGGACAAAGGGAGCCTCTCAGGCAGACTGGCATTCAGGCTGCCCGTCAAGAGCGTAGGGATCTACACAATGTCCCCCCCGGCAGAGCGGAAGGCAGAGCATGTGCTGGGTCACACAGGGTTGACACAGCCTTTCTGTAACTCAATTTGCCGCAGTTTTGGCCTCCCCACATCACGCAGGCAGGGGGTATGCCCAGCACCGTCGTTCCCACCCCTCCTCACACAGTTACAGCCGGAGACAGCGTAATCGCGCACGGCTTGCCTCATCAACACCCCTCCACCTAACTCTATTGCCATGAAGTGGCTTCTGCAGGGGGCTGTGCCCTATATTTCAGGCCATTACTCGTGCAGCAGCAAAGGTGCAAAATCATCCCTCCAAACAGCTACACGCCTTCGGGAGGCCGACACACCCAGCGGAGTGGGTGCAGTAGCAGTGACACACACCTCTGGAAAAGGCTGGATTTGGGAGTTAGCGAAGGTGCTGCAGATCTGACTATACATGTTGGGTGCCGTTTCAACACAGTGCCCTCAAAACATCAGCTGATGGTTGGGCATAGCCGTTTTCTCTGGCGTGTACGCATACGAAGCCCTCGTTGCAAAAGCCGGCTTGCCACACCTCGCAAATGATAGATGCTGTGACAGATATCACCGCAGTTAAAAATCTCAGCTGTGTAAAAGGATGAGAAACCAGGCAGGAAAAAGTATCAGGAAGACAGAAGGAGGTAGTGCCCGTACAGGGTTTTATCACCCTTGTGCCTGTGAAACACTCATTTTTAAAGGAAGCTGAAACACGGGTATCTGCTGAGTATACAACTCACCTCCTACACTGTGTGTTAGCTTCTTGGTTAGGGTGAGTTCCCTTAATTATAAATAAATCTCTCCGAATGGTGCTGGGAAGCACTGGGATGAAGGCTCCTCTTCTGGGCCAGTAGAGAAGAGCAGCAGTTTAAACTGGGTGCAGCCCAGCACCACAGGGCAACGCTTCCAGTCGCGGCTCAGATTTGCAGTAAACAGGGTTAGTTCTAGAGTTTAAAGCTTGTGAACATAATGGAGTCAAACTGTACTTATATTTACTTAGGAGTAAAACCTGGTGTAGCTTGGGAGAAAGCTGTCGCCAGCTTCCCTGGTCTCCTTCTCAGGAACAATTTTTGGGGCAGAAAGATAGAGAAAGTAATAAGTATATAGAGCCCTGTGGAAACAAAAGTTGTGTTTACTTCGCTAGGAATTCCTTCTGTTGGATCTGGCCCTTGAACATCTAATCCAGGTTATTAAACATATTATAATTCTGATATTTGAGGTAGAGCCACAGCGAAAATGGCTGGTGTCCAAAACATGAAGTTTTGAAGCTGATACAGACCAGAAGTCAAACTTCGGGGCTGGCGCTGGCAGACGCAAGCGAGGTGGAACCTAGTGGGAATTTACATCAAAGGTAAGATTTGGGCAAAGCCTGCACCGAGTATTAACATCTCTGGATATTTTCTGATGCATCATTCCAATTTATGTGGTTTGGGGAAAAGCTGCTTTGATGCAGCTGAATGTATGAAAGGACAGGTGTCATTTAGCAGACGGTTTAGAAGACAAAAGGGCTGGCTTTGTTTCAGGTCCTACCAAAGGCTCCCCGTGCAAAAGCCATGTAATCCCTGTGTGCCGGAGTTACCCCACCTCAAATTATGGAGTTAACAACAGGTTACACAATAAACCCCAAAAAAATGAATTCGTGCTGAAAGACACATCATTGGTTTAAATGTGATTTTTTTTTTTAAAACCATGGTCATTTTAAAATGGCCTCTTTCAGGAATGTTTGGTATAAAGCTGCCTTAAACCACTGAAGCAGATGATAGCAGTTTTACCACTGGAGCCCGCACTTGTTAGTTCAAAGATGAGGCAAGCTTTTTTGGCACAGGCCACGGTCTTTACAGGCCGTATCAGCTAGAAAGCCACAGCGCAAGGAGCACATAAATTTGACGGGCTGGGCAAGAAAATCCCATGTACTGCAGATTGATGTGCTACTTTATTTCATCATCTTCCCTCTTAAAGCATTGACGGAAGCAAATGAAAAACAAAATAAAAATGCTATTTCAGTAGATAATCAAAGCACGTTTCTGAAGTCTTTTGAACAATTTAAATTTGGTCATGCTTAAGGCATATAATACTTTGTTTGCCCTCTTTACTGGTAAGTGAACAGGTTGTCCCTTACTACATGGTGTAACATTTAGATTTTCTGTCAAATGCGTTGATTTGAGCACTTTTATGGTTTCCCACCAGGCAAGTTCCTGGTTGGTGTGATTCTCTTTGTAGCAAAGAGAAGGCAAAGTTGTTTCACTGCTGGCTTTGTCTTTTGGGGGTGATCACTGGTGGCAGTGATCTGCTTTCTTCCTACTGCACTTCCAAAATATTGTCCAACATATATTGCATTTCACTTTCCCCTTGCAACAATCTCATTGCTAACCTGACGCAGAACAAGGCCGGGGGGCGGGGGGGAATATTTTCAATTAGCGCAGAGGCATCTGCTCATTCATCAAACATTACAGTAGAATATGCTTCCCTGAAATTCAGGAATAAATGCTTTTTCACGTGCATCACCAAACACACTGGTCGTCTGGGCTTTGCAACATTCCTACGGCTATTTATTTGTGTTGTGAAGTAGCAGCAAAGGGCTTGGAACACTCCTGAAATGAGGTATCTCGTTGTTTGTTTTTTTTTTAACAAAAAAGGCCTGGAAGGAATAGAAAGAGTTTGTGTCTCGGATGGGAACTGGGAGGAGACAGTCAGGGCAGGCTGTGCCACAGCTCCCTGTTCCCTTCTGCACCTTTCCCGCAGCACACAGCACAAGCACCAGACTTCACTAGGAATTCTATTGCTGGACAAANTGCATCACGCAGCCCTGCCTGCTGCCAGCACAAGCACCGGACTTCGCTAGGAATTCTATTGCTGGACAAACGGCCTGGGTTCCTCAGGGGTCACCTGCCACGGAACTGTCTTCTCCCAGCGGGAATTTGCCCACCTGAGATGCCCAGGTTTTAAGGAACGTGTAGATTACTGAGTAGAAGGTGACAACGCTGGCTAATTAATGGCATTTAAAATAATCTTTTTCTGACTACCACGCTGCTTCGATGGCCTTTGGATGCCTTCCTCCTCCTGCTCAGCAGAAGACGTGGGGCTCAGCTTTCCCAGAACCTGAGGAAACATCCCGCGGGGTGCAGGAACCAGCTGGGATGCGCTTGGAAGCCCTCAGACCTAATTTTCAAAGCAGGTCAGCATGCCCACAGGCTAGAAGTTAAACTAAGGAGAGTGGTTTGTCCTAAACTTCGTCCCATTTTCTTTAAAGCCCATGTCAAAGCCCAACAGAAGTTACCACGGTCAGATTGTTCATCTTCTCCCTGTTCACCGACCTCTGCAGCTCCGCTGCGGCTCTTCTCAAGGCTTAATTGCTCTGTAAAATTATCTGTGTACAATCATATTGCCAATATAAAGGAATTAATTGCAATCAAGGAAAGTTATCTAATCTGAAACGGATGAAACAGTAAGCTGGATCATATAAATGTTTCATAAACAATAATTATTGGTGTCAATTGTGCAAAAAAGACTGCCATAGAATAAATAAATAATCATCTTAATAAAGTAAACACATCTAGGCTATAATATAAATAATTATTATGAGGAATATGTATTAATAGTGCTAATAGGTCTTGTTCCTTTTTGTTCTTTGGTTGTCTGTGGCTCTTTATTCCTTGTGTTGGTAGAACTTTGCTTAGTCCACACCTTGCCTGACATCGGGGACGGCAGAGGGGTGCAATCCTTTGTCACGTTGATTCATTCAGTAGCCCATTCGGCTTCAAACATGTGGCCAAGGCAAATGGCCATAGACCAATCTGAGGATTATGACTCAATCTTCTGGTTTAAATGATAACGTTAAGAAAAGTCCTGGCAAAGTTAGACAATGCCAACCACGCGTCAGGTTTCTAACTGCCCAACGATCCGCTGCGGTGGTTTCACCTGAAGGAGGCACGGGAACCACAGGTAACACCACACTGTCCACCAGCAGGTTGGTGTTGACTGTGCCCTACCACCCGGTGACAGATCCATTCCAGAGCTCTCACCGGACCTCCAGCCATCAAAATAAGATGTAATTGAAGTCAGTGCAATTCATGTGGAGCTTTTGATCGGCTCTTCTCACGCCAGAGAAGTAGCACCTCTCCGTGCATCAGCCTGTGGCAACCTTGCTTCAGCTCCGACTTTCAGGCAGCGCTGCGATAAGCGGGACTTCCCTGGGTTGACATCGCTCCTCTTCCTTCCCGGCGCAGGTGATCCCTTCTCCCAAACGCCTGCTGGTTTCCAAGCTCCGGGCGCAGCGGCGATGGCCAGCATGACTCTCCCATCCATAGGGCTGGGATCGTAGCAGCCAGGGCGGTCCAGGAGCTCGGCGGAGGGTGACTCAGCCAGGAGGAGGAGCGCGAGGTGCTCTCACCACGACCAAGTGACAAGGAATGACACCGGGTGCCGGTGCACTAGGGGAGGGAGAGGTAGATACCATCTGATCTTCTGTCTGCCAGGAGGAAAGCCGGCAGCTCAGGTGGAGCAGCTCCCCTCCTGTCCCTCGGTGGGGAAACTGAACCCAAAGGGTGTCGTGGAGCCATCCATCCACACCACGCGGGTCGTGGGAGAGGGAGGGCAGAGAGACAGGAGGAGATAAGAGACAAAGGGTGTGAGGAGCAGCTGGTGCACCCACAGCAGGCAGAGGGTTCATCAGGGTTGAAACGTAGGGTGCAGAAATGGATAAACCAGGACTGCACCCGTGGCCCTTCCAGCCTTCGCCATGGTGGCTCCTTCCCCTGCAGAGCCCAGCAATGGTCCGGGCGGGCAAACAACTCTGCACCATGGAGCGACCATAATGGCTTTGGTCCAGGAGATGGAGGGGAGAGTGTGCCAAAGGCACCTCGGTGGCGCCGGGAGGAGGTTGGCCAAGTTGCTGGTCAGGGAAATGCCATCGGCCACCACCAGTGGGGCAGGAAGATGGTGAGATCCTGTTGCCATTGCTGGTGTGATCAGCGCTGGGAGGGGAAGGGACGGTGGCAGTGGCTTCTTGTGGCAGGGTCAGCTGCAAAGCCCACACCTCGGTACCGACAGCTTGAGGTCCAGTCCCTAAAGGGGCTCCAGGAGAGATGGAGAGGAGTCTTTGTTAGCGAGTGGAGCCATAGGACGAGGGGTAACGGTTTTAAACTGAAAGAGGGGAGATTGAGATGAGATCTGGGGAAGAACTTCTTTGCTGTGAGGGTGGTGAGACCCTGGCCCAGGTTGCCCAGAGAAGCTGTGGCTGCCCCATCCCTGGAGGGGTTCAAGGCCAGGCTGGATGGGGCTTGGAGCAACCTGGTCTGGTGGGAGGTGTCCCTGCCCAGGGCAGGGGGGTTGGAACTGGATGGTCTTTAAGGTCCCTTCCAACCCAAACCGTTCCGTGATTCCATGACTCTACAGTGGGCGCTGCTCAGGCCGGTCCGCCAGGGCAGAGCGAGAGGGGAAGGAGAGAAGATGAACAACCCCAGGAAGAAAGGCAATAAAAGCAGCTGAGTGAAATATTGATTCCCCCGACCGGCGACCCCCTACCTGTTTGACAATAAAAGCTGAACTGAGGTAACGAGCAGCCCTTTCCCACCCCGCACGCCCACTGAGGGGGAGGAGAGAGGGTCCCCGCACCTGCCGGAGCCCCGCTCCCCTCAGAGCGGCGTGGCGGGCGG
>VXAK01021090.1:102970-146464 GCA_013399435.1 Arenaria interpres
CCTTGGGGTGCCCGTGGCGGGGACCGGGTGTGGGAGGTAAGGGAGGCCCTCCGGGAATCCCTTGGCGGGGCTCCGGTGGCTCCTGGAGGCAGCGGCATCGCGGGGAGCTCGGCAAACTAAGGAGGAGACCATCCTTACCATCCACGCAGGAGCTTTTCCTTTTGCATTAAGTGCGCTTTTTTTGTGTGTGTGGGTGATTTCTGCTGGTTTCCCCCCCGTTTTCCATGTGCTCCGTTTATCGTTTGTTTGTTTGTTGGTGTTTTTTTTTTTTGCTTCGGCACCCCCTGAACCGCAGCGTGGAAGATGCTTGAAGGAAGAGGGGGGGGGGAACAAAAAAAAAGTCTGGGAATATGGAGAAATGGGCAAAGAAAGCAGCTGTCGGTGCTGGGACAGCACTCGCTACGGTGACCGGTGGCCCTGGACGTGTTGGTCAGCGTGAATGGTTGGCTCTCGGTGGCCAAATGACCAGGAGCAGGGTCGGGTCGCGGCTTTCGTAGTTGCCATCACGAGTAGGCTCGGCCAGTTGGCAGAAGAATCACTTCTCTGGATGTTTTCTTCGGTTTATTTATTTATTTATATTATTTTCAGTTGTCCGCACAGGGATGAGGTCTAGGGCCATTTTGATTTATTTTTTTTTTAAACCTAGAAGTACACGGAGCAAAACTCTGGGGGCGAATGCGGCTGTGGACGGGTTTTGTGGCGCTGCGATAAGTGAGAATTTGCGGGGCCTTCCTTACAGACGGGAAGCTCGCTACTGCATCAGCAGTCTTGTCTTTTCCACCCCCCTCCCTGCTGCCATCTGGCAGATAATAAATTAATCTTATGTTATAGACGGAGGGAGCTCACTTTTTTTCTTTTTTTTTTTTTTTTTCCCCACAAATTGCCTTCCCAGCCTATCTTCTGGGGTTTGCCATATTTTAAAAAATAAGCCTGCGTGTGTGTGTTTTTGTTTTTTGTTTTTTTTTTTCTTCTATATTTAAGAGCTGCCAGAATATGGGATCAAATAAAAACGCTTGCAGCAGCCCTGCATTGTAAGCTACCAGTGTTTGCTCTTTTTCTCTGCCTCTTGCAACATACAGTTGTTCGTAGATTGCCAGGTAATGCATGAAAGAGATGCTGTTCTAGCCAATTGATAGCATTTTCAGATGGATATAAAAATAGATGTGGGTACGAAGTTGGTATCCTTATGGATTACTTCATTTCTTTGGAAAAAGACTTAAGGTTTTGATACGTTTCCTGAACTTCAGACATGTTATTTAAGTCTGGACCATGTTTGTAGTAAGAAAAATGATCAGAGGGGGAAAAGAAAAAAGAGGTGAAAAGGCAAGTTTATGTAAGGGATGTTGAGATAAGTAACTTCCATTAATACTACACCTAGAGCAAACTTTTATTGCTTCCTCGTGCTTCTTTGGAGAATCTAAAGCAGTAGTAGGATGACATTGTGGTCGCATCTAAAATCTGCTTAAGACTTTTATTACTTTAAGAGTTTTAAATTGTCGCTCTGTGTTCAGTAGTGCTGCTGTTAAAACAGGGTTCCTCTGTAGTGAAGTCCATCGGTTGCGTTTTGCATAAGGGGTGGAGAGTTTCTCATTCAGGTTCTGGATTTCTGCGGATCCCTGCAAGGATAGTTCTGGATGGAGCCATCAAAAGCATGTTACTGTTCTCCTTTATGCCCGGTAGTACGTAAAACAAGGTTCTCCTTTAGTTTTTCACAGTCAAGCATGGATACGGGAAACACGTAACATCGCTCAATGTAGTTACAAGGTAGCTCTGGATGAGAAAGTGGCATTTATGAGGCAATACTGTGTTGCTATTAATTAAAATATATCTTAATGCCCTAAGTTCTGCTTAAATGCCTGCACTGCTGCTTTTCTGCATGTGTTTTCATTCAGGAAAAAATTAATAGTCTCCATTTGACATCTCTGAGGGAATCTATGTTAAAATCATGAATTCAGCACTGTTACATGAATTCATGCAATTCACCTTTGTGTCAAGAGCTATGGCAGTGATGTTGCTCAACAGAAAACACAAATTATGGCACGCAAGACCATTGCCTAACGTTCAATATCATTAAATAAAAAAACTATACCACGCAGCAAAGTTGCTCAACCAATGATGCCATGCAATAGAGTTACACAATAAATCATACTGAAACACTACTACACAGCAAAATTACACAATAAAATGTGAAGAAATTTTATTCCCACTACTACTCCTACACAAAGATTTCTCATTCATGTAAAACCAAATTTACTTATTCTTTCCAGTTCTGGCTTCCCTTTGTTATTGGACACCCAAGTTCTGACTTTAGCTCGGTTTTCAGCAGGATCCAGTGGGATTGTCCTGCCGGCAGGTGTTTTCTAACACTGCCCTAGGCTCCTGTGATGGGACTCGTGTAGAACTGTGCCAGGATGCCCCACTGAGTCTTGTGCTGCTTTATTTTTGTGCCATAAAAGTTTGTTCCACCCCTGCTTTGTGCTATTTAAAAGGCAACTGACCTTTTCTGAAGGAAAAAAAGCCAAAACCAAAAAGACTGAGTATATGATAAGCCTAACTGGATTTTGTTTGAATGATGTCACAATTTTTTTAGCATTAAATGTTCTATCTAAAGCAAGTTTTCTTGTGGTTTTGTTTGGGGTTTTGTTTGTTTGTTTGTTCTGCTTTTAAATCTTGCATTTGGGAATAATAACAGTATTCTGTGACTTTTCCCCATATATATTGTCAAATACATTTTCAGCCTTAGCTTAATATATTTTTGCATGTTAATTTGTTGAAATACTAGTTTCGTTTCTCTCCTTTCTTGACTGTCATTTTAGACCCTTTCCATTTAGAAAGCCATAAACTTCAAGGTAGAGGGGTAGAAAGGAGAGGAGAGGTAGAAAGGACAAAAACTCAGTCTCAGCAGTCATCAGGGGGGAAAAAAAGGTGGTTGGGGGAACAGTTACTATCAGGAAAGATGATCTAGGAATGCCGTGGCATTATTTTTATAAGGGCATGGGACCAGTAACATGTAATAGGTAGGGCAGGGCTTCCTCCTCTCTCTCTGCTTGGGTAGCTGGTTGGGGTTAGATCTGCCAGGAAGGATTAAGGGTATGATTAGATGACTGAGCAAGTGACTTAAAGGGAGGTTCCAGGCTGAGTCCGGGGGAACTATTAAGATGAATAACTCAGGACACGATCCAGGAAAGAAGAATGTGGAAATCTCAAAACGTGGGTGAAGAGACCATCGGCAGTTGGGGAGGGGGCGTGGGAGACTGGCTCAAGAAGGAGATTTCTTAAACCCTGTATCAAAAAGATTTATTTTAAAGCAACTAGTTAATTTGAATGGTTTGAGCTAAAGAACAGGAGGATTTACCAACTTTGGGTGAGAATGCTTGTCCTTGGAGCTCAAAGTTAAAAGGCAGCAGGGCCATCCCAGGCTGTGTGGGATTGCTTTGGAACAGCAACTATTTACAGCTGTTGCAGTTAATAAGATTACAGACTTTTTCCATCAGGAGGAAAGGAGAGAGGAGAAAGATGCAAACTTTCACTTTAGTGGTAGGATAGTCTTGTAAGTAGCATCTTGTTCGGGAGCAATATCAATCGTAGCTTTTATCAATTGGGTCAGAAGTGGAAGGCAATGAGGATGGGAAAGACGAGAAACTTACGGCTACTTGCCTTAAAAGTGATCAGGTGAAGCAGGTTCCGTGGGAACTCAAATGGCCATAAAAACTTTTGCCAGGAAGATCTTGGGACTGAGTTAAGAATGATCAGGAAATCCAGGTTCAGGTTCTTTTTCAGTCCACGAAACAGAACTGGAAGAAAATGCGTTTTCTTCTTCTTCCCTCATTCTTTTCCCCATGTAGAAACCGAGTGTGGCTAAAGGTTCCCAAATGTTTATGCTTGAGGAAAGTTCATTGGGGTGATCAGCGGAGCAGCGGGATTGTTTGAGTGCAAGTAGTACCTTGTTGTATTGGAGGATTTGTGCCAAAGCTGGAGGCAGGAAGAATCTCAATGAAAGTTCTTCAGACAGTGACATGAGATGAAAGTTCATGAAGCCTGTTTTGCAGAAACAAAGAAGAATGTGTTCCTAAACTTTTAGAGGGCTGGCTGAGCATCAGACTTGGTGATTTGGCACAATACTTGTCTTGCAGGTACAATTTTCTTCTCAAGGGACCAGTTTTTTCAATCTGTGACTGTATAAAACACAAGGATTAGATAGGAAGAAACACACTAGAAGCTGGAGAAGCTGGTGTAATTGGCTTGGCTGGCTTGTGGCAGAGGCACAAGGCAAAACCAAGCAGCACTTGGAGAAGTTGATTACAGAAGGAAAGAATGTTAAAGACTAGATTATGCGAGTCTGCTGTCAATCAAACTGAGCAATAGGAGCATCCCAGTTTACCCAATTTGTTTCATTAAGCATCACATTTAACTGCCTGTCAGTGGAGGGAGGGACTTTATTAGGGAAGAAAAACCAGCTGTCAGTATTGAAGACAATTTACTGGGTGTTTGAGGACAGTTCCATCCATGTTTCATCACCAGGAGATTTTATCAGATTGAGGAACTCAGAAGACAGATAATCAGAACAAAACGGATACCAAGCACCTTTGGAAACGGAAGCATCTCTCAGAAAAGGACATTATAGAGGTGGAAATGTCTGCTTAAAGATTTTTGAATCGCCAAGGTTCAAGAACTTGAGCCTGAGGGAGTGGCCTGAAGCAAAGCTGACGCCATGGACAAGGAGCTGAGTTGTGGCCTAAAATGAAGGAGGAAGAGTTGTAGGTGATCACCTGTAACTCTCAGCTCCAGCAAAGAGATGAAACAGAAAAAAGCCTTTGAAGAGCAGCAGCAAGAATGTAATACAAACTTCTGTTTGAACACTCATCAGCAAATTCCAGAAGCAAAAGGAAATATTTGGACAAAATGGCAAGAACATAACCCAACTTCGGAAAATTCCTTTTAAAACTGTATAGATAGCATGTCTTGAAACCTGTGGAGGAGCTAAGGTGTTACAAATACTCTTAAAGCAGATTCCATGGAGCAAGGTCAGGAAAATGCTTTATACAGAATTCACAGGTTATTGCATGACCTCAGTGCCTACTGCAGGAGGCCAAATGACTGGATGTTTCCAGTTGCAGCCCACTGAAAATTACAGTCCTGGAGTTCTTGACAGATCGTGTTTCTCAGCTAAGACTGTGTGCCATTAGTGAGATGCAAATGAACGTGTGGTCCTGGAGCCACATACTGACACAAGAGGTGAAGAATTCTTGAGCAGTTGAAATATCTGTAGCATGGAGCAGATCACAGAATTGTAGGGATTGGAAGGGACCTTTAGAGATCAGCTAGTCCAGCCCCTCTGCACTGGTTATGTACATTGATTGAGCATAGTAATTGAACTGGTGTTCGTAGGTAGACTCACAGTATGGTTAGAGTTGGAAGGCAAAAGACTGTCGAGTTCCAACCCCAACTGCCCTGCGTGGGGACACCTCCCACTAGACCAGACTGCTCCAAGCCCCATCCAGCCTGGCCTTGAACCCCTCCAGGGATGGGGCAGCCACAGCTTCTCTGGGCACGCTGTTGCAGTGTCTCACCACCTTCACACTAAGGTGTCTCTGGTTGGAGAAACTTGATGAGAAGTTGGTTGTGGTAGTCATTCTGTGTTTATGCTGTGCTTGTGGTGAAGAGGCATGTAGCAGGGCTATGGTTATAGGTATGGAAGACCAGAAGAGGTTGTCTTCAAGCCAGCTGTTCTATACTGTCCTGTGCAACCATTGTCAAAGACTGCGTAAGAACAATTAGTAGAGGAAGGTGTAGGAAATATGGGTTGAGGTTCCTTTTAAGGCCTTGTGGATCAGGAGCCGTGAGGAGTGGGTGAGGCAAGGCTCCACTTTTTCCTCTGCCAGTCCAGACAGGTTTTTGGAGTTACAAGATTCACATAGAAAGGATTAAGGGACTACTTAGATGAAAGGCTCCAAGCGGACATGGAGACAACTTTGGGAGCAAGAATTTACTAGGGTGCAAGACTGGGGTGGGGAGGAAGGCTGTGCTGTGTACTGAAGAGTTTTTTGAGGTAAGGCAAATGAACAACTGGCACTAAATAAGAGTTCATTTAGCTAAAAAGAATTGGCCATAAGAAGCATGAGAGCTTTGGCTTTTAAAGAGTGTTGGTACGAGTGGAGTGTGCCCGGAGCACAGAAGCTGGGACAGCGTGCTTTTAAGGGCAGATCTGATCCTTGAGGGAGGACTGCTCTTACAAATGAACTGTTGTATGACAGGGCTTTGCTTTCTCAAGCTGTAGTTGAAAACAAAGTTGAAGCTACCGTTGGATTTCATAAGGAACTCTTGTGTGGGGGACTGTCTGACTGACATCTCCTTTAGGCAGATGTTGATGGGAGGGGTGCATAGTTTCTGAACGACAGTACTCAATTTTGTCAAGTCTCAAGTGTTTCTGAGCGTATGGACTTCAGGGTCTTGAGGCATTTTAAGGAAATAAGTGAAGGCAGCTCTGAAATTCAGACCTTCTGAGTCTCGCAGTCTTGGGTGTCAGCTCTGTGGGTATTTTCAGGATTGCACCCTGGATCGTAGATTGCAAAGCAATAAGTAGCCCCAAGGCAAGCCTAGAGATGGATTGAGTGCAACGTGTTTTATATTAACTGCCATTGTGTGTGCTTGGATCTGAAGATAAACATGAGCTAGTTTGCCTTTCTCTTGTGGAAGGTGAGGGGGATTAAGCGACCTCAAATTTGGCTTGCATTTGATGCAAGATAATGGCCCGCCTGTGGGCATGGGCTGCTCTTGGTTGTGTCAGGTTCACTCACTTAGGTGCCTGCAACTCAACTCCTTTCTTTATGCACTTGAATAATTTCAGTAGTTTGATCCTTAACTCCTGCCCCGGAGTGTTCTCTCTCTCCATGGCGTTGTGTCTGCTTGTACCATGAGATTCTTTCCTAGTCTAGAGGTACGCCTCTGTTTCGGTGTAATCGTGGACTCTTGACTATTGGGTTTGTTTCCATCGTATTTTCCTATTCCTCTTACCTCTTTCTGCAGTGTCTTCTTCCTGCTGTTGTATATGTTGTGCTTCAGTTTGCGTGACCTCGATGGTTTTCTTATTATTTTTTTTTTTCTCTGCTTATAGATATAATTCCCTTGCTTCCCTCTCCCAGTTATAGCAAGCATGAGAGATCATTTTATTGCTTTATTGTTCACAGAATGTTGCTGGAAGAATGGAATTTATAACCCATGTCCTTCACATTTTCTGCTGAGCCAGTAAATCTTATCTCTCTAGACAAGATTTTATGTCCTCCTATTTCCAGAGCACCTTTGTAGCACCTTGTTTTTAAATGGTTTAAGATATTCTAAAGGGTAAAAAAATAGGTGCTAAATTGAATCATTGAGCTGTAAATAGGAGACTTCATAACCATGTTTTCTGGGTTTGCATTTAATATTTAGTGGCTTACCAGGACAGATACGACCAATAGAAATACTTACACATGGAGTACCCCAAAGTACTTTCACATTTAGGTCAGATTTTCTTCTACTCTGTCTAATCTCAGTTTCAGTGATCCATGAATTTTTGATCAAGAGTGAGAAACTTTTGCAGAAAACATTACAGAAAGCTTAGATTTGGGAGCTATGTGTTACCATGAAAGGTAAAACACGACTGTAGAAGTGAAGAGACTTAACTGTAGCACTCATTTGGGTATGGATTTTCCAGCTGCCAAGTTGATGATTTTGCTACTGTAACTTAGTGGGTGAGAGATGCAGACACTGATCATTCTTCTGGTCATCTTTGGGTATAAGAACATTTTCCTATTAAGTTCATGTTTTGAAAATCAGCATTTCAAAATTAGTCTGTTTTTGGGGGTTTGGGGTTGGTTTTTTTTTCCCCTCTCCATAGATTTGTCATTTTTGCTGCTTGTCAAAGGCACATTGAGCAAGTAAATTCTAAATCTTTTGCTGTGTTATTTTTCTTTGGAGGCTTTGAGTGATGTACTTACTAACAGAAGACCTAATGAACCTCACAACTGTAGATTTTACTTCTGCCCCTGAACTTTGAAGAGAAGAGCTAATATATTTCAATAACTTCTTGGATAGTTTTTACTCAAAACAGAATTCCTCCTCATGCATCCTTCTGTAAAACCAAATTGATTTGGTGCTGATGCAAACAGAAAAGACAGGTAGTTTATCAGAGATATTTCAGCGCAGCTCCTTGCAAATGTTCTCCCATACCTTTCTGGTATTATTTTTAGGTAGATTTCACTTGCCATTGCTGTTTTTCATACATGTTATGCCTCATCCCTGGAGGGGTTCAAGGCCAGGCTGGATGGGGCTTGGATCAACCTGGTCTGGTGGGAGGTGTCCCTGCCCAGGGCAGGGGGATTGGGACTGGATGATCTTTAAGGTCCCTTCCAACCCAAACAGTTCTATGATTCTGTGTTCAGTCACTGCATCTAAGCGTCTGTAAATGTTCACCTGCAACCCCAAATCACTCTGTTACAAGAGCAGCAACATCAGTTGTTTATATTTGCTGTGTCTTTCAGCATCAGCATCCTTCCGCTGTGGTAGTACGTTGGTAAGACATAAATCAGTGCTGAACTTAGTGTCCCGTGTGTGTGACACATGGCTCTCTACACTGGATAAAGCCTTGTGGAGTTATTATTAAGCTGTTATTAATAATCCTTCACATTTTTCAAGGGTGTTAGCTTCTAACTTGGGGAACCCAATAAAAGCGTCTATGGAGAAGATTTATTCTATGATCATCCTCTTCGGCGTTACAAAACCGGGAATCATGTTAGATGGGACAACAGTCGAATCTGTTATTGCAACATTGAATGGGCATAAATCCTGTGTTTGCATTACTGCTTACTGATACCCCTACAACTATTTTCATAGTACCAAACCCCACCGCTTTTGTGTGAAGTAATGACATCTGAGCTCTCAGAAATACAGTTTTGGTTTAGACCAGAAAAGTCTGAATAAAAGTTTCGATAAAGAAAATGCTGTAGAAGGAAAGCTTGTTGGAGTGTGTTTTATGCAGCAATATTATTTCTTTAGAAATACAGAGACATGGGCTGGTTCTGTAACTAGTTCATAAAATTGCATCCCATGGGTTGGTTGGGGTTTTTTTCTGTTGTGTTTTTTTTCATGTTTTCTGCATCTGTTTACTCTGTAACTTGTAGCACTTAAGGGTGGGCATGCAGGTATCACTGCACTGGGCATACATCTTGCTTTTGTGATGTTTGAAAAAGTAAGATTTGACAAACAGAAGAATGCTACGTGCCTTGGGGGCTTACTATCTTGCAAATCTTGTGTAAGCTTCAATGAGGATTATATTTCTGTTATTCCTTGAAGCCGAGTGTTTGCACTGTCCTCATAAATAATTACAATCAGTAGAAGAGGTAAATGAAAAATAATTTGAACAAGGCAATCTCTTAGATTTGGAAATCCTGAGACTTGATATTGCATTGATAAAGCTCCCAAACGTCATAATAATTCCATTATTATCTTTGTCTTGAAACAAGTGTATCCTGTAATTGCTGTGTACAAAGACAATATGGGATTAGTGATGGAGTGATGGGAGTTCCGGGAAGACTAGGATGCTAGTTAGAGTAACGGGAATACTGGTTAAAATACATCTGACCTTTTAACAACAAATTGGGATTAGGCATTCCTGTTACTTTAATGGGAGTTTATGAAACACGTGCATATTACGCAGGTGTTCATTAGCTGCAGAAGATGCTCTTAGCTATATGGTATTTTGATTTTACCTTGCTGTATATGGCTTTAAAGAAGACTAAACATTCAATTACGGAGCCCTTACGTTAAAAACCAAACCACAGCTGGTTATAGGCAGCTCTAGTTAGTCCTTTTGGGTTTGGGACAGGCATCTCTCATTCCTGAGTGCAACAAGATTTGTACAGCTTCATCTGCAAACTTCTAAAATCCGTGGGTTCTGTTGGTTTTGTTTTTCAGAGTATACGCTTTCGTTATTCATTGTGCTTGAGACTGATTATTTTTGTTCTTGCATCTCAGCTCGATGTTTCCTAGCTTGTTAAAACAACAGTGTTTTGCTGTAAAATTTTGTTATCTCCTGTTCTCAGTCCAAACAAATTGGGTTGCTCTTGGCCAGTTAAAGCTTGAAGATAGACAAAGTACTAAACTCAGATACTTGTGTTCATTCTTGAAGATCAAAGTAAGCATGTTTTTTCTGTACTCTTCTGTATTAAAAAAAAATAATAAAAAATTACTTAATTAAATTTCTTGTGCCAGGTTTTGGGAACCTTTGCCCATATAGCACTGTGTACATGCCATCCTTAGCTTTACCAGTAACATACTGACCTCTCTGTTTTCTTACCAATCGTAACCACCACCGACGCTATGACATTATCGTGATTAATTCTTCTGTGAGGGAAAGCAGCAGGGGCTTGATCGGTTTCGTTAATTTGCCCTGTCAAACAGGTGCAAGGCAGATTTAAACGTTTGTAGAGTATCCAGAGAAGAGCCATGAAAATGATTAAGGGATTGGAAAATACGCCTTCAGCTGAATGAAATAAGGTGTTTCTTTAAATAAATAAATTTAAAAGGCAGTTAGTAAGTGACCTGATGGCTGCTTATAACTACCCAAAATGAGGAGGAAAAAAATTGATAAAAGATGGGTCTTCAGTCTGGCAAAGTGTCACAAATTGGTTAAAATTTAATCCTAATTCCTTTGGATTTAAGGAGCAAATGTATGCAGTGGGTCCAGTAACATATTACAGCTGTTACATGTTCTACTGGGTTCCCTGCCTCTGAAACGTCATATCCTATAGTAAAATGGGAAATTCTTCTAAGGAAAGATCTTTTAGCTAAAATGTGCATTAAGGGAAGTTTCACGGTCTTTGTTTTGTAGATTATACTGGATTGCAGCGTTCCTGAGTTAGGTAAAGATACCTTTCACCCTGTCAGACTCAGAAATACCTGTAGATTCAGAAGGTGCAGACACTGCCAAATGCAATAGAGAGTGAGATAAAGGTGAGAAAGAAGCATAAACTGGACATTTCTTGTGTCCCAATCCTTCTGGGTTCCTGCAGCAACCTCTCTGCACAGTGAATAATCAATATTAAAGTAGACAAGCTAATTCAAGCACTGGAAACCTTTAAGAGTCATTCATTTTGGGCCCTATAAACTGCTCTACTAAAATTGTAATAAATAAGTGAATAGAAAATTACGTGGCCTCTCAATTTTGACTTTGCAGTGGTTCCTCTCTAGGTCTTCAGTCTCCAGTTGTGCTGGAGTTAGATGTGTGCTGTTTTAAAGGCTGAATTTTTAGCTTCAGCTGTTGTTCCATTTGTACGTTCTGAGGTTTTAGTTAGTCAAAGACTGAGCTTTTTTCTTAGAATCTCTACAAACTGGTAACAGTAAACGTACTTTCAAGTGATTCTGATGCATTACTCCATTTAGTTTAAAAGGCTGGGGTCTAATAATGTAGAAGCTTATTCGAGTTTACTTTCAACTGAGTAGTGGTTGTGTAGCCACAGTGGACTTATTTTCACTTGTAAATATTTGCAGGACCGAGCCATTATTTCTAATATAAATGCAGAAAGAGAAGAAGTATGTTGTGCAGAATATTAACCTGTAACCAGAAAGAAGAGGAGGAGAGGGGGGAGCACTGAAATACTGCAAAGGAGTTTACTGTGAAAGCTTTGTAAACATTTTAAGGTGTGTGGAGTTATGTTTCTCACATGTTTACAAAACGAAAACATGCCATATAAGAAATATCCTTCAATTAGAGTGCTAGCGGAGCTAACAAGGTGTGTGAAATTCTTAGGTAATTAAAACAGCATAGTTCACAGAACAATACTCCAATTAGATAATGCCAGTTTGCCTGCCTTATATTGTGGAATTATAATTTCACTCGTTTAAGGAAATCTTTCTTAAACTTGAGATTGGGCTTTGAGAGGACTCCTTGCTAAAATAAACAGTGTGATCTGCAGAGAGCTCTCACTGTTAAGAACCGCTTTTAAACAGTCACCATCATTTCTGCAGTGTCTTTAGAAATGTAATTGGACAGATGGATGTGCTGGATTGGCACTGTAAGTGTCTTTGCGCTGAGAATAGTATCAATAGCTATTAATAACTTTGAAAGGCTCTCCAGATAAATTAGTGAGTAGTGACCTTATAGCTAAGGAATACATATGTTGCTAAAGTAAACGTAAAGACTTACTAAGGGTTGATTTTGAATCTCATATGAATGCAGGGAATTTCAAAAGTCATGTATTTTAGTTATGGAGTATTTTCTGTAACACTAATACTAAAAGCAGAGGTAATCACCATTGTGCTGTTTCAGCATTTCTCCTGGTGAATGTAGGAGCAACTGCGCTATGCATTTTTTTGCTTCTTTTAAAGCTTGTACTTCTTGAGGAAAGAAAAAAAAAATTATCATAGGCTCAGTTAATATGCAGGAAATTTAACCATCTGAAATCCTCTCTATTGGAAAGGAAATGATGAACCACATTTGACAGCAGTATTTGTGTGTTAGAACACTTAACAGTATGTTTCACAGAAGTTTCTTGTTATTTTAGCGCTAGATCACTGTCAGTGCAGTCTTATTGAAATTCATCTTCATTTGCCTTCCATATTTCAATATAGGTTAATTATGTCTTCTTTGGACATTACTGGGTAGGGTATTCAGTACTTTTCACTGGCCCTGCTTTTGTTCTTGCTTTGGAGGAAGAAATCAGAGAGATTTATGTGTGTATTTCCTGTTAATTGCCCCATGTAAAGAATTAAATCCTGCAAGGGTAAGTGCCTCGGGGCAATTTCAATTATTTTTTTAATATATATAAACCAGATATGTATATTCTTCTATTTCTTGTCTCATTTTTGCAATGTGAAACTTTAAAATGTATATAAGCAAAATGACAGGAAAACCTTGTGTATATAAAGATTTCATATCCTTTCCTTACATAACAGTAATTTTCTATCAGGAAGACATTAGCAGGTAGCTCATTCTGTTCTGGATTCACCTTTCCAATTGAGTGCAACTCTACATGTTTGTTCTGAAACTTCTCCCACCTTACAAAAAAAGCACTTCACTATGTGCTGGGCCTTCACAACAGATATTTTACTTGTGATCGAATTAGAATCTGGGTCTTAGGATTTGAAAGACAAATGCATTAATCCCCTGAAAGATTCAGTCAGTCTCTGTCAATTCTAATCAGGTAAAGGCAATGGTCATTTTGCTTCAGAGCAGTTGGAGGGATTTTTTAATTCTGAGAGCTAGCCTTTTTTATTTCAAGCCCATTTTGTGTTTCAGGTAATAGTGTACCTATTGCAGGATTTAATACACTCATATATTCCCATAAGCTATTACAGTTCCCTATAATTTGCAGAAATCATTTGTGGTCATGAGCACCAGCTAGTAAGTAGGACACAAAATTGTACTGGTTTTGCTAAAACAGGGTGGGAGGGTGTTGGAGTAGCTCGGGAGGTTTGTCACTTAAACAGATGACTTAAGAGAGTGAATTTATCTTGGTTGGAAAGAGGGTATCTGAAAAGCAGTTTGGAACGAGGGTCTGCATTTAACTGTTTTCTGTATAGAACGCAGCCAAGCAGGCCTGCCTGCTACACTGAAATTAAATTGTTTTTTTTAATACCTTCTGTGCAACACGGAGGGTGCGTGGAACTGATTTAAAACTGAACAAGTTACTTTGCATTACCCAGGCGAGATCTTGTGATGAACAAGTTTCTAAATCTAGCATGTTCTGTGATGAATAGTAGCACGGGTTTTGATGCCACAGTATTAGTCAAAAATAATCGTATGCAGAGTCTCCTAAATGCCCTTAAAATAAATGCAGGGTGTTCTTAGTTAGCACAGTAGGAATTAGAATAAAGTTTTTTGACTATTAATATGCTTCTGTTTTGGGCAGGTTGTACTGAATCACCTACTGTATTCGCTCTCCTACAGGCATTTTATGTTCAAAGCATTATTAATTGTCATGGAGGAGGTCAGGCCCGCCGAATCCCAATCCGAGATTCCCTGGGCAGTGTGTGATGCGCTCTGTATCAGTGAGCTGTGCTTTTCGTGCAAATACGTCAAGAATTTTCTTGAGATGTGGTGTCGCACCATCCAAAAACCCTACGCAGAGGGAAGGTCACAGGCTGCAAGCGTGATACAGGTGTGGAAGTGTAATGGCAGCTGCCCAGGTGCTCTTATGTTGTTGTCAGTTAATTAAATACATCTCTTGGTTTTCTCCAGTTAAGTTCTTCAATTTGTAGTGTTTGTGGGAAGTGGGTGAAAGAACTATTTACAGTGCTGATGAAACAGGAGGGAAAGCACACTTGGAGCTGGGCTTTTATAAAAGTTGTCCCTTTGTCTTTCCTTTCACCCTCTGGTCAACCTTTGAAATCTAGAAATCTTTGTCTCCTGCCATAAGAAAAGAAATCTGGAATCGGTCATGGTTTCCTATTTTCAGTACTGGGTGGTAATGTTCAGCTCTGGGGTAAAATTCACCTCATCTCTCTTTTTCACGTTTTTTGTGTTGTCACTTCAGCGTTCAGGATACCATGAAACTCTGGGTTAGAAAACAGAAGATAGAGTCTCTCGTATGTCCTTGCCTCTTTATATTGCAAGGTGTGAGAAGGCTGGGAAAGCGGCTGGGTCTCTTGCCTCACCTGCTCCCAGCTCTTTGCACACTCCAGTGTCTGAATTGAGATGCGGATTTGATTAAAGTGTGTCACACAGGCTATTCCCAGAGCTGTCTCTTAATTAAGAAGTGACACCTTTCCTCTAGCTTGGTGGAGTCGACTCTTTGTCTGTTATTCCCTACCAGGTGGATGATGGTTCTCCATTTCTCTTGACTTTTCAATGGTGTTATCTTTTATTTTTAACTTCTGATTGGTAGAGCAATTGCTAAAAGCAAGCAGGAACTGAAGTGTAAAGGAGGCAGAAGTTGAATAATTGCAATGCACTGATGTGATTTCACCATTCTGTGAGGTCTAGAACATGGGGCTGTTCCTTTACATCCCAAGACCCTACACGGTACTATAAAACAATCCTTCTCATGTTTTACAGAGGAGTACATTATATTGTCATAGAAGTGTCTGTTCCAGGGACTTGCTGAAAAGTAAGAGGTAACTGTCTTTTCGTGCTTTCTTCAGTTCCATTTCACTGCCTGTGTTTCTACAGCCAATCTATCTGAATTTTTTTGCCATCCTCCCTCTACTCCTTGCCCTGTCTTGCCCTTGGCTTCTGTTGGTGGCTGCGATCGGCCTTGTTGGAGGTTTCCATGCATTAGGATAACTTCTGTCTTCTGGAATTAGCAGCCACAGTGGAAGCAGCCAGGTGTGTTTCTTCTTTTCCACTTCTTTTTAGCCCCCCCAGTATCTTACTTGCAACGTGCAGATCAAGTATTGATAAATCAACCAGAAGCAAGAAGAGTCAGTGCCACATGCACTGTCTTTCTGTCAATCACAGTATGTGTGGTTTATTAGAAACAGAGGGTCTCATGAAATCTGCTCCTAAAATGATGTTCTAATTTACAATCTTAAGGGCAACCAAGGAAATGGGAAAGAAGTGAAGGAGGAGTAATGGCAGCGCTGTTCTGTATTTTCCTCATCGTATCAGAGTTCCTCATTTTTTAGATAAGAAGGATTTTCTAACTTGCTTGGGATCAGGAATTAATTTATGATATAGAGGGGTTTTTGCTGTCTCTGGGTTCCCATGAAGAAAACCAGTTCTATGTTGAAACTTCTCCTCTAGGTAAGTTCGTGGGCAACCACATTGCTATTGGTGAGTTTGCCCACAAATGACTGAAGGCAGGTGTTTAGACATCTGAGCTTCCCAAGGAGCCCTGTGCTGTGGTTCCCATCGGGACTCCAACTGGCCTAAGCATCTGGAAAATAATCCAGTTAGCATCGTAGAGCTGTGCAGTGTCTGAAATATCAAAAGTTATGGAATAATTACCTTTTATTTCTTGCTATAACTAGAGATTAGCCATCCTGGGGTGGGGGGTGGGGGGAAACATGGAGTAAAGAGATGTCACTGCAGTCTCCCCCTTCTCTTCTCTGTAGCAAAGCCATCTTCTAATCCTAGATGTCACTGGTTCATCAGGCTAAGTGTGTGTTTTTTGACACAGATCCAGAACTTACTCTAGAGCCCAGAATATGCTATATTATGTGTAACTCTGGATTTTGTGAGTGGCTGAAGGAGACTGTAAATGAAAGCTTTGTGTCCCATATGGCAGCACAGATTACCCTCGCTAGAACCATCCCTTTAAACTCTTTTATTTAGTTGTTTTTCAGTAACATTGTTAGTATTCTGTTTGAAACATAGGAGACTGACCTACAACAAATAGCAAAAGTACTTGGATAGCATCATACAACCTGTATAACATTAATTTGAGGCTTTTTAGTGCCTAATGTTTAATTAATAAAGGTTATTAATTTCCTCAGTATTTTGCCAAATTTGTCTATCTTTCATGCACAAGTATGATACTTTCAGTGGTGTTGAATATTTGATTACGTTGCTGCTGCAGTCACTGTTCATCATAAGCAAAATTGTTTTGGGGGGATTAGAGGATGGGGTTTGGGCACACGTGATTCGGTTTGCTTCGTTGCGTTGGGTTGTCAAACCAGGCAGTAGAACTTGCGTGACATAATGAATCTCTGCGTGAGATAATGTGACATAGTGGGATTTTTAAAACTATTTTATTTAACCTTCCTAGAAAGAATGAGTGTGCTGTGTTTCTACTGCCTGGTGCCGCTGTTCCAGGAGAAAATAATACTTAACAAATGCAATGCTTAAAATGATGATGGTATATATTTTGTTGAGACCTTGTTGACTCCTTCTGTTTGCTTCACCCCCCCCAGACAAACGTGTTGATGACTGGCCCTTGATGCAGTCTCCATTTCCAACACTGACAATAAGCACTATTTATCTCCTCACTGTCTGGCTGGGCCCCAAATGGATGAAGACAAGAGAGCCCTTCCAGTTACGTTTCCTGTTGGTTGTTTACAACTTTGGAATGGTTCTACTCAACTTCTTCATTTTCAAAGAGGTGTGTATGCCCTCTCACAAGAGGGAATTTCTATTTCAGTCTGAGGGTGTCTATGGATTGCAAAATCAAAATGGTCTTACATATTCATGATGTCTATTGAGGGTGAATGTTTTTCACAAACTTCTAAAGGCTGAGTTTGCCTTTGATGTCAGTATTTCTATAGCTGGGTACGTTCTGTCTGAGAAAAAATGCACTACGTGAGTCTATAGAAAGAATATGTGTTAGTGGACAGATTAACTAAAATATGTAGAGATTTAACACTTGTAACTGATTTTTTTCTTTTTAGTAATCCTAAAGGGTGTCAGAATTTGTCTTGTTAGAAACTGAGCTGTTAATTGGTGCCTTTAATGTGTTTGTAATTTTTAGAAATTCAGGTGTCCATTGTCTGTGAGACAAAGTATCTTGTCTATTAGGTATATTTTAGAATAGGAATAAAAATTACATTAGCTGTATCTTTAAATAAAATTAAAAAAAAAGGATACAGTCGTATAATATTTGGGTTGCAACATTCTGACTGTGTTATTTTTAATAAATTTCAGTGTTGCTGCATTTCTGCTTTGTGAGGTTTCTGTACAGAGGAACTGACTAGTAACAGTGCAGTGGATCAGCTCCTTAGCAGTAGCTAAGTGGGATTACTTAACAGTTTGGTAATCGTTATTCAAGGATAGCTGTCTGGAATATAGCTGATGCAAAGGAGCAGTTTATGCTGCTGTGACTTTGCTCATGGGGACTGAGAGTCTTCTTCGTGGAAGACCTCGGATCATGAATTTCCGGAAGCAAGCAAATAAAAAGAGCAGTTAAAAGTACAGCATTGCAAAATTATTTTTCTCGCTGGTCTGTAATTTGCCAGCGAAGCATTGCATATCTGGTGATGATCTGCATGTTGACCCTTCCCCTGAGCTCCTTATAATAAAATCGTTAACTGATTTCATCCTTTTTTTTAATACATAGCTCAGTGAAATATTAGCCATTGCACCTCAGTTGTCGTTTATGTTAATTGTTTCCTTGCACTATTCAACTAAGTAAATAAAATAGTACAGGTACAAGAGAACTTAATGCTGACTCCTGTGGATGGTTGTGGGAATGGATGAAATCTGGTCGTCTTGGCAGCTTCAAACCAAAACCCCTCTGAAATGAATCCTGCAGTACTTTTGCCATGTCTGTCTTTTTCACTTATTCTTTTAAATTTTTTATTCATAATGTGAATTATACCAGACTTGTGGTCAATTAATTTTCAGACTTATGTTGCTTGTAGGATAATGCATATGTTTGCCTGGCTTTTCCAAATCACTGAATTTACATAAAATTGAATGGGACTGCAAATACACATTTGCTGCAGGTAGACTGAAAGCTCACAAATTTAGACACAGGCAGAGGTTCTAGTTCCTTGCTATTTCAAATGGTAGGTTGTTACTCAGGGATGTGAAGGCTACGGATACAGCATTTACAGGAAGAGTCTTTTCTTGATCTCAGAGACTGATAGGAGGAAGGTGTTCAAGTTTCAGTTGTTCCCTTTAACCAGGCAACTCCTGCTTCAGTTTACCCAAGGTTTACCATACCACTGTGCTGCTGTTGTAATTTGCACGAGTAATGTAATTGTTATGGGTAAAATGATATGGTTTGTATTTTGGGAATGACTGTAAAGTTTCCAGGTATTGCTGAGAACAGAATTTGAATGTGAAACTCCTTTAATGTTATTTAAGTCATCAGTCTGATGGCAAGCTGTATCGTTCACCTGTGATAACTTACATTAAAATGGTAAGTCAATAAAGCACTGCTGGGTTGTGTAGTCCAAGACTCCCATGTGTTGAACTCAAGTTCATTTTCCATTTAGGAGCAAATTTTGCTTAGAACATGCAGAAGTCCCTGACGTGTAGCCCCTATTTTGCCACAAAACCTTGAATTTCTTATTCTACTTCAAGGCAGTCTGATGAAGTCACCTCCTGCCTTTTGCCAAGTTAACCTTGGTCAAATTAGCAGCAGAGATTGGTTGGTTTGTGTACAGTGAGGACTGAACTGTTCCCTGCTCTTCTCTGATATTACCGAATGTGCCTGTGTGGGACCACACTGGAGAGCAGTGATGTTACAGCAGTTGGTAGATGGGCTTGGATGATGTAGAAGTAGTTCAGTTGCTTTAGGATCATTTCCGTGGACAGTTCTTTCTTTCATTTCCCTCCTTAACAAACACATGCAGCAAATAAGTCCAGAGTTTCAAAAAGTTTTGCCTGTTGGTTTTATCTGGGTAACACTTGTCTCTCTGCCTCTGTCTGCACTCCTGGTGTTGGGTGCAAGCTGAGATACCAAAGTAAACTCGAGTTCAGTCTAAATGAGATGGGAGTCAGGTCAGCGGTAAGAATAGTCAGTGCCAACCCATGTTTATTTTGGAGATCGTTTGTATCACCCTTCTTTAATTTTACGAGTCACAATTTGCAGGTTACGTCTGCTCCCTTGATGTCTTTTTTTGATCCTTAACAGGGTGGGATTACACTCATGGATCATAACCGTATGCTTACGGATGTCAAGATTAGAAGTATTACTTGACCCTTGTACAGCTCCAGACAAGTGTCCTTCTTTCCAATGGGAACTTGCTCAAATGTCAAGTTTATCTTCTCCTGTTCGGGTTATTGCAACGTGCTTTGTTTGGAGTGGCCCTACAGGAGCACTTCACGTGCTTTAGGCTGTTGGCACAAAATGGGGAACTTTTCTTCATCCAGTTTCTCTCAACATGTTTTATGGGTGCTCAGCTTTGACTCTTCAGGGGTTTTTTTCCGGGATTTTGATTGGTATACTGTTTTAAGAATAGTAGATATTAGAATATTTAAGAATAGTAGGTATTTCTGACCCTGAAGCTAGAGCCATCATGTTTGAATAGCTTAAGGTCATCCTAAAATTCTTACTAGTTTGTACAAGGCTCTAATTATCTGGGCAGATACATGCAGGGAAAAATGAGTACTTTCTTTTTAATTTACAAGAAAAAAAATAGGTACTGTGTAACAACAGGTTATTAGAACTAAGTATTGGCTTTATTTAATAGTATTCTCAGGACTGATAAGGTTGTTTTAAATATTTCTGTTCAGGTAAGTTTGAAGTAGCAAGAAATTTGCTGATAATTGTTATGAACATGTTTTATGTAGCATCTTTCCCCTCATGTATAACTTTAATATTTTCAGCTGTTTTTGTCGTCAAGAGCTCGAGGGTACAGCTATGTCTGCCAGACTGTGGATTATTCAGATAATGTTTATGAAGTTAGGGTGAGTATTTCTTTTTTGTGTCTGTATATGAATGTGTGTGATCCATAGCACTTACATGATGGTTTGAGTCTTGTCTGAAAACAGTGTTTCCAAAGTCCTGCTGTCAGCCGTGACTGTATCCCGTTATATTCTCACCCATCGCTTCGGGTTTGGCTGCATTGCACGTAGCAGGTTTAATCAAAGTGCATCAGCGTATTTGCATGAACTTTCATCTGACTGCTGCAAGTCAGGGTAGTCTTAAAGATACCATCCTTGGCTTCATCTGTGGTTGTACAATCCAGGATAAACTTTGTGTACATACCTTGGTTCCTCGCTGAGGTTTATGATACCAGGGTAACCGCAGTGAAGGTGTAGTGTTCTATCTAGATCAAAGCAAGTGAGATTTGCCAGCATATACTGCGGTTGCGCTTTGCCCTTACTGGTGAGGCAACTTTTTGTCTCCTTTACCCATGTTTGGCTTCATGAGGTCTTGCTGGCTTCTGGCAAATGTATTATCAGTACGTTTCACTGTAGAAGCTTAGATTTCAACTGTGTGTTTTTTGGAAAGCATTCAAATTAAAGTCAAAGTGCAGATGCTTGGTAATTTCTGTAACACTGTCGATTAGCTCATGTACTAAACCTTATCTTCCAGCAGAGCTGACACCTGAGAATCTCTCAGCTGTTCTTGCAGGTTTCACCTACAGATTAGAACATGTTCCTGAAAATGTAATTAAAGTGTGTTAGAATCTAAATACATTTAATATTTAGAATACATTTCAAAAATTGTCTGTCTCCAAGGTGGCTGTTCATGGGTGGTAGTATCCAAAAGCTTGTGCACGTGGCAGGGGAGGTAGTGAGAAGGACAGGTTTGAGTCTTACACATTATGTAGAATGGCTGATATTGCAGAACAACTCGGTGCGTAGATTTTTATTGGCCTTAGGGTAGTCGCCTTTCACCTTTACCGATTCTGTGCACTCACTATTTCAGTCACTAAAATATTTCTGTTAATAATTGTGTTTAAAACCAAAACCTAGCCAGGTGTAACAAATGCTTAACAAGCATTTCAATAGATAAGCAAAATAGAATGCCCTTGGACTCAGCTGACACTGAGGACTGGTATGACATATATTAAAGGATTTTTATATTAGCTAAGTACAAGAGGGTAATGACTTCTAGTATGCAAAAATTCTGTTTCATAGCTTCAGTTTTAGATGCAATTATTTGTGGGAGGCTGTGGAGGGGCCAGACCTGCTCAAGAGAATTATCTTCTGATTTGTTCATTATGACAAACAAAGCATTATTATACAATGAAATAAAGGCAAAACGACCTGCACAATTTATTTATTGCATATGGTATGTACAGAAAAGAAAGGTTGCTCTAGCAGTATCTACTCTTTGAATTTCCTGACTTCTTAAGTTTTTTTGCAAACTTGTGGATTTGCATAAACTTTATTTCCAAAGTTTTAAGTTGTAAGATGCTGAGTTTGCAACTGAGATGGTTGAGGAAGCAGGGAAAATTGAGTTTTCTCAAGCTGTTGCAGCAACTGTATAGTGTGTTATCAGTCAAGACCTGCTCATATCTGGTAGTTCTTTTCAACGACTCCTCAATTTAAGTAGATAAGTTGCAAGTAGAAAACTCTGCTTTCCACAAGTGTACTTTGTCTGACTAAAGAGTCTGGGATGCATTCCTGGCCTGCTTGACAGTGTGTCATGCTCTGCTTTTAGAAGGTGTGTTGGTTTTTTTCACACTGTAGGATCAAAAACAAAACAAAACCCAAGCTTCCTCAAGATTCCTTTCACCATCATTTTTCATAGTATAAACCTGCAAAAGCAATTTTAAAATGCAAGTAAATGTGGGCTTCATTTTGCACTTTTGAGTTTAGAATTGTTAAACTTTGTAGCACATCTCTCACGCCTTTTCAATAGATATAGATACTAAATGCCTGGTATGTATTGGATTTTCTTGGAATAGGAATGCTACACTGCAACAGTAGAATTAATTACAAAGCCAATAACTTTTTTTCTAAGAGAATGGGTAAATAAGTCCTGTATTAGTCAGGTAAACAAGGCTGGGACTAACTCAGATGGAGACAGCACTGAGCGCAGAAAACATTATGGACCATGCTCTGGAAAGCAACAGCTTCATATATGACTTTATTGCAGGGCTTAGAAAGCTGAAACAAATACTGAGAAATGTGAAACTAATTGGATATGGTGGTCTAAATGGCAACACAGAAGCCCTGGTGTGACCTCTGCTTCTATCTTTTTGGGAATGGGTCAGTATGATGTTGCCATGTAGTGACCCCCTTTGACCAAAGCTCTTGCTCAAAATGAGGAATCAAGAAACCATCCTTTGTTCCTCAAGGAGAACAGAGACCTGGTAAACAGTTCCAAAAAAAAAACAGTTTGGCTGTCCTGGGTACCAGGACAGTCTTTCCTCTCCAGCCCACATCATGTCCCAGTATAGCGTAGCAACACCAGCGATCTGTTGCTCACAGACCTCTTAAGTCAGTGGTAGCCTCTTTGTTTTACCAGTTTTGAAGGGGATATTCTTCTATGAATTTGTCTGTACGTTTTCTTCGACTTCATCAAGATTCTGGCTTTCACTGACAATTAAGCCTGTAGAAGTTGTTGCTCCTACTAACTTTCTGAACATACCTATGCCTGTTCATCTCATCCAGGCTCCCCTGGCTGTTGTTGTACAAGAGGCAACTGGAGCAAGCAGGGGATGGACATTAGATTCCCCAGTTGCAGGGGATAGAAAATAGATTCCCTAGTTGCAGAAACATTTGCAGAAATAAACTCTTTTCTAAAGGGCTTATTTTTGGGGTGTAGTAGGTAGCCACCTTACTGACTGCTGGCAGGAAGTTGAGAAGTGTGTTTTGTAATTGGTTATATAAAAAAATAAAATGTTCATAGTAGACAAGGAAAAAAAAAAAAAACGGGGAAGAAATCCCCAAGAAGGGATTTTGAAGGAGCTGTACCTGCATCTTGGAAAAACTTTTTTGGTTATGGCTCAGGAGACAACTTAATAAATGCAAAGGGCTGAGGTCTTAAATCCATGCTTTGTAGTATTCCTTTGGAAGCTCCAATATTTGGATTGAATAATTTCCTAACACTGTCTAACTTAAGGCATCGTAGTGTCGGTGAGCAGTCGCTTTCCCCCTCTGCTCACATTTGTGTGTCCCTGTTTCCCAGATCGAGGTCCATCTATTTTATGGGGAATCTGGGGCTGTGTGAGTGAGTTAGTTCCTAGTTTTAAGTGAGCTGACTGTAATCATAAAGCTGAGCTATGTTTTTTCTTCTGTATCATAAACTGCATTGTTTGTATTTATGTCTAGAGCTTGAGTAATTTGCTCATATGAGATGAATATAATAATAATTTACTTTAAACTTGTGTAAGAAGGGGACTTGGCTTAACAAAATAGACTTCGTGGTCCTGTAAACAAAATTCTATAATTGAAGCAGGGAAAAGAGTTCTCTTTACAAGCCATTTTAATTTTTCAAGTTCCTGTTACCTTCTAAGAAGCACCTGTCCCTTCAAACCCCGTAATGGATAAGTGTCTCCAACCTGAAATGAGGAAGGAGGGGGAGGGAATGGAGTCCCACATTAAAACAGCCCCCTGTTCTAACCCCCCCCAGCAAGCAGAGGTCATGGGATCGGACCTCTTGTTGTCCCCTTAATCCTGGGTTGTAATGTGCTGTCTGGTCTTTTAACAGACTTAGATTGGTACATATGAAAATCGCCAGAAAAAGGTAGGGTTGTGACTAGTATTATTCATTTCAGGAATATGCCTTTTTAGCGCATATTTTCTCTAAAACTAAATCTTTCTTTCATGCTGTGTCCAAAGAAAGGCTACAGGTTCGGTCCTCACTAATGATGATTTGCAGAAGAAGTTCAATAGTAGCCATCTGCTGCTGACATCGCTTACATATCTGTGTATTTTTCTACTTTATTTCCACCCTCTGTCACTGATAGCGCGGATGGCCTCGGGCAAATGACTTAACATCTGCTTCATTTTTTTTTCTGCGTCTATAAGGTAATGATCAAAACATCTGCATAAGTCATTGGGAGCACTGAAATAGATCATCAGTAACCTCTCAGCTCTGAGAATAAATGGTAGTAAAATTTGATGATAAGAAGCAAGTGAAAGAGCTGTCAGGCAAAACAAAAAAAAATCTAGAGGAAGATAAAAATCAGCAGGTGTAATCCTGCAAAGAAATGGAGGCTATTTTTGTTCTTAAGTGATAGGAAGCATTTTGATCAAAAGTTCAGCTGATTTTGACCCACAGTCTGTAATTGCTGGCTGTGCAAAGCAGGTGGAATTCAAAAGAAGGGGAATGAGGTATGTTAAATGACTTGTCCAGGCACATATAGTGATCCTGTGGCATCTTGGGCATAAACCATAAGTTTTTTGTTGGGTTTTTCTCCACTTACATTTTGCTCTATGTCACACAGTGAGGTCACTATTTGCTTATTGGCTGTTTGCCTTGTTGTTCCACTGTCCCTTTAACAAAACATACATGGGCTTTGTAAGAGATTTTATGGCAGTTTGTTTGTGACTGAGCTATTGATTCTTTAAGAGCTTCTCGGAAGGAAGGACCTCCAAAGTGCTTGAGGATTGTCGTGCTGGCTTCTCGTTTCATGGATACAGTCCATAAAGTGTTTATTGTTAACTCATGAGATGAAAAGATGCTTATCTTAATTTATTTAAGAGATGCAGCTTTAGCAAAGATCTTAGTAAAAGATGCTGGTCTGTTATGCTAATCCATGGGTGTGAGACAAAGCCTTGATGTGGGTGTTATTAAACATCTGACTACCTGTCCCAGAGGCAGAACTGTACTGGGTATTGAGCAATACATATCTATATACATATCGATAGGTATAGATGGCTCTTGCAGCTTGCCTCTGTGTCTGGGAACTCCAAGATCTGTGGGGGTGACTTTTCTCTCACCAAGCTTCTCTCCAACTTTGACAGATATTGGTATCTTTTTATATAAAATTGACAAAAGCTTGCTCCTCTTCCCGAGACCTGAAGTAGGCTAAATCACATCCAGGGACTGAGGAGGGTATTCAGTAATGGATATAGAAAAGTCTGCAGTTTGGCAAGAGTAAGCTGTGCAGTCCCTTTGGGAAGCTGCAGAGCCTGCAATGCAGATCTGCGGCACTCTCCTGCTCCCCTGCTGCTTTTTTCCTTCTGCTGTAAATCTCTCCTAAAACGTTCCACCAGTTCCAGTGATGGCTGTGACAAACTTACTCTGAGGAGAGAAGTGTTCCTTTCCCCCTGGCTCGGCGAGGTGGAGGATAACACCGTGCAGGGCTGTAGCATTGCTCTGGGCTGCTCGTTCTCCTGGTTGCCCTTTCTCTCTCTTGCCTAACTGCATGTGTGTATTTGGGAAGGGAAGCTACCACTGTCTTAACTTTTTCTCTTCAGCCTCCCCTGCGGACTGAGGGGTTGGTGGGCTTATTTCACACCATGTTAAAGTAAGAAAGTCTGATTTGCCATCAGCCGAGTCCTGAAAGAGCAGGTGAACTTCTTACAAACAGGTGTGTTGTGACATTTGCCTGCTGTCCTTGCTGCTGGTGCCATTTCCAACTATTTTTTTTTTTTTTTCTCCTATGTGAGTCACCATCTGGGATATGTTCTGGTCCCACCCTTGCATAACAAGCTCGATGACTTACGATGCCAGGAACTAGACTTATTGCTACGCTTTGGGAGCTGGAAGGTAGTCCCCACCACCATACCCCCGTATCATAGTATTAGCAAATTGCTAGGCAGAGCTTCTGGGCTTTACCTGTTACAACAGTATCCCGATTTCAGCAGGAAGCCCTGTTTATGTTGCATCTTGGGCAAGATTCACTAGGATGGGTGGATTGGAAAAAGAATTTTGGGTGTGTAGCACTTCCCTGTTGGGTAGCTGGCTTATATCTCTGCAGCTCATATGTCTCCCATGGTCCTGTTTCTTCTGTTCCCTGAGTGGCACAGAGCCACTGGGGGAACGCCGCTTTCCAGAGGGGGTTAGTGAGAGTGAGCTGAGGGGAATATTGCTCGAAGAGATGTGAAATCCGTACCGCACCTCGTTTGTAAGAGTGTTATGGTATCTTCCCACCCATATGCCTGTGGTGCTGAAAGAATTTTATGTAAGGTTTCAGTCTTTGCAACTTCATTTTATCATAATGTTTCTGCCTCGTTGTTCTGACCACATCAAAGTGTTGCCTCATTAGTCCGGGATGCCCTGTGATAGCCTTCTCCCAGAAAGCTTAGGACAGAGAGTGAGGACACAAACTCCCAACCTTTAACTGGTAAACCGTTCAAACTGTTCAGAGATGGCAAAGCTTTTAATTACGTTCTTTTCTACAGTTGTGATTTGTGAGCAGTAGATTCAGAGTAATACTTCCATGTCCAGAATAGATGGTGTATTGGTTTTGTTCTCATACCATTAGGTGCTTGATGACTCCACCTCAATATTTCCCAGGATCAGGGGAAGGAACAGGTGTCCTTCACTTGCAGCAGATCGGTGGAGAGGACTGTATTCCATTCAGCTTGGAATCACTAAAACTTCCATGTTGTCTTTTTTTTCATTGCAGATAGCTGCTGCTTTATGGTGGTATTATGTCTCTAAAGGAATTGAATATTTGGATACAGTATTCTTCATCCTGAGGAAGAAATTTAACCAAATTAGTTTCCTTCATGTCTATCACCATTTCACCATGTTCACCTTGTGGTGGATTGGTATTAAGTGGGTTGCAGGTGGACAAGGTGAGTTCCCTTTCTCCCAAACACTTTTTACTGGACACAAGGGAGAATTATTATTGCTTGGGAGCAATGGAAAAAAGTTTTTGTTGACTTCACGCTATAATATACAAGACTGTAAATAGCACTGAAAGAGTGCAGTAGCTTTAATATGTACTACTCTTCCTCTGTGGGAAATGTGGGGGAGGAAGAGATAACAGGGCAATAATCTAATGAATTGCAAAACTTTTTTTTTTTTCCTCATGGGCATCAATTGCAAGCCTGAAGTTCTGTCTTCAAAATTATTCTTGTTCTGTATGAAACGGAAAGGTGAACCTGTCTTGCCTAACTTTAATTTTTGCAGATACAGAGAACTGAAAAATCTAATTATGGGACACAATCTGTGTGCAAATGTAGTGAAGTTAACGGAGACGTTATTTTGGCATTGTATCTGAGTTGGGGTTTGCTTTCTTTTTTATAAAGAGGCATGTATAAAATTCTGAAACCTTCCCTTGAAGGTGAGCCAATAAATCTGTCGATTAACTTTTAAAACCTAATCATAATGACACAATAATTCATTGTCAGCCTTTTTTTTCCCCTTACTTCCTTTCTAAAGCCCCCATCAAAGAATTGTATTCCATTGTAGTTGCCGCATCCCCCCTTGCCTGCATTGTACCCTTGTTCCTGTTGGTTTGCCTTGTGTCTCTCAAATTATAAGCCCTACAGAGCTGAGGGGTGGGGGGAAATGCCCTGTTTTGTTTGTAAAGTGCTTTATAGGCTTAAAACACTGAAAATAACATGTAGCAAACACTATACCAAACTTAATATTTTGAGGTTTTTTTGTCAAACCACACTACTACTTACTGCATGGGGGTTTTATGCTCTCATTTACTATAGATATTTTCTACTGAATAGTTACTTATGTTCAAAACAAGAAATATTTAAAATTAATGTCTTTGACTATCCTTGAATTTCTCCCAAGTAACTTGCAGGATGCAGGTACTCAACCAGACACTTCGTGATCTTTATTGGCTACTGCACTCACAAAATAAGCTTATTGGAGACTGGGTGCTTACTTGTAGTCTTACTTAGAAGTTCCCTGGATATCTCAAAATGCCCTCTCCCCTGTTGCCTTTTCAGACTTTTCATGATAAATAACAGCGGTTTTCAATACAACAAGTTGCAACTAGTTCCAAATTTGTTTCAGATTTTGGTGGTTCTGCATTACCTCTTAGTTTTTAGCCCCTGCAGAAGGAAAAGCAGCAGTTGCTCTTCTGTGTTGATGTAGCACTACTGCAAAAATGGGGATAAATCTGTGTTCTTCTGTTTTCTAGTTGGTAGCACGTTACCTACATAGACTGATCCATTATAAACTAGACCCTATTGTAACTCACTGGGTCTGGAGCACATGGACGTCTGAGCTGTTTGATGTCAGCAGCTATTGTCTGTATTACCCTAATCTTATGCATTAATAGCCTTTTTTAGCCTCTCTGGCAGTGTAAGAATACCTAAACAAGATATCATTTATTTCTGTTGGATGGCTGCTAATCTTGACAAAGGGTAAAGGGATCTTAATGCAAGTGAGAACTGTCGTCTTCGTTTCCAGCGTGGATCATTCTGGAAAAAACTATACTATACATTTATACACAGCATTACAGCATTTAGACGCAGCATTTTGCACAGTATTTAAGAATGCTGGGTATTGTAAGTCATAAATAAGGAAACCAAAGATTTGCAATTTAAACAAATTCACTTTGGAATGCCCTTAAATGTCTTATAACCATGAGTAAAGTTTTGCTTTGTGTGATTTTTTTTTTGGCCTCTTTAATCAGATTTCCACATGGGTTTCTTGACTTCTTGCTGAGAAGTGAGCCTTGTACATTTAAATATAGTTTAAAAGATTAAAATTCAGAACCTGATACTTTACATTGTCAGACACCGCTCTTTACAATCCTTCAACAAAACTATTGCACTTACACTACAATAACTAATGTGGAATCCGTGTGATTTATGTCTGTTCAACAAAAATCTTACGAAAAGCTTTTGCATAATTAGTTCCAGGGAAGGTGTGACATACTACTTGCACGAACAGCTATTTATGTCAGCACGTGTTGGCAGTCAGGTTTATACTATACTGTCAAATATTTCAAACACAGAAGCCTGGTATGTCCTGTGCTTTATCATTTTTACTATCACATGAAAAAATACTAGAAAAGACTTCTTTCTTTTTTTCAAAATTATGTGACAATCTTCCCTTCTGTTCCTGGACAGCTTTTTTTGGAGCTCAGATGAATGCATTTATTCATGTCATTATGTATATGTATTATGGATTAGCTGCCTGTGGCCCTAAAGTTCAGAAATACCTGTGGTGGAAACGATACTTGACCATATTGCAATTGGTAAGTAAAATTTCTCCCTTTGTCTCAGAAGGCATTGCCTCTGAGTAGACTTCCATTTGCAGAGTTTCCCTACCACCTCCCAATTTAGCAGTTTTCATAACTTAACGCATCGATATACATTTGTGCGGTCAGACCTACGGAATATATCCAGACCTCTTTGATTGTGTATTTTTTTTTGTCTTTCAGGTGCAGTTCCATGTGACTATTGGCCACACAGCCTTGTCTATTTATATTGATTGTCCTTTCCCTAAATGGATGCACTGGGGTGTCATTTTCTATGCTGTCACCTTCATTTTCTTGTTTGGTAACTTCTACTATCGGACATACAAGCTGCCCAAGGAACCCGTAAAGAATGGCAAAATAGCAAATGGTGCTGTTGCAAATGGAGTAAGCAAACCAGAAAATAATGCAGTGGTGGAAAATGGAAAAAAGCAGAAAAAGGGAAAAGCAAAAGGAGAGTAACTTGATCCAGGCCTTAACCGTTGTTGGCAGTGAGGAACCTCCAGTTTGGTTTATAAAAGGAAGAAAAAAAAACCACTATCTGTACCAATTAACCTTAGGTTACTGAAGAGCTAGAACACAGGTATTTTCATTATTTATGAAGATTGTTTTAAGAACAACACTAAAGTTGAATTTCTATTGTAATTATGTAATTATCATGCATATGGTCTCTGTGTAAACTTGTAGACTGCTGGTGTTGGTGAATGTAAGGAAGAATTGCAGCTGATCCCATGTTTAGCAGTCCAAAAGTTAATACCACCATTGATACAGGCAGTTTTGTTGGCACCCACATTTCTTTGGGCAAGGGAGGGGAAGGAAGTAGCGTTTGGATACTTGTGTTTTCTTTCCAGAAAATTATTAAATTTCAAATTATGATGTATTATCTAATCAGAATGCGCAACTTTTCTTATCCTCCTTGGAGAGTATCTTCAGACACATTATGTTTATGTGCTGTCAGAACAGTGTTTGACTTTTCAGACGTTACTTGATTTAACTGAGTGTCTGTTACTTTTTTTTTTTTTTTCCTTGTGTGGAAATATACCTACCTCTTCATCTGCTGAAAAGAATATTGAGCATTAAATAACTGGTTTCTGAAATATTGAGTCCTCTAATATAAATATCCGTTAACACTTATTCAGGAGAAAATACGATTTCCTGTGGGAGTAAAAGGTATTTTTTGGGTCAAGTCCTCAATAACCTTTTCAGTGTAAACTTAAATTTTGGAGTGGTACTTTTAGTACGGCTAAGTGAAGAAAACATTTTAAGAATGTATAAATACGAAATAATATGTTGTTTGAAGCAAGCAGTGAAAGCGAGCCTGCTGCTCAGTGTCCGTGACCTGCATTAAACCTATGGTGCTGACTGGTGCTGCAAACGGTAAGATAATATTATGGTGGAAAGAAAACAACAGTATGTAATGCCATTTCGAAATGCTGTGTTTATGGGTAGTCATGCTCGCTGTAAGACACTCACTTCATTGGGAGAGAGAATTCGGTTAAAAAGTACTAAATACAGCAAACGTAAAATGTTGAAAATGCTGCTACTGCTTGATACTCGTCAAAGCCCTTTTTAGACACTTGCAGGCAAAGGATTGCTGAAGTCGGGCCACTTGTTTAATGTGAATGTCCAAGACAGGCTTCTGAAAGTCTATTCCCAAAATATTCTTGGCTCTTTTCAACCTAATTGACGAAGTGATTCTGCTAATCATCTTTTAGTCAAAACTGTTTAAGTAAGTAGGAGCCTTTTAGGTGGCTTTTTGTCTTACCTGGTACGGCAATGGACTTTTTACTGCTCCTTTTGTGAAGAAAACATTTGGAAGGAGTTATTCTCCTTCCAAATAACGTGATTGCTAAGAGAGATGTTTCGAGGGGCTCAGCATGCAAAGGGTATAAGACAGGGGGAATTGGAAACCATATCCTGAACTCCCAGGTTCCTTGCTCATCACTGCAAGAGCTGGATTATTGCTAAGTGCAATTCCAAGTGCACTTAGTGCTGTCTAAGTCTAATTCCACCCAGCTATGGCCAAAAGCATCGTCATCATTAGTGACAAACTTGCATCTGGCAAGTGTGACACCGTTGTTGAAGGAAAAAAAGTACATGGAGCTGTAGGTGTAAAGTGTGACACATTTAATAATGTTTACATCTCGATTATCCATTTGTCTGTTTAGAATGTGCAAACAAATCACATCTTCTGTGTCTTGGGCTTGTCTCTTGTCTTTGTACCGAAAACTGTCTGAACGCAAAAAACAGGTCCTAGGGGGAAAAAAAAAGAGGGTTGGACATAGTCTGTTGTACTGAGAAAAAAATTCCTAATGCCAGCGTTGATCCAGCTGGAAGGTAGTTCATCCGTAGTCTTGACCACTGTGGATCTTATGGCAGAACATAGGATTGTGGAAGAACGTCTCTGCTGAGCTGTAATGCATGTGCCCATTAAGTTTCCTGTCTGCTGTGTCTTGTGCTTCTTCCAGCCTTTGTACCCATGCTTTTTTGCATAACTCTGTGTGTCTCCGTAGTATGGCACAGGGAAGAGGGACAGACCCTTCCTCCTTGGACAAATGCCACCACCCTTAACCAAGCTGAAATGCTGGCTGACTGGGCAACTTTAGAGTGGCTAAAGGAGCAAATAACCTCAAAGGAAAGTAGATTTACAGCACACCCGCTACCCCAGGGTGTGAATACATTCACCCTACCATAAATTCAAGATAGCTTACCCCACTTGGTTTAAAGGGTAGCTTCTTTTTATTTGGGATGTGGGCAGCCAACTTGGAAATCTGTGTCGTTCCTTGTGTTGCGTTAAATCGGTCGTTTGCTCTGTCTTTCTTTCGGTAAACCAGATCAAATAAACTGATACTCTTCATGTGATCTGGCTCTGAAAGAGCATCCTGAGAAATGTCCCAGGATAGGTTCAATTGTGTCTTTGCTACACTCTGTAAAATAAGAAGTATGTCTTGCATGTTGGCAAATATTTAAATAACTGAAAGTCAGACCTTCTCTCCCCTCCTCATGCATGGAAGCTGCTTTAGGTTGATGTCGTGGTTTGGGCCAGAGTGGCCGATAACCTCAAACCAGGACACGGTTGATAACAACTTGAACCTTATTGGCAGAATTTGAGTAGAATCCAACCCTCAGACACTGAGACACTTGATAACTTTTAAGAAAGAATGAAATGACACATTTTGAGAATCCATGCGTACATACACATCATGTTGTCTGCCCTGTGGGCAAAACCAGTTTGAGAGATTGGCATTTCATGTTAAAAAAACCAAAACTCAAGTATTAAATTGCTGGAACACTGCTGTTTTGAGTCCATCTTCTGCAATGTGGCTTTCCAAGGTCGATTTGTGATATATTTGATTATTCGTGTGACTCGAGTCCCATTATGATCTTGAATATAATGGCCTTATTAAATGTGCATTTTCATAGGCATGGTCTTGAGTGGAGTACTTCTGTTTCTGACCGTGCAGCCAGAGTCACAGAATACCGGGCTGAGCTCCTACAGCTTTTGCTTTTTCAAAATTTGAGGCAATGCTGCACATGTGAGATAGTGCCAGATTTGTTAGTCATCATTGAGTCCAAGGCACCACAGAATTTTGCCGTGAAAGTAATAGAATATATATATATAAAGCCGCGTGTTTGCTATACACAGAACTGAAATTTAAATTAGAAAGTCTACTTTGCATGGTGTTTTTTAATTTATTTTTTTTTCTAAATGGTTCCAATTTATTTAAAAGTTAAATTCAAACCATTTGGACCTTTTTTTTTTTTTTTTTGCCAATGAAATATACTCTTTTGCTAACAGTTCTGAAGCTCTTGGACCAGAGTCTCATCATTATTTGATGCCATATAAGTGATACCATTTCATTCAGCTTCATCTCTAGCAGTGACAGTTGTTGGACTCTTTTAGCACTTTGTCAGTGTAAAATAAATACAGATTACCTATATGTGTGTGTATATGGACGTGTACACATACATAGTGTATGCGTGTGTATATATAGGGGTTCTTTCAATATGTGAAGTAAATTATATTTCTTTAATGTGAAGTTGGCAGGAGCTAATAGAGCAGTTCCTACAGCTTGAGCAGTAAAATGAAGCGGTTTCCATTGACCATAGATCCAGGCTTGCAGACATAAATAGTATTTGTCGGTCATTTTAGACATAGGATGGCAGACAAGCCAGAGCCATTCCTGCCAGGGTAATAAATATCTTGAGGCATCAGTTGTAGATTCTGAGGGGAGGGACCTCAACTCGGAGGAGCTGAGGAATCACACTGTTTTATAGCAAGGATCCTTTTAGGAAACAGTACGAGTAATTTGCTCCAGGTAAGTCATTGCAATCAAATTCTCTGTTTAACAAAACGTGTATTTTTTTTAAATTAATAAAGAAATGTTTCTCTGTAGGTTCAAAAGCATGGCCTATTTGATTATGTGACCATTAACTATTTCCAGCTCCAGGTCAGGAGATAAAGATGAAGGCAAAATGAAAATGCTGCACGCTTTGTTTTCAGGTTAACCTTAGGGCACATTTTTTTCAGAGTAATCACTTGACCTCCATGTGCTGGGGGGCAGGTAAGCAAGGAGTAAATAGTTATTGTGCTGGAAGGTCTCACTCCAAATACACCTTATGAGCACACTTGCAGTCTTTTAAAGCTTGAGTAAAATTGTTCTTGGTGCATAAAGTTAAACCTTGCGTGAAGTTAGTGTGGGATGAGAGTCGTAATGTTTAACCAGGTATTTAAAATGACATCTGTTTCAGTTAAAATGGAAGAGAATGGGGAGCTTATTAAGTAGCTGGATGGTGTATTCTTCTTGGTTAGAAACACAGACTAAGCCAATTTGGCACCTAGAGCGTGTCACCCGTAGGACATCTCCTTGTGTTGTGGTCTGATGAGTTGGCCCCTTTACAGTTGGAGTTCCGTGGGAATCGGTGGGGTGTCTCCCCTTTACCTCAGCAGAGTACGTTTAACCCCAAAGAACAGAGAAGATACTTGCTTTCTGCCAATATTCCAGGAGGATGAGGGAAATGTATGGTTCAGGATGCTGCTTCTGCCTAAGGTGTTCATGCTTTTGTAAACAATAAAAATAAAAATTACTTTTTTCATGCTGTTTGAGTTTGTTTTTATGCATACTGTGGAATGTTCTTCTGTGTCCCATCTGCTTTGAGATGCTTGCTAATTTTACAGCGTTGCGCAGGTTGTGTTGATGGAATCCGTTGTGTAGCCCAGAAGTGGGAGAGAAACACTCTTTTGGCACACTTTTAAGATCATAGGGACTTTCTAATTTTGGATATTGCCCCAAAATGGTAGTGTAGTGGCTTTGAAGGGAACTGAGTGAAAATAGGATGTCCATGTAAACAACAAACCAGGTCTCCTGGAATATATTTTGGCTGTGTAGCACGTGTGTCGGCATCGCATTTGCTCCAAACGTTATCTTAAGGCTGGAAGAACCTGGAAGTCTTGGATGGAGTTGGCCTTTGCTTCTCTCCCATTATGGCTGGTGCCTCGGGTACGCGGGAGAGGGAGGGACGTAATGCCTGAATATAATGGTTCTACCCGAGAAACCTTCTCAATCAGCCTTCTGTTTTGAGTGGGTGTTGGTCAGAGAGTCTCCACGCTCTACTCAAGGCTCCAGATTGTCCGGTCTTGGAAATATTAACAATTAGAAACAAAATTAGCCACATGGTGTAGCTTCTGCTGGACACCGCATTGTGTTAATGGGATGTCTCTCGTCCTGGGGAATCTGGAGCACTCTTGGCAATCGGGGTAATTCACGGTTACACATTGCTGTGTCTGATCATTTCCTTCATAGCTAGTCCAGATCTCTGTAATCAACCTGATGATACCGAGTTGTGCCCGTGTAGCACCTGAGTGCCAACTGCTGCTCCCGGATGTCAGGTAGCAGAGAATCAGGTCTGCCATCATAGCAAAAGACGGTGTGGTCCATTATCTCTTGCGTAATTCGCCGCTGTTGCTTCAATCTGTTGATGACGCCCTCTCTGAAATCAGAAAATACACCCAGCGTTGGGTTGTATGATGAACTGGTGGTAGGTGCTCTGTCCAGGCGGCTTTGCCATACTTATTCCCCACCGATAATTAAAAATAAGCACACGCGATCAAATTAGGTCCCTGGGGTGGTTGGATTGAGTAGACCAGACCCTTTAGTTTTCATGGTTGGCTTTGTTTATTGTGTCACTTGCTCTTTAATGTCCAGGAAGTTGGGGTTGGGGAAGGGTTTTAGTACCTGTTTGCTGGCTCAGCTTGAAGCCCCGGGGTTACCCCAGGAGTAGGTGGCCTCACACGGTGCTCTTAGGCACAAATCAAAGGCAGTTTTGAAGGCGGTACATTTTTTTCTTCCTATGGACTAGTGCCTTTCGGTGTCTTTCTGCTTGAGACTTCTAGGTAGCCTAACGAACACGCACGCGCTTTGCTACTGATTGCCTGATCCATCGGTGACATCGCATTTGACTTAATTACAAAGACGCTTATTGATGGGCGAGATTATGGCTCTTTTGATCCTGGTGGCGCCAGTTGTCCGGGCCCAGGTTAGTCCGTGCTGGTCTGATGGGATTAAACCAGTGCCGGTCGTTTCTGCCAGAGCGCCCGGACAGCTTTGAGGGGGAAGAAGATATTTGTGTTTTGATTTAATAGGTGGGAATTGGTACGAGCTCGTGTGGCATCACCACTACGGGGCAGAGCAATAGCAGGTAGGTGGTAGTCTCCTAAATAAGAAGAAATCTTTGATTTAAAGATAAACATTGTCTGTCCATCCTTCTAGACTCAGGGCTGTTATTCCTGCAGCGGTGTCGTCTTAATTAGTTTCATGAGAAAACCACCCTTTATGTTGATGTCTTTTGGGAGTGTGTTTATGGGAGAAAACGAGATAAATGCAAGAAATACCTTGGACCGAAAGCTGGAGAACATGGAGTAGTTGCTCCTCTCGTTTTTGCCCTTCTCTGTAGACGTTGCAGGAGCTTAATGACTGCTCTGTAACTGTTACTGCTGGGTATTTATTATTTACAGAGGCTGTAACAGTATACAAGGAGTGTGCTTGTGCATAGGTACATTCTGGAGTGCATAAAAATAGCTTTAAATTGCAATAAAGAGAGCTGGTTTATCTAACCACAAACGCTGGCGGTGGAAGTAATGACAAACGTCATAGTCCTGCATTGGCAGGACTCACAAATAATTAATATTTACTCTGTGTTTTCCGATTAGTAATCTTTTTCAGAGCTTCCGAGGAGGTTCTTGCCGTAACACAAAGCTCTAGGGAGATGAAAACTGCGATAGAACTGCTAAATACCTGTTTTGCAGAGCTCCTCTTAGTGCTTTGTTTGCTTTTTTTGGAAGCGTGTCTTCAGGTGGGGTGCTCAGTTACTGAATTGTTCCAGAGTGGGATGTACTGTGTTGTGGACTCAAGGGTTTCAAGTCCCAGGTGTCGCCCAATGGCACTGCCTTAGTCTCAAATGCTGGTTTCTGGGCACAGGGAAGAGGAATCTGGGTCCACCCAGCCCATTATGAATTTTCTTTACTGGCCAACAGATTCTTACCTGGGCTCTGGTGGACCTGGTTTCCACGCTTTTGGCAGAAGGGGCAGGAGAAGTCCCTGGGGTAAAGAGGAATTTATATATTTATTTTTTTTCAATTCTGCCTACTCTCAAAACACCCATTTGGAGGGGGGTGCGGGGGTGGACACTTTCTACCGAAGGTTTGAGGAACAGTTTTTGAAGAAAATACAGTTCTGAATTCAGTGTTTGTAAAGAGATGAGCATGTTTTTTGGTTCTTAGTTGCTTGATATAAAGCAAATATGCCAGAAATACTCAAGTTAAATAGTGAAAAAAAAAAAAACAAACCTGAAAAACAAAACCCTAACCTTTTAGGATTTCTTCAGAAAATAAGGCGTTATGTAGTAGCTGGTTTTTTTATTGAAAACCTCCCCTTTTTTCCCCTTTAGCCCCCACGTGTGCCTTTCTGCTCTCCCGCGCTGCTGGGGTGGCTCCCTGGGGGAAGGTTTGTGCGTTCAGGAAACAATTGACGGCTGTGATTTGTCACCGGGGCATTGGAAGTGACTTCTCTCACAGCCCCGCACGCCCCGTGGCAGGCTGAGCAGGTTGACTAAAAACACTACTTTTGCTTATAAGGCACTCAGAGCAAAACTGGGTGTTAAAGGATCAGCTTTTATTAAATTTATATCTTCCTGCTAAAAAAAATAGGGGGCCACAAGGGCCAAACTCCGGTTTTGTGTTCTTGGATGCGGAGGCATATTGTACACCCCTAACCAGAGCTTGTGCCTGCGAGAGACAGAGAGTTTCCTGCGCTATAAAATCATGTTGTCGGAGATTTTATACTGAGCTTATTCTCTCCTGTGATCAGAGTTTAATAAAAAAATGGATTTGCTTTATATAAATCTGACTTGTTTGTTTTTTATTTCCAAGTCAGGTAACGAGTACAAATATTTTTCTTGCACGGCGAAAAAAATCACATCCTGACTTTTTGATGCTTTTTGGTGAAGCTCTAGGTGATGTTTCACTTATTTCGGTGGGAATTTTCACCAGCAAAGGGCACTCGGTGACACTAACAGGATTTTAAGAGCTCACTTAGTGTCTAGACCTCACCTCACTAAGAAATTCAGATAATAATTGAAAAAAAAAGGCGTATTAAAACCTTTTTTTTCCTACTTAGATCTTTTTTTAAAGACTTTGCCATGGTGGTATAATTACTTTAGCAAAATGCTAGGACAAGTGGTGGCTTGTCCTAGTGAAGGCTCAGATTTGAGGTTGTATGTGCAACACGTGTAGCTCAAACTCTCTTGAATGCTCCCGGTTGCACCAGTGCGACAGAATACACCTGTAGTGCTGAGCAGGCAGCCTAAATTGCCCGTCTTACAGGTCTATAAATCTATAAATTTTAGTGAAATCAGTGCCTCTATAATTTTCAGAGTCGTCTAAACCCTGCTGAAAACTATAGAGGTTCTGATTTTACTAAAATCCCTCAACCAACCATTAGTACAAGAGCTTGAATTCTAAATTACGCAAGCCTGTATATTTTTTTTTTTTTCATGCTTAGGTGTTATCTTGCAAAAGTGTGATTTGGCTCACTTCTGGGCACCAGTTTGAGGCAATTTCTCATTCTTTCAGCACATCGAGTCTTTGAGTTTATGAGCTTCTGGTCCTGCCACCGGCTACCAGGGAGCAGCTCTGGGCTCTCAGCGGTTCGGATGAGGGGGAACGGTTTTAAATTGAAAGAGGGGAGATTGAGATGAGATCTGGGGAAGAACTTCTTTGGTGTGAGGGTGGTGAGAGCCTGGCCCAGGTTGCCCAGAGAAGCTGTGGCTGCCCCATCCCTGGAGGGGTTCAAGGCCAGGCTGGATGGGGCTTGGAGCAACCTGGTCTGGTGGGAGGTGTCCCTGCCCAGGGCAGGGGGTGGGAACTGGATGATCTTTAAGGTCCCTTCCAACCCAAACCATCCTGTGATTCATTGCAAGTGTTAGAATATCTGCTGCTCGGCAACTCTAGTAGGCGATGCGTTAAATAGAAGGAATCAATTCACTTGTCTGTAATGTGTTTTATTTGGAATTTCAATGACTGACTGGGGCCTGTGGTAGCTATTTTAACCAAAATATTCTAAGTATTTTCTTCACGTCCTCTCTTGATGCCTGTCTTTCCGAGGGGGTAGGAACTGGGTTACAAACAGACGCATGAAGCGTTAGTGCTTTGCTTGCTGTTGGATGGGAAGGGTGCTGACAATAACACACGGTTTTAGCCAGGCAGGTGATCTGGGGCTCTGTTCCCAGTTTACATTTTGGTGTGGTAATTTTGGCAGCGTAACACCAAGAGTTCTCTTTGTGTTTGTTAGAACTGGCACAGAGCACTGGGCAAAAATCCCTCTGCAAGCGTAATGCTAGACACCAGGATCAGCTCTCAACATTATTACGACCTGGTGAGCACTGTATGCTGCATCTGAAGAATAAATTTCAGAAATGATCCATAATATGCCAGAAATTAGATCGAACCAACAGCTTTTTTTCCAGCGCTGTGGCTAGGCCAGGATATAGAGAGATGGGCCATTATGAGCTGTGAAAGCTATGTTTAGGAACCAGGAATTCAGGGGGGAAAAAAAAACCACCGTTTTTTTTTTCTTTCCTAAATCCCTGATTTAAATAAATAAAAAAAATTAAGTCATTACATTCAACATAAATTTTTCAGCTCTTATTTCAGCATGGAGGGATAAGATAAAGAAGAAAAATCCCTGAAGTGTGCTCACCGAGGTCATTACTTGCAGTTCTTTTAGTGCCCTCTGCTATTTTAGTAGCAGAAGCAACCAAATTAAGAAATGTCCTCATTATTGCTTACTAATACTGTTTATTTTAAGAAAATCGGTATCTGGGCTTTTAAAGCCCCAGCTGGAACCTGTTTCTCTTTGTTGCTTAGATAAAGTAGCCTTTGAGGTGGTGAAGGATGCTTTAGGAAAGAGATTAATGACACAGTCCATCAGAGATGGGGGGGTTGGATAGTTGTATTTCTTGATTTCTTTTTTTCAGCTGTTACAATGATGCAGCGCGAACGTTTGAACCAGAATTTCAGTTCCTGAAGCTGGAAATCCTGGGAGCACACGCAGCGTTTTATGTTAGCCAAGGAGGAATCTGTACAAGCCCAGCGGGATGGCCCCGGCATCCCGTGGAAGGTGAAAGAATTAGAAATCATAGGAGTATTTCCCCATCTTTTAAAATGACAGCGTTCTCATCACTGGGCCTTCCTGTCTCTTGGGACTGTTTTTCCTTTGGGGACTTACTGGATTGGCCGAACTGCCATTTAAGTAAGTAAATAAATAAAAATAACAGGCGCTGAGTTCCTGCCGCAGGCAATTTGGGGAGGAAGGTGAGAATTCCCGTCGCTGGGAACCACATCCAGAGGTTTTCAAGGTGGTACTTGGATTTGAGCAGGTTTCTCGCAGCCTGCAAGCGGTTCCCAGTTTCCCTGCACTGGGAGGGATGGGGGTGAGTGGTGGTGGGGACACAGCCAGCCGGGTGCCGCCTTTCACCACAGGGATTCCTTAGGAAAACTTGGAGCCTTCCCTAACTGTGGGTGTTTTCTAAGGAAGAGGTAGATGATGTTCTGGCGTCAATAGGCAGGGCGTTTCTGCAGCTCCACCTCCTTGGCTTTTAAATATTTAACTGATGGGAAATCCTAGAGTGGCTTTTCTGGTGTCCACCTACCACCCACAGCAAAAGCTGCTCTTTTGGGAGCTTCTCAGCATCAGTATAAGCCCACTTTTGGGTGTTTAGCTTTGGAATAATTTTTACCTGAACAGGGAGAAGAGACCAAAGGAGACCTGTGGTTTACCTGGAACGGCCACTGGGCTGTTTCGCTGCAGGAGGTTGGTGTGTTTCCCACTGGCTACAGGCGAGGGTGAGAGGGGACTGAACAAGTTTTTGAGCAGCTTCCCTTTCTGCAGTGTGGTGTCTTGTCCTGACAATAGCCTTATCCCTCCTGGCAGTGCTATAAAGTTAAGGGGATTATTTATTCAACGATAAAAAGTGGGGTAGGTAATTTGTGTTAGTGCTAACGCTTTGTTAAAATTTTTTTCCAATTAAAAAAAAAAAAAAAAAAAGAAGAGAGCCACTCACGAAGTGGTTGGAATTCTTGGTAAACAACCAAAACCAAGACTTGCAAGAACTTGGGTGGTGATGACTCTCTCCTTTGATCCCGTTCCACCCGCAGCCCTGGCAGGTTAACGCGAGGCTGCTGCTGCCTCCACAGGCTCTGCACGGGACTCATCACACCGAGGGACTGGCAACAAGGTCCCCCGGCCACTGCTGCCTCCCTGGCCACGGCCACATGAAGAACTGGCAGAGCTTTTGCTCTCCTGCCCATCCCCGGAGCAGCCTGAATCTTCTCTGGTTCTTTGCTGTGAGGGTGGTGAGAGCCTGGCCCAGGTTGCCCAGAGAAGCTGTGGCTGCCCCATCCCTGGAGGAGTTCAAGGCCAGGCTGGATGGGGCTTGGAGCAACCTGGTCTGGTGGGAGGTGTCCCTGCCCAGGGCAGGGGGTGGGAACTGGATGGTCTTTAAGGTCCTTTCCAGCCCAAACCATTCTGTGATTCTGGTGCAACGGATATCTTACAATACACGATTTGTGCTGTCACGACTTCGGGTCCAGGGTAAGAGACCGGCTCAGTTTGTGCAGCATCAAATAGGAATTTTGCTGAAAGCTGAAAGCAAATGCCAAACCCCACTATCTTGTTCATTAATAAAACCCTTTTAATTTGGGGTGTAATTAGCTTACATCATTAACGTTTTCCAGATAAGCCTTTTCTAACAAACAGCTGAAAAGCAGTCGTATGGAAATGCTCGTAGTGGCGTGAAGCAAAGCTAAAATGATTTTGCTATAAGGGTTTCTGGCACAACTGCAGTTGTTCACCATCAGATCAGCAAGTGTTTGCTTTTGCTGTGTGTGTCTGGATACGCCCCATTATTGAAATTAGGATGTTGTGCTTTTCACTTTTGTCAATCCTTCTGTTTCCAATGTGCGTGAATCATCGCTTCTGTTGAGTCCATACAGGCTATTTTCTGTACTTCTGATGCTAAAATGAAGCTAATCTGCTCTTGCTGTATTTTTCTGCGGCTCTGACAAAGCAAATTGTACAAACCCCCAACACCTTCTGGCCGTTACCAAGGGGTGGTCTCTGATACATCGATTTGGCTGTTTGTAGGCAAGCCCTAAAGCCTTTCTCAGCCGCGTAAGGAGACCCCTTCATTAGCTTTGATGATCTCTGAGCCAAAAGAGGGAGATGTTTTATTTTATAATGCCACAGAACTGCTTTGTCTTGTGCCTCCTGAGCCCATAAAGCACGGTGCTGGTGATCAGCTGGTTTAACAGGGGGTTTTACATGAGTATTGTATCACCCCTTAATGCAGAGTAACGATGTGACACTACTAGGGCTGGGAATGAAAAATGCTACGAACAGAAATCAGCTCAACGTTCGAAATCTCAGCAACTCAGGTCAGAAGCTGGTGGCTCCTCCCAAAAGGTTCATCTCGGTGGGGTCTGGATGGTCCCCCTCTGTGGGGACTGTTAGATTGAGGAAGAGGAGGCTGAGGGGAGACCTCATCACTCTCGACAACTTCTTGAAAGGACATTGTAGAGAGGTTGGTGCCTGTCTCTTCTCACAGTTAATTAGCGATAGAACAAGAGGGAATGGCTTCAAGCTGCAACAGGGTAGGTTTAGGCTGGACATTTTGAAGAAATTCCTCACAGCAAGAGTGGTCAGAGACTGGAATAGGCTGCCCAGGGAGGCGGGTGAGTCACCATCCCTGAATGGGTTTAAGAGTCATTTAGATGTGGTGTTGGGGGATGTGGTGTAGGGGAAAACTTTGTAGAGTGGGGTTGATGGTTGGACACAATGATCCCAAGGGCCTTTTCCAACCTAAATGATTCTCTGAGGGCAGGAGTCCCCATGGGGGTGGTAGCCCTTCTCCCTTCAAGGCCAGGCTGGATGGGGCTTTGAGCAACCTGGTCTGATGGGAGGTGTCCCTGCCCAGGGCAGGGGGGTTGGAACTGGATGGTCTTTAAAATGCCTTCCAACCCAAACCGTTCTGTGATTCTCCACTCCACCCCTTCTGTTCGCTCCCTGGCTCCCACCAAACCCTCTGCTCATGCCCATGGCTTGTGGGAAGGACTGACCAACCTGGCTTCCTCCCCCCTCCCCAACCTCTGCAGAAGCGCTGGGGAAGGTAGGAAAAGGTGCCAAAAACCTCACCAAGCAATGAGGAAACAGGAGCAGGTTGGGTCTTGGTGTAGCCCAGAGCTGGCTGTGCCAGGCCAACCCCCCGCCCGCTGACAGCCCCACGTTATCTCCCCTGCCATCCTTAATTTTGCTGGTGACTCAGTCTATTAAATGGGCGTCATATTTTATTACAAACCTGAGCTGATTAATTACATGCTGTTAGGCAGAAAAAAAGAAAAAAAAATAAAGCAAGCAGGGGGTGGTGACGCAATGGAGGTGCCAACAGCAAAGTTGTCACTTCTGGAAAGGGAGAGAAAAGGATTAAGGAGCTGAACGTAACCAGAAGAGGCGAGTGGATGGGTCACGGGAGGCGTTGGGAAAGCGTGGCTGAGCGCGGCGC